>LR824613.2:3620000-4220000 GCA_902829305.4 Spodoptera exigua | reverse complement strand
CTAATGGTGTGAACGAGCCATTATTTGTCAGTATTTTTCATACATAATAATATAACTGTTACGTGAAACTTACTGAAATATATTCAAAAAGAAAGTTTACAACGAGACAAAACTCAAATGTTTCGTTTCTGTATCTTTTGTTGAGATAAATTTATGGATATTGATGCGACTTAAAATACTAAATTCTATTCTTTATGTGTATTATGAATGTAAACAAATCTTTGTACCTCTTAAAAGACAGACAAAAGAATAGTTTCTATCCATCTTTAATTAGTTTATTACATCGTGTCAAATTATACTTTTTTGAGTAAGCTTGTGTCCTATGATTTTTAATTCTCAGAACAAAACTTAATTTACAAATCAGTACCCACTTTGGCCTTTATTATTATTATTTATTATTTATTATTGCTTAAAAGGTACATTTTACATTATAAAAAGTATAAAATGTCCAACAAAACTGTATACACAGTTTGTCTGTTGGATTAGATTTCAAAAAACTTTGTATTTCAGTTATATTTGAATAGATCTTGAAATTATATTAGTAACTAGTTATGCATTTTCCAGAAAATTTTAAATTATACTTTTCTTAATAGAAAGTTCTTTTAATTGTTTTTAATGATAATGTTTCTAAGACCGAACCTCTAGGGTTAGGCCATGTACAGTATGTTTCCTAATACTTGTAAATATTATTTAATTATAATTAATAAACTATACAACAATAATGTCGCTGGAGGCATCGCAATATGTATATTGTACATTTTAAATATAAAAACTTGTAAATAGATATTTAAACGAATTTAACTATTGTAACTAATTACGAGTAGTGAATACCACGCCAGTACTATATACTTGGGTATATGTGCATTATTCTGTTCTTAAACAGTTGATTTTTCACCATTATATATTTTTACTAGTTTTTGCCCGCGATTTCGTTCGCGTGGAATAGTAACTTCCTGCAGATTTTTGGTTTTATCCATATTTTTCCCAATCACGCGAGATTTTCGGGATAAAAACTATCCTATGGCCTTTCTCACGTTCCAAACTATGTCCGTACCAAATTTCACAGAAATCGGCTCAGTAGTTTAGACGTGAAGAAAATAATATTAGATTTTGTTTTAGTTAGATAAAAAGTTCTACTAATATTTTTTTTTACTTACAATAACACTCATAATTGCAATCTATAATAAGTGTGAAGATGTACTGCAAATATTTGTTAAAAGACTGAACAATATTTTCTTTAAGTACCTACAATAAGTTAGTAATACAGAATGGTGCACATATACCTAAGTTACATCTGTTACATAAACCTGTAAGATTACATAGAGAATGAGCTTCGACCGTAACGAGATTACTTCGCTTATAAATGCACACAAATATTAATAAACACATTATTAAGTGTCTGTAACAGCTTTTCATAGTAAACTTAAACAGCATATCAAGCTATCCGTTTACTTTCATAATACATTTTCAACCTTATACCTTTGGAATAATGTTTTAAATGTATTTTAGTGTAAGGTAGTTTGATGTGCGGTCTGTACTGTACTACAGCATTGTAAGGTAACATGTCTAGATGATAATGAGCGTGGACACTCTGGGTAATGTGGTTCAAATAAACAGTTAGTAAAATATTATATACGTTTCATTTCATCAACATTCATCTTTCAACAATAGGTATTTTTTTGTGAGGGGATAATCATCAAATGACTTCTCCTGCCCAGGGCCGGGCGGGAGGGAGTGTCAGACTCCTACTGACTGACTAAAAACCCCCCTGTTCCTTCTCCTGCAGCTTTCGGCCGAGGTCGCGGTGCCTCATTGCGCTTACCCCGCAACCCCGGCTTCAACAATAGGTGCGCAAACACCGGCGTTCGTTTGGGGTTTGGTGAGTAAATTATTCAAAGGACTGAAGTCTAGAAAGTTTTACAAAATGATGTATCACCTAAGTTTTGAAGAAATGCCAGAGATATTGAATCAAATTTTTATGTAATATATAAACCTACTTAGTTAAAAAGTATATTGACACCATTATCACTAGCTTCTATAATCTTCAAACTGTACCACTACTTCCAGAGTTCATATAAAGTCATAGGAAGTATATACTTCCACATTATTACACAAGAACGCTCCTCTAAATGTTCAATGAAAGTACATTACATTATGTTCCGACTTTGGTTGGAAACCCGAACACCTCGCGATTGGGAAGGACGCATTACATGAATAAATAGTAGCCGTGAGATACCGACGGGAGGTGATAGATGTGGAACGACTTGATTCAACAATCTATAAATATCATAAAACATACATTGAAAAAAATGAAAGAAACCTCTGAAAATTTCAACAAAATATCAATCTTTATTGAAATAATCAGACTCCGCACAATGTCGAGACAATAACATTACCTCAGTGAACAGCATCCTCGAGGAATCCCATTCCCGACACAATTGTACAAAGGAAATCCGCATCTCAAGCAAACAAAGGGAATGCTCACAATCCTCAATTTTGAACCGTTTCAGATCTGTCAATAAAACATTGTACGCATCGCCGGCGCCCGGTTATCGAACCGATAGATACGTATGTACCGTCCTTACATCGGAAAAACCTTTAGGTAATCGAAGGAGGCGCGAGCGGGCAAAAATCGCGACGCCGCCCGTTGCCATGACGACCGACCAAGACGGTAAACAACCACTTACACAGAATCAAACTTTATCGCAAGTCAAATAGAGTTGGTTTTAGAATGTTGAAGTGCAAGTTGTACTACTTGTACAGTCGTGAAGCGGCTTGTAGTTATAAATGTAAAACAGCGTTTACTGGCTGTTAGAGCGAGAGATCGGAGGGGGAGTGCGGTGTGTAGAGGGTGCCGAGGAGTTAGGGAGGGAGGAGGAGGGATGGTGTATTCTTTCATCTGTTGTGGCCGAGCGGAGCGCGATAAGGTGCCGCGTCTACCTTTTATTTATTACTCCATTTTAAAGCGGGGGTGAGTATGTTACGCAATCCGGCGTGTGATTTGACGGCGGCTCGTAGATAATGCTGCCTCTGATTCTGGTGATAGCACTTCTTTCAGGATTGAGTGCGTGAGGGAGGGACCGGCACTCTGTGGGGTGTACCGCACTTAGAGCGTAGGTACTACATATGGGTGCAATTTATGTAGTAGAATAAATTAAGATATTTAAAGGAATTTCACAACTGACGCAGTTGTTTATAAAATCACGATAAAAATAAATAAAAAGTGGTATAATAAAAACGAATTTAAACTTTACACCAAAGTAAAAACCTACTTATGTATGTATGCATCTCAATCTTTAGAGCCGATTCGCCAAAAAACGTTTCTAAATTCAAAAACCACACACCAACACACATGCGGAAAACATTAAAACCTTACAAAATAAAATCATCAGAATGATCGCATCATTCACTCGGAATAGACAGCGGACACAATAAATCACTCGCATTGTCAATCAAAACATACAATATTGATTATGATATCACCATATTTGTATAAACAAACACATTCGAATCTATATAAAAAAGTTTGACAATAAAACTCGTCTGTCTTACGATATAGTCCAACACGCAACCTACGCCCACATAGACAAATTAATTTACGAAACAAAAGAACAATCAAACGTCATATTGCAATAAATCATGTGGGAACTGCAAGAAAACCCGGGTCGCGTGAAGTAGGTGAGTATTTATTGATCATCATCATCATCACCATCATCAGCCTATAATAAGTGCCCACTGCTGAGCAAAGGCCTCTTCTCACCCGGAGAAGGTTTGATCATTAATCAACAAGCTTGCTCAATGCGGGTTGGCGATTTCAAACATTTTCGGTGTTCTTACGATATTTTCCATCATCGTATGTCAGTGGTGTCAAAAGAACCTTAGAAACTACATACCTATAACTTTGAAAGCGGCACGTTGGTACTTGCCAGCTTACGAATCCGAACCCCCATGCGCGAAGAGCGGCGCTTTAACATCCGAGACACCACGACCCAATTCTCTCTTTCACCTTCCATTACATACATGGGGAAAAACGTTAGTCATAGGTAAGTATAGCTTTTAAGTTGCTCTTTTCTATAAGTATCGATACTTTGGAATAAGCAAATACGTTGACAAATACAGGTGTTATATTTTCATTTACCATTTTAGTATAATAAAATCCTTAAAATTATGTTGATTTCAAACATATGACTATCAACTGATTTAGTAAAAATAAGTGACTAATATGGACCCATTGGTGTATATTTTACATTGGTATGATACAGACAAAGGTTTTTTTTTTTTGTGAGGGGAAAATCATCAAATTCCGGGCGGGAGGGAGTGTCAGACTATTACTGACTAAAAACCCCCCTGTTCCTTCTCCTGCTCTGGGCCGAGGTCGCGTTGCCTCATTGCTCTTACCCCGCAACCCCGGCTGAACATCAGCCGTATTGGGACGCGACTGTGGTGGTCTATTGGCTCTTTGAGGCGCGCGTGGAACGCTTCGCGCCGTACGCTCGGGTCTGGTTCTGGTCGGGCGGCGAGCTGCCCTTACTCGCCGACCGCAGACCCGCGCTTACAGTGGCCGGAGATCGTTTACAGACAAAGGTAAGTAACTTTTAATGTTATCTTACTAGGTCAAAAAGTTAGGACTACACAAAGGTGTCTTTTAATTTTAAAGATGTGTTTTTTGCCTAGACATTTTTATTTTTATTTATTTTATTTATTTATTTAAGCCTTTTAATCAGACATTTTCCTTTAGTTATTATTCATACATGTTCCTTTTATTCATGTTTTGAATGTCCGTTTGCCAGGTGGCAAAGGCCTCCTCCAATCTTCTCCATTCCCGTCTTTCTGTGGCTACTCTACCCCATGTTGTTCCAGCGACTTGTCTGATATCATCATCCCACCTTCTCTGTGGCCTACCTCTCTTTCTTTTTCCATCCCTTGGGTACCACTGTGTGATTATTTTGCTCCATTTGTCTTTTCCTCTAATCATGTGGCCTGCCCATTTCCACTTTTGCCTTCTTATTTTCAGGGTTATGTCTTGGACCTTAGTTTTGCTTCTGATGTTGCTATTTCTTACTTTATCCTTTCTTTTGATCCCAGACATTTTTATGATATTTTACGATATTATAAAAAAAAAGACATTTTTATAATATCGTAAAATATCATAAGCTATTTAGGTACTACATGATTATTGTTCCTAAAAAGTTACATTAAAAAAAACGTATAGCTCTATGCTAGTATTTAAATAATAAGAGACACATAAAAAGCACTCTTGGACGTCAAACCAAGACAGTCAGTTCTCTATAACTATTTTTCATAATAATATGAATGTGTCCTATGTTTAGTATATTTGAAAAATAACTCCAATTCATACTTAAATATTATCTATTGAAAACATAATTCGAACATCAGATTCACATAAAAAAAAATTTTCGCATTGTAAAGATATATAATTATGCAGATAGCATAAAACATTTTACTACTAAACACAGCTTAGTAATGAAGACACAGAATGACAATTTTACATCACAATAGACATCTTATTTGATGTTTAATTACCGAAATATAGCCCACGTGTTTCCCACCTACTCATAGTGTAACATATAAAACATACATATATGGATTTAGTTGGAAACAAAGCTGCACTCATAGAACACTGCAGTAAAGTTGTTACGTGAGCATAAAGTTGAGTGATGCAGCCATAGGCCACACACGCGTGCGTCTCTATTCTGAATCATAGTCACAATGTCATAAATTGTTTAAATATAGTGTCAATATTTATTATGTACTGATTCTATTATCCTACTATAATATTATAAACGTGAAAGTTTACGAGAATTTATGGATGTATGTTTGTTTGTTTGTTAGTCTTTCACTCGAAAACGGCTGTGCCGATTTAGGTTGCTTATTATCAATGTGCCGTAAAGGTCACCTAAAGGACCTTCCTCAATTTCAGGAAATAAGGTTTTATAATCCGAATTATTATGAAAACAGTTTAAATCACCTAATTAAAATTATTATACTATTATAAAACATTCAGGTCTCGCGCTAAATTGCATCGAAAAATGTCAAAACTCATGATTATCATCACCATCAGCCATAAAACTTCTACAGCTCAAATACACAGACACCTTTGACCTAATGACTTCCTGATCAGCCAACTGGCAACGGCGACAAATGCACTGAACCACTCGTACTAAACAGCCTTTACAACTAAAGAACGTACAGACGAACATTACAAATCTCAATTTATTGACTTATTCAGAATAAGCGTGATACTTGTGTAATAAGTCAAATCGTCCGGCCGGTGACTGATAGACGGATAGACACACGTATTTAATGTATGTCCGTCAGTGATTTACGCGTTCCGTCCTACACACCAATTACTGGCCGACTGATCCGACGCTTAGAATAAAACCAACCGATTTATTGGATGACAATAATCGTCAAATCGGACTTTGGTTGCGGTTTTTTATGTTTCGTTGCGGTAGAGCGGAGCTGGGAGGTCTGTACTAGATTTAGGCGAAAGATAGGGACTGTTGTTAAGAAAGACAGAAATCTAAATATTGTGAAAATAAATAAATTTGTTGATACTGATCGTAAGGTCCATGTGCTTGCAATAGATATAAATATCTATCAAGAAGTGTTATTTGATAGGCGGATTATATTCGACCCATTATTGGTTACATTTGTTTTTTTATGTAATAAGTCGTGAAACGAGCAGACGCATTACCTGATGGTAAGCAATCAGCGCCGCCCATGGCAACAGAGTTACAAGTGCGTTGAATACTTATTGGGGAGTAGGAATTTGGAGATTTAGGTGTTGGGGGAGGGGAAAGATTGGCTTCCGGTAACCTCATTCGTAAGGCGAAACACAACGTTATGGTTGTTTCACGCCCGTTTTCTGTGAGGCCGTGGTATCACTCCGGTCGAGCCGACCCATTCGTGCCGAAGCATGGCTCTCCCACACTTGGTATCTGCATCTGGTCACATCATATCACTAGTATTAATTACTACTATAACATATATACCGTTATCTATCACTAACCTATAAACCAAAAACCATTTAAACTAAAAATGTGGAATATTTTTCTTTAATACAGTTACATCTTTCAAAAGGAAGACGTTTGATTTCAATCAATGAATGTTAATCATGGCTCACATACAAAGGTTTAAATAGTAAATAATAGGGGTCCACATAAATAAGACATCAAATAAACTTGGTTTGAGTGGCACACGTCGCACGATGGAGTCGTAAACGCAAATCAACATTGGACACACGGATACACAGGTATCGAGTGTCCCAACGTTATTACTTGATGCCAATCAAAGAAGTCACGTTCAAGTACCTGATGTACTGAATAAAAAAGAGTGGGAGATGCTAGTTCCTCTCCCTTTCCCTTGATCTTACGCTTTTTCGATCAGTATCACGTGACCCTGACGCGAGTTTGGAAGTTTTTACCCATACAAAAAGTGCTCAGCGCTACTAAAGAAGTTTTCACTTCAATAACATTATGTTTTTGCAGGTACACCAGCTAAGGGTAGTTTAAGTAATCTTTTTTTTTTGTCAGGGGAAAATCATCAAATTACTCCTCCCACCTAGGTTAAGGCGAGAAAGAGTGTCAACTTTCACTGACTAAAACCCCCCCGTTCCTTCTCTTACTTTAGGCTGAGGCCGCGGTGCCTCATTACGTTTAGCCCGCAACTCCGACAGAAGATCAGCCCTTTAGGGACCCGCCTGTGGTTGTCTATTAGCTCTTTGAGGCGACTGGTTCCGGTCGGGCGGCGAGCTACCCTTACTCGCCGTCCGTAGACACGCGCTTACCGTGGCTGGATATCGTCTCTCGAGGTAATCTTACAACTGCACATTAGATTTTGTTAAATTCCCACTGGGCGCTATGGCTAGAGTTTACAATTGAAACATGTTAACATTATGACATGTGGTAAGTATTTTTAGAATAAATGAAACGTTGCGGATGAAACCCGCAAGGAATGATTATAAGCGAATTTTTGTTCTGAAGCTTTTAACGATGATTTTTTTACAGTTTTGATTATTTCGGGAACTACCTACGCTGCAGTCTTTTATTTCCTACTAGCTACTCTCGCGCGGTTTACCCGCTACTCGGCTTCATATAACCGTAGCGTGATGTTTAAGAGCCTATAGCACTCAGGAACTTTGTAGCTATCTGTCAGTGAAAGAATTTTAGCAATCCGACCAGCGGTTCCATAGATTACCGATTCCACATACAAACTTACAAACTTATAAAATTTTACCTCTTTATAATATTAAGTATAGATTATTCAATCAACGAAACTTTTTAGCAAAACAGTAGATGCGGCCTACTGATTGTGCACAATTCTAGGAAACTGTTATAAAAACTTTTGTCTAAACTAATTCACTGAATGATATTTAAAATAAGCTGTAGTACTCGTTTGCATAAAAAATCCTTAGCCTAAAATCTCAACCCTAAATGCAAAAAATATAAGTATCGGTAAGGTTATTATTATTATTATTTAAAGGTTGACAATTCTATAAAACTTTTTATTTTATATTACGAAAAAATACACTTAATTGACTGACTATACGTCTTTTAAAAATTTAAAAATAAGCCCTACAGCTGGACTATATGATGTTATACTCATGTTAATGACGTGTAATCTGAGGCTATGACATGCAATAGTCTAATAGCCCCCCATCCACATACGGCTCCTGTATAATTGCCAACTTATGCTGCACATCATTATCAATGGCGATTTGATTGGGATGACTCACCTGCATTTTTGCCACACTATAAAGTAATTTCATATTTATAGTTATTTCTTTTTTATACGTAATAAAATTCAAATTTTATATATTTTTGAAATTGAGTAATTATTTAGAAAATATTATGTATGTTAGTGTCTATAATCTAAATTTTTAAAAAGATTGTCTAAATCATTGGTTCACAATTTGATTTTCTTATTATGTTGTGGGGTTTTTTTTTTTTGAGGGGGCAAATACATCTAGTGACTTCTTTCCCTCAGGGTTAGGCGAGAGAGAGTTTCAGTTTCAGGGAAGACATCGATCTTGTAGGGCTCAATCCGTGGTGCTCTTATCCCTTATCTTCAGTTCTCATACTCGTGGGTACTTTAAAAACACAGTACTTCACATTCAAAATAATCCCGGAGCCACCATTTGTGGATCACATAAAGTGTTGCTCCTTGCTGAAACAAGAACACGCGATACGAGGCACACTAGCCACTAAGCCAACTAAAAAACGTTTAATATAATTCGTCATCAACATTAGCAAATAAAGATCTTACCTGTTTCAGCGTGTGATAATGCGGAGGGTGATAATACTGGTCATCAATCGACACTAGAGCGCAGTGAAGTGTTTGACACTAAACAGTTTATGGTCACAATAAAGCCTCGGGTTCATTCACTCCGCCGGACATATAGGAATTTGTTTAATTAGCTCCACAGTTTATACTAACGAAAGTATCCATAGTTAGCCAGTCTAATGTTCATAAATTGAAAATCTATAAATGATCATTTAGACTACACATTTTTACTAATTTTTATTTATAATTGTCACAATGTAAAATGTTTATTGTAAGTCGATTAGAAAATGTTGGTACCAAATAAATAATATGTTATACTGAATATGGCAAATACCACTTTTTCATAGGTCAATAGATCACCGTTCGATCTCAAAGTCATTAGGAGTGATCTGTGTTATGATAGAATGATAATGAATTAAGTTGCATAGGTGCAGACTTATTACAACAAATAAGTAAGTACAACATCAGTTAACTACGATATATTTTGGCTGAGATAGAAAGGAAAGTGTTCTGAAGCCTTTTCAAATCCACACTCATACCGAGTGAAACCACATCATACTCCGGGCCAGTCCCGACCAAGGCTGGGCACTGGTCCTTGTGAACCCTGTCCATGATGGTCTCATGACTCTTTGAGACGCGGAACGCGAGCTGCCGTACGATCTTGACTTTCTCTGGTCGAGCGGTAAACTACCTCAAGGTAGGTGTGACATGGGATCGACAGATCAAAAAGAACAAATATTTATGGAATGTTACTGACTATTAAATGTACGACTCCAAATGATTGGCGATTTGATTAAAATTAACAAGTCTGGATGTGGGTCGTAAATGGTAGTAAAATATTTATAAACCAAAGTGTTTGTAATTGGCCTGTCCGTTTGTCTCGAACAATTATTATCTTATGTACAAGATTTTTTGATGACACAAATTAAGTGTTTTAGCACATTTTATTCAGTCAAATCTATAAAAGAATATAAGCATAAACCTATTATAGATTACAATAAAAAAACCAGTCATACCGCAGTGTAGCTTATCGCGCGCGCCAATGAACCAATAGACCACCACAGATGGGGCAAAACAGGGCTCATGTTTAGCCGGGAATGCGGTTGCGAACGAATAGGTCTATCGTCAGTAGGAATCTGACAGTCTCTCTATAACCTAGGCGACCACAGCCATTCAATGATTTCCCCTCCTTAAAAAAAGGCAACCCCTAGACGCTAAATGGAGATAATTTAATTTTACGTTTCAACAGAAGAAGTCAGTAGTCCGAAGTAGCACAAGTTATACAGCCAATGAATAATCCCGAGGCGTCAGGATTTAACAACAGTAATACGATCGCGTATTGCAATTAACAATTTGCAGGCACCCGTTCTCACATACATATATAGATACATAGTTATGTACGTAAGTAATGTCCTAACGAGACATGATGGACATACATGTACGAATTATTATATGTATATTATATTGCTTTATTCTTTTAATCAATTTCAATAGACTTTATTTTTGTGATTTTTTTAATAGGAACATTAGTTCTGGTGATATTTAAACTCCAGTCAATCACTTCTGGTATGTTTTCTTTGACTTATTCATATTTCGAAAAGTTGCCCCGTTCTAAGAATGTTCCCTCTATCGCGGTCGCGATTTAAAACATACAAATTCATATCCAAATCCAAAACTGAGGATTACACAAAATTGTTCCGTGTTTACACAGGCGGTTAGCTAACCGAGCAGTTTGATTTATTTAATTAGGTAATTTCATTTAGTCAAAACTATGATACCTATAAATGATAGATTTTAATTTAATTTTAAACATAACATCTATGATTCATAACTTCAGACCCAAAATAAAACAGACCATTGTAAGAATAATTCGACTTTAACGACATATTTCACTAGTGAATCACTGTATTTTTATCAAGCATATTCGTTAGAGGTCATTCAGAGGTTGTAGATGATGAATACTCCTCTGACAAACTAATTGAGGAAATACCACAATCCTCCTATTATGTTTTAAATATCCTTAATTAAGTATTTTGTCCAATTATCTTCTAAGAAGCGCATAGGATTCGTGCATAGCATCAAGTGCACAGAGAGCGAGTTATGGTCCTCAATGCAGTGTATCGACACCTTCAAACTTTACACTGCAGTGCACAGTGACACGTTTGCAATTCTTAAACTAAATTAAAAAAAAAGACGTTTATTGGTCAATAATTATAATTATAAAGAATAAATAATAAGACAAAGGAATGTTGCTTCTATCGCGTTCTTCTCAAAATTTGAAATCGGTGAGACATGACATTTTTTCAGGTTTTATTTTAATTATTAAATACAACAATCTAAATTAGTAACTAATAATAAGGCATTAGGGTTTTTTTTGTTTTGGAAAAGTATTTTAAATTTAATTAACATTTCTACAACTATGAACTTCTATAAACCATTACCTACAGTAGCGAGCAACCAAAACATCATACATATGCCCCAAGTACAGTAACAAGTATCTTGGATTAATTAGTCAGAATATCGTTGGCTGAGTAGATCGATAACTTGCATGTAACACAACTGTCACAAAACCATCCTCTACAATAGCATACTCACCGAAGTTGTCCAGTTTCCACGTCCAGCAGTGTACAGTGTAGACATCGATCACAGCACAAGATGTGGTGCCTTCGATAAACCTTGACGGGACATTAAAACATTTTAAAATGCAATAAATAAATCCCTTAACGACGCAGGCTACGGCCGGCTATTAATCAAGTGCTCACTTCAAGCTACTTTTTATTACATGTAAATGAGAGCCTCGTAATACTCAGGTTTATGCTTTCTGTTACAGCTGTGTGCGTAGGGTAGGCAGGAGTGTAGTCCTGTATTGTGTGAGTAAGGACTGGGTGCTAAGTTGAGTAATTTATTAAACTTATTACCTGTACGCTGGCTACTTGATTAGTTCGGCAGATCGCCTTATTATTATACAGATTTCTTCGCAGAGCTTTATAATAAGGAAATTTAACTTAATGAGTTAGTGAGTGTAATAACATTACAGTTCATATATAGATTAAATCGATGTCACAATAAAATTGCAAAACCACAAAAACAGGTCGATGCTAGACAACACTAACCCGAAGTAAGTGAATGTAGATTATTGTAAAGTTGAGATACACAGGTGTAAACGACCTTACGTCTTACCGTCTAAAGCTTGGTGCACACGAGCGCAGCTTTATTACAAATATCACTAACAATCCGTCGGGCCGCGTCATTAAACCCCCATCGGCTCACAATGGCATAAATAACGACGGATTTATTCCTATATTTATTTATTTATATGTGTTATTTATTTATTACCCGTCTGGTCTGCACTTGGCTTTATAGATTTTTTTATACTTGCCCTCTTGATCGAGATGTATTAAAATGTTTATTGTCTAATCTACTTGGAGGTTTTAAACAGAGGTTTAATTTGGATAAACATTCTTATTTGATTACAATAAAGATAAAGGATTTCTAGAACTTTGTTTGTTTATTGGAATGTCATGGACATATTATATCGATAAAATAGAAGGTTATTTTCTTATAACGTTAAAATACCAAAATGGCTCGGACAGGTAAATTGCACGTATAGGCAAAACAAATAATTTTACAATAAGCTTACAACTGTAACTCTTTCTCGCTGCTGGGTATCCACAAAAAATGCTAATAATACTTTACGTGCTCCCTTATTCTTCTAGGTATCTACTTCGTCTAGCCAGGGTTGCGGTTTTTGGTTTGGGTAATATCTTCAAATTAATTTTCTCGTCAAAAAGTCAAAAAAAGTAAAATAACATTTATTCCAACTACTGGCACTTTTGAACGTTTCCGCGCGCGCCTCAAAGAACCCATTATAGACCACCACAGTCGGGGCCCAATAGGGCTGATGTTCAGCCGGGGTTGCGGGGTAAGCGTAATGAGGCACCGCGACCTCGGCCCAGAGCAGGAGAAAGAACGAGGTGGCTTTTAGTCAGTAAGAGTCTGATATTCCCTTTCGCCCCAACCAGGTCTGGACAAATAGTTTGATGATTTCTCCCCTTAAATCAAAAGAAGATAATTTAATATTTCTTGATGATATTGATTATACTTAATGATCTTCTTTACAGAATGGTGATGAGATCTCATAGCAGAGATAAAAAATGGTATCTTTCATCTGTTGACACAAGTACCTACGCTGTCATTTTCAAAAATAAACAAAATATTAATGGGTCGTTACAGTCACTGTAACTTGATGTGATTGCGTTAGTTTTTGTGTTGCCACATCCTAAACGAATATTTATTTTGAAAACAACGGTTGCCATCTCGATGAGGAAGTTAAACCTCCATCATTGTTTTTTATAATTTTTGTTAACTTTTTTGAAGCGATCAAGTTATCATCGTGTCAATATCGTTTTGGTTTTTTTTACTTTAATGCAATTTCCTATAGAAAACACAGCATACTTAAAATATGTTTAACTTGTATTAGGTGTGAATCGATTTATTTAAATTAAGTTAAAAATTGAAACAAGAATTCTATAATCTAATTTAAAACCGAATCAGGGTTTCAGGCTGGGCGCGTGTCGCGGGTTCGATTCACGCACAGAACACCACTTTGTGTGATCCACAAATTGTTGTTTCGGGTCTGGGTGTGATGTTTGTGTGAAATTGTATGTTTGTAAAGGCACCCACGACACAGGAGAAAGTCCAAGTGTGGGGCAACGTTTTTTTAAAAAAAAACATTTACTGAGATTTTTGTAATTTAAGTGGCTTTGTGTATTTTTCCCCCTGCTCTAGGATTTTTACAAACAATTTTAAGAACATACGAAGTACACTACTGGAACAACAATTTCCACATCGTACAAAGAGTTTTTTCGTGCGAGAATCGAACCAACTGTGCCAACTGTGCAGTCAAATAACAGATCAAAGTCAAAGTCAATATTTAGACTATGTCAATGGATTAAACGAGAAAGAAAACTATGGAGATTGGCTTGTACATATTCCTTTGATGTTTTATATGAAACTAAAGTGTAGTTTCCATACTATTCAGCCATAGCATTTTTTTTCTTTAGCTTAGAAAAACCATAGCAGTTTGATTTACTGCTCCGAGTTGGTATATAGTGTGTTGCAGCCAGCATCCCCGGCAGACAATGATCAATAAGATCAGTACACGGACCGTGTCTGCTCATTAAGTCCACTCCGACATCCGGTCACACAACACACAACTCATAATCATTTAACCGACATCAAAGATCCAATAAATCTAACATTAATAACTCTATTCGTATGTTGTGCTACATTTATTTAATACAAAAACAATCTTGTTTCGTTAGTGATATGGTTGACTTTGAGTTGTGTTGTGGTGGGTATTTTAATCCCTGGCAATAAAAAGGTGCGGTATAAAACGGTAGCCAACAGGATTACCTATAGGTTTTGTATCAAAGTAGCGCTGACGGGTTGATTTTAGTGATGTGGTTGTGTTTTATCGATATTACTTACGTACAGATATTGTTTTTGGGGGTATTATACAAATAATGAAGCCCTTTATACGGTTTATAATATATAATAATTAAATCCTGTCTTCATCTTAAATAGATCGATAATTTAATTATGATCTAATTTGGAATTTACCGTTTACTTAATCTATAATTGTACATACACGTATGTAGTTTAATCTTCTCGTGGTACAAAAATATGACATACCTAGACGAGACTTTTATTAAATTTCAAGTAATTAAAAATAACTCTACAAATTAATCAAATTACCTCGCTAGTATTCAATAACTTAACTAGTAAAAAGGGTCTACTTCTGCCTGTGGGAGATACTATGCGTAATTTTTAATTTACGACCAATCACCAATCACCTCAATATACTCATATCGACTAATCAGTCAATCAATACACAAACTCCAACAATATCGATACCAAACATCGACACAGTAACAACACTAGCCACTAATATTAATTATAAATGATTCAGGCGTCATTAGCGGTAGCAAAGATCTTACGATACAAAGAGTATTGCTGTCTCGCTCACACACACAAAGCTTACTGTAACGTGAGAACCTGCCTGTGACCATTAATGTAGCGAGGTGTGATGATACAGGCTGGGTACAAATGTATTTGACAATTGACCTAGTAAATTTAAGTGTGGGAGAGCCAAGCTTTGGCACGAATGGGTCGGCTCGACCAGAGTGATACCACGGCCTCACAGAATACCGGCGTGAAACAACACACAGCGTTGTGTTTCGCCGTGTGAGTGAGGTTACCGGAGGCCCGATCCCTTCCCCTCCCCTATCCCTTCCCGATCCTTACATCCCCAACCCCTATCCCCAAAAGGCCGGCAACGTACTCGCAACTCCTTTGGTGTTGCGGGTGTCCATGGGCGGCGCTGATTGCTTACCATCAGGTAATCCGTCTGCTAGTTTGCCAACTTAATAAAAAAAAAAGTTTGGCAGACGCCTAAGCGAGGATGACGATGGTGATGAATGCTGCAGTGGCCTAGAGGTTAAGGTACCCGCTTTTCATGTATGGGTATGAAACTTAGCAAGTCTCAATTTAACTTTTTTACAGTCATTTGTACCTACTATATAAGACTTATTTAGATACCACTGATATACAGTAAAGGAAAACATCGTGAGGAATCCAGATATTGTCAATCCGTCTTGAGCAATCGTAGTGATTGATGCTCAAACCTTCTTCGTGTGAGAACAGGTCTTTGCTCATCAGTGTATAGGCTGATGATGACAATGATAGTGAAATTAGAGCATGGCTATTATCAATAACAAATGACTTGGAGATCGGGACTTGTACACAATTGTGGTCCTAATACTTGTGGTCTTAATATTGAATGATTTGTATTTTTTAAGTACTTCAACGGATGGGCGAAGTTTTGAATAATACTCAGACCCAATTGAACGAAAGACATAGTTATTGTTGTAGTCACAGAAAGAATCTTGAATTAATATAACAAGACAACACTTAGTATTAATTACAAAATCATTATTATTAGCTAGTTGAGTAACGTAAAAGTCCCTCGTAGTTTTTACTGCTAATTCGATTTAAGAGTCCGAGTTCTAAAAACATCTTGCATTCATACAAACCAAATGTTACTATTGTCGAACCCGTATCCTTCACACTAGCTTCACACCTCTACATTCGCAAAGCAATTTATTTTTTCACCTTCCTAATAACATAAACTTATTAACTGCAATAGCAATAAACCATGAATGAACCATAGAAACGTATAGATCCCACAAAACCCACCCCCAATACAAGCATGCGCGCGCGCAGCCATTCATGTTGTTTTTTCTGCCCGTTTACCTGCAACTTCCTTCCTACAACGATCCATTACCATGAATGACATTCCTACGTTTGACAGTTAAATGGATACCCCGACACTTACGAGGCGATACATTTTTAACTTCAACTTGAAAGTTAATCTTATTTTCATAGCTGAGGAGTTTAAAATCCTTTGGAGAATTAATTTTGAATTGGTGGAGTAACAACTTTATATTTACAGTCACTCAAACTAGTGCGTACTCTTATTACTAGAGAATAAAGGTGAAATTTCAATATTTTTTAATATAATATTAGTTGATTTAGGTTTTTATTTTTCCTAGCATGCGTAAACGATACGTACGGTCGCCGTAAACTCCTGCGCATTGTTGATCGGTGCCACACTGTCTGCCAACTCGAGTTTTTGTTCAAATTTAGAACGTGTGTTTTTTTTGACGGTTAACTTTTAAGCTAATGATACTTGACAGTGACGAAACTGTCAACTTGCTTATGGAATTATTGAGAAAATGAATCGTCAGGATCATAGTGACATGTCATTAAGGGAGCTAATGATCTTGATGACTAACATCATGATATGCCGAAGATGATAATGAGTTTGTTTAGTTAGACGACATTATTCTGTTTTTGTCTGTTTTAAACTTCACCATTGGTTTCAAGCTGCTTAAAATATTCCACTTCTAATGACACTGAGTTCTATATTAAATTCTTAAAATATTTCGTTTTAATCAATCAATGTCTTTTTATTTATGTAATAGGTCGGCAAAGAGCAGTCGGATGACCTGACGGTAAGCAATCAGCGCCGCCCATGGACACCCGCAACAGAGGAGTTACGAGTGCGTTGCCAACCGTTTAGGGATAAGGGATTTGGAGATTTAGGGATTGAAGAGGGATGGGGGGAGGGGAAGGATTGGGCCTCCGGTAACCTCACTCACACGGCGAAACACAACGCTGTAGTTGTTTCACGCCGGTTTTCCATGAGGCTATGGAATCACTCCGGTCGAGCCGACCCATTCGTGCCGAATCATGGCTCTCCCACACTTAAAATTTAGAGAGATATATCTATTAAGAACACAATCATGTCTCATAAAATACGTATGGTCTATAAAGATAGATATGTATATGTAAAGCACGGTGCAATATAATTTATAATGAAAAAGCTACTTTTAAAAATATAGATTAGTTTAAAAATATAGATAAATAAATAAATGTCCAATACCCTTGATAGGTATTACTTGTCACATTACATGTGGCATCAAATAAATTAATCCGGACAAATCCAATAACGCCTAAGTAAGGACATTGTTATGTACAAACAACTGTCGATTTCACGAATAAAGTCAACGACACAATGGAGATTGTCAATTGTTGCTCATGCGATGTCACCTACACGCGTAACAGCTGGACATAAAACCTTTATGTAAGAAGAATTAGGATTTTTTGCTAAAACTAAAAAAAGTACACATGTACACACACATAATCTAACTTCGATTCAAAAATTCGAAGCAGTAAAGATCTTTTTAAAGAAGCTATGGTTACTGAGATCCGGTTTTTTTTTGAGAGGAATATCATCGATAGTCTTCTCTTGCTCATGGTGAGGCAGGACTTAGTGTCAGACTCCCACTGACCAAAAACACCCCCGTTCCTTCTCCTCTAGGCTGAGGCCGCGGAACTTGACCTTCAATCCCAACTAAACATTGGCCCCGTTGGGTCCTGTGTCTGTGCCTTATAAGCCTGTAGAAACTTCCAATCTCAATAGATACTATACCTATATTTATATTTGGTTCTATTATCTACCTACACTTAGAAAAAAAATTAAAAAGCTCAGATCCGCATCGTCACAAGTACCGGTAATAGCAACGAAACACAACAAAGCAATCGGAGCGGAAATACGTCACACAAAAGTGATATCAAAGAGTCACATTTTTACACCCCCTGTTACACTAGTCAATAGCTTTAAGAGTCTATTCTTACTACTTAAATGTCGCGTAAAATTATTGTTCCGATTTTTTGTCGAAACTGGGAACTTGGATCGTTCTATGAAAGCGCGTTTTGATTGCAACATGCGACTTTTGGGTGAAAAGGTGTTTTTGTTGCGATGAGATTAATTTGGACAAACATACACCCTAGTAATTATTAGTTCCCCTACTTTATACTAGGGGATGAAGAAAAGAATTCGACAAATTATAGAATAAATATTGTAGTGAAATGGTTAATTTTAAAGTTAAGACGAGTAACCATTTATTTTATTGTTGTGATATGTTGGAAAACGAGCTGATTTTTTTCCGAGTGGATTACCTGATCAAGTGTAATCGGTGACACCAATGGACATTCACTACTCCAGAAGAGTTATAGGTGCATTGCGACGTTTTGAGGACATGTAGTTTTGTAGATTTATGGATGTGGTGGGATGGGAAGGAAGGATCTCCAGTAACCCCATCGGTGAAACACAACGCTTTGAGTGAGAGTGGTGATTTATGCTCAAACCTCAAGGTCCTCAAGATACAGACATAGCCTAGTTTGGGGACCAGTAATATTAAAATAATGTGCACTTATAGTCACAATAGTTTATAATGTAAGTTACTTCGATAAGGACCTAATGAACCTAATTGTAACAAGTGGACTAATAAATTTATTTCTTATTCCTTTGCTCAACAGTGGGCACTTATACGCTAATGATAGTTTGCACATAAGTTCGTAGTATCGATTACTGTATGTACATGAAAATATTTTTGAATGTTGAACAGGAAAGTTCTTCACAGATTTCCCATTTTACTCACACTAAACCTAGGCACCATGTTAAGTAACGCAATTTTTTATTTGCACAACGCAACACCTCGATGTTTCCAGAGACATAGAAATGCAATTAGCAGGTTCTTCAGGAAGTAAAGGTCACTTAGGTCACGTGTGACGTGTCAAACGTGTCCTGACAATGACACGCCACGTCCTAACATAACACGGATGTAGTGACACGATCTAATGCGCATGCGCTGTATCTGTTGACAACCCTGACACTGGAGATGGGATCATTTTTGTAACAACGAAATTTGGATCCACAGGTGGGTCTGTTGTTTTAGTAGAGATCTTTAAAATATTGATTTTTGCGTACTGAGTAAAATCTAGCATGCGAACATAGGTACATGTGTATGTAATTGGAACTTAATAAGTATTTTGTATGTCACACCTAGTATTGTTGTTAGTTCTTGGTTCAGTTTTATATCACGCATAATTTAGACTTTTGGGGATTCGGGATTTGGAGATTTTGGGATTGGGGGAGGGGAATTGGGCCTCACACAATATGAGACTAGGAAATCCTCCTGGGTTTACATACACAGTAAACCTAGACCACATCCAGACCAGATATTATTAACCTCTGCATTGCAGTGATGCAGTTGTTTTTACTTCGAATCTGAGCCGAACGACAACAAAAACAAAGCCTTAATAGAGTTCACCTGACACTTTGATCTTTAACACGTTCAGCTACCAGCAGAGCAGTTTCCTAAGAAGAATAATGGTGCACATTCAGCCAAATGATTTCCCCCTCTTTGTTCACTCTAAGCCTCTGAAAGTTTCTTTTTTAATTGCCTATATAATATTAAATCATTTGGTCAACATAAGTCCCTTACTAGCTGGACCAGTAATAACCGCACTTCAAGCCACCCACGTCCATCACAAAAAGACCCTTCGTAACTTCTGCTCTAAGTGAGATGAGATACCCATTTACACTGGAAAGTATAGTTCGATGTGCATTCGATTGTACAAGAGTGTCAATAAACTCGGCTCGACGTTTAATACACCGCCGGACAAAAGCTACGGAACTCTTTTATTTTTCATATAGTTAGGGGTCCTTATTTACGGACGATTTCATTATATTTTATAGAATTTGAAGAGGGTTGTGAGCGAGATAGTGTGGATGTTTTTAAAATTAATTTAGGTAACGGTTAAAATCTTAACAGACGCGAAGATCTAGTAATTACTTATCAACAGTTTATGGGGCGACTGTAAGTGTTTCTAAACATGTTTTTGCCAATATAGTCAGTGAACTAATTATTGTTTGTAGAATTAGATGAATATATATAACTATAAGCAAGCTACGGAACCTCGTCTAGAAGCTGCCTACCGAATTCTCCGTCAATACCAGTAGCCGACAATAGACGGTCATTTATCAGACTCAACTTAGCCCTTTTTCTTTTTACACTGCACGGCGTCGAACGCGCTACCTGATCGCTCGCCGACCGCTACTTATGCTCCGAATTAATGACCACTATATAGCCTTTGTGAGGTTAAGTTGTGTATGATAAGGTCGGGAAAATGATGGGTAGCAAGTTATTATGTTTAATTGATGAGAGATTTTAGTTTATGTGATATTCATTGTCCGGTTAGGAAGGGATCGGCTGTAGCTACCTTTCTTTGTTGGGGGATTGGTGCTACTTAGTACATGCGCTATAATTGGACAGACAGTAATAACAATATTTTTGTAGAGAAATATTTATGGACGGCCAAATTAACTTGAAATGTGGAACGAAAATCGATCCTTATTAATAGTTAGGTACTTATAAATTAAAGTCCAACATAGGCAAACTGTTACCTTTTAATATTTATAAATAAAGCTAAGCATAATTTAAAATATATTTTATAATACATACATAGTTACTTCTCGAATAAAATCACTTTAAACGCTTAAATAATAATTAAAAATTCTCTTAACAATAACAATTCTAATGACCTAGGTCTTAAAACCAACTCACATTTATAACGACACGTAAAGACATTTTTTCTTATCTTCAATTAAGAATAAATATAACACTGTATGTATAATCACAACAGTATACCTTCAGTTAATTAAATTTAAGAAATTAACATAATACAAAAATATTTCCATTATTTAATTTATTCTCAATATCTTCGTCGCAATGAATAGAAAATCAGTTGTGTTATCCGCAGAACCTGATAGTAAATTGGATTGTATGTCTGTTTACATATATTGTGATGAGCTACTAGCTAAGCAACAGGTCGCCTGTCTACATGTAATGTTATAAAATCAAGTTTTTATTTTTTTTATATTTGAATAAATATTAGTGTTACACTGTTCTCACATAATTGAACCAACTGTTTGTAAAAGGAATCCTATGTGAAACTGATTTAAAAAGAGTAACCATGGAGTTTCTTGCTCGAACTTCTCCATCGGAATCTACACTTTGGAACGAGCAAATAGCTTCACTAAGAGGACTGACCGACAGACTGACACGATATCTTCAAAATTTTGTTTTGACGTTCAAAAGTGCCCGTAAAGGTCTAATTGGAATAAATGATTTTTGAGTTTGACTTTGACTCAATTTTACCCAAATCGCATTGAAATAGGAATGTTACCTACATTCCTATTTTAAATGCGATTTGGTTTTTCATAATTTTGTATGCCTCGATTATAGTAGTCATTAGTATATCTACGTTGGTTATGTTAGTATGGGGAATCTGTATCTTTAGAACCTATACAAACGATGGGTTATGTATTGTATCTCTTTAATCAATGATCATCTCGGTCCTTCAAGGCGATTCAAGTACGATTTTTTTTAATTTGTTATACTTATTGTCCAAGTCTTTAAAAATTTTGGCGAGTAAACGTTTTTTGAAATTTGTGCCATGATTCTCTGGACATTTGTTATGATGTCGAAGAATTGTTCTTTTATTTGTGTTCACTGAATGTGTGACAACTTTTTCACCAGTATTCTCTTTATCTGGCTTGCTTAGTTTAGCTTTGTTCCCCTCAGGACTCAGTTGATCATTCCAAGGATATTCAAGATGTAACACATTATTAAAATCTTCAAAATGTTTAGTTTGAGGAGCGTTTTTGTTGTTGTCATCGTCTGGAGACAATTGATCATTCCAAGGAAATTCGAGGTGTAACTCATCGGTGGTAGTGTTTGAACTGTGACTTCCAAAAACACCATTAGTACTAGTATTGTTTGGACTGAGCTGATTATTCCATGGATATTCAAGATGGTGAAATAATTCATCGGTAGAATCTTTGCTCTCCTGCGTTTGAAGTGCTTTAGTTTTGCTATCAGCGGCACTCAACTGATCATTCCAAGGATATTCCAAGTATAGTTCATCAATATCATTTTCCGTTGTCTGTGTATTCATATTCGCATTATTTGGACTCAATTGATCATTCCACGGATATTCATGAAATAACTTATCGATGTAATCTTTTTCTTTTTGAGTTTGAAAAGAATTGACTATTGCATTATCTTGATGAAGCTGGTCATTCCAAGGATATTCAAGATTTACACCTGTAAACTCTGCTGAATGATGGGTTTGAAGTGTATTTGATACATTTTCACTATCCAGATTTGGCTCACCATTCCATGGAAATTTAAGGAGTTTTATCAAGGTGAATTCATCCTGAGGATCTTCAGAAACATCATTTCGAAGAGCATTTTCATTACTATATGTATTCGGATTCGGTTGGGCATTCCCTGTGTATTTGAGATGTTGTTCATCGGTAAAGTTTTTAATCTTCTGCGACCTTAGAACGTTATTTTTAGTTTCAGTATCCAGATTTAGATTACTATCTGGGTCTAACGTGTTAGTAAGGTTTACAGCGCTATACTTTTGTTCGTCGTTTTGTATACTCGTTATTTCACTTAATGTTTCACTAGTAATATTATCAGTTTCCTTAGAAATTTGAGCAGCCGATAACAATGCAAGGTGTAAAATGAATATAATTTTTTTGACAAGTTCTTCGGTATTTTGGTTCATTCTAAGTCCAGGGTGACTTTCCAAAATTGGAAAATAAATATTAAAATTGAATAAAGGATGCGATTTCGCATTTTTTACATTGTTTGAGTCAAGACTAAATTCTTCATTTGATCCAATTTCTTTATCTTCTTTATGTTTATTATGATGCTTTAATGTATAACAAGGAATTAAAATTTTCTCAGTGTTATCAGCAAGTAATGTTTTCATGAACGGACTATCATCATAACTTATCAAACCTACATCTTGGCTAAAGCTACGTGTTTCTTCTGCATTTGTATGAAAAGGTTTATCTTTATCATGTGTTAAATCAACAAAGGTCTTCAATTCGGGTTCTCCATTGCTTGAGTAGAGAGTTTCAATATCGTCTAAATCTAATGATTTAATATTTAATTTATCCAAAATCTTAGAAAACAAGTCTGACAAATTCAACCCCACTTCATTATCAAACGTTAATTTGTTACTTGGTAAGTGTTTCACAAAATATGTCGTTGATATATCATTACTGCTTCCATATTTTTGTGAAAGGTATTCTTCCAAATTCGACATGCGCAATTTCGAAAATTTATTATTATTAGCGGTGCTATCATTCTGCATATTATTATTAGCATTAAACAAGTCTTGATCACTATCCTTGATTTTTCTATTTGTTAAATGATTACCTTTCCTTAAAAGATGTTTTAATAACAAATTATTAGAAAGGTGATCTTTAACTTTCTTTCTGCATTTAGGTGAACCTTCAATATTGAAATCTGGATGGTCCCTTCTATCTGTTACTGAATCTGAGTTTTCAGATTTTGGTCCTAGTCCAAGTTTATGTGATTTATTGTCGTCAGTAACAAGAATTCCATCGGCTTCATCAAAAGTACCTTTTGCAGATGGTGTCCTTTGTATTTGCGTATTAGATTTATTATTATTATTGTAACTTTTACGATAATTACGCCGCTCATATGATGGTTCCTGGCTTTTATAATATAAATTATGCTTGTAAAAAGGTGTAAACTCCAAACTGCTGTCATTTTCTTCCTCAGACTCCGTAGTTTCGTCAGATACATCTTCGAGACTTAAATTATCTTCTTTTTTATTATATTTACGAGTTTTATCTTCGTTACCTAGATGACGAATGAGCGAGCCTAGCAATTGAAGCAAGTTGTCCTTAGGGTAACCTTCGTCGATAGAAGATAAGAAATCATTCATTCTAGAATAAGAATAACGCCTTAAATTAGGCGTCCTTGGTTTCGAATATGGTGAACTGTGTCTGTATCTTCGATGTTGGGCAGATGATGGTATAGAGTTTTCATTTTTATTTAGGTGGGGTGCACTCGCTATGTATGTTAAGTCATCAGGAACAACATGTCTGAAATAATCTTTTCGTCTCCAATAATTTCTCAGAGGCAATAATAATAAGTCATCTTCTTCATAACTGGGATAGTCAGAGTCTGATTCATAACTTTGGCTGAGTGAGAGTTGGGATTGGTCAGGGTCTTCTTGTCTCGTTTGCATTGTATGACTCGAATGCATGGAGCGTGCCGATGGACTTCGATAGTGATTGCGAATGTTAAGTGCAGAATTAAAACCGATTTGTAAAATCTGTAATGTTTAATACGAAATATATTACAAACATCAATAGAAATGAAGATATCGTGTTATGTAAAAATGTACATTGTATTATAGGTAACAAACATTTTTTGATTTACTGAAATTAAAGACTTACTCATGGGAATTAACTGAGAAAAACTATATTCGTTTCAAATCACACCGAAACTCTTCCTCGTGAGCAGCGTGCGCGTCGCAGACCCGTTGAGGCCTCGACGCAAAGACTAAATTAAAACTATGGTCTATTGGTTTAGGCGGATAACTAAAGGTTATTAAGGGTAAACAATTTTAGTACCTATGTTTTTTTTTAATTAAAGAGGTCATAATTATAAATACATTTTTAAACATACGCCCGTTTCGTATAATTGAGAAACGACCCGTTTTAATTACGAATAGTAGTTTCATATACGAATCGTAAGCTAAAACCGTTCTTATAAAAAACGTCTCAAACGTAACGGATGGGAGGATATCGGTAAGCGAATTGTATGGAGATCTATGGTGTCTGTGGTTTTCCTATAAATATTTTAACCGTCAGTAGACGGTCAAGATAACTATTCGTAATGTCATTTGGTCGTAATGCGTATACAACGACGATTCGTTAAATATAGGAACCGGGCATTAGATAAATACTGATTGTTAATATTTTTACATACATTTTAAGACAACTTTAAAATAAAAAGACATGGTATATTGTTTACATTTAGTTAATTACCTAAAACGATAGACCATTGTAGAGCCTTTCCTAGTTAATTCACATTATTTTCAATAATTTTTGTAGGACTCACTATAGTTACTATTCCATTCTTTTTGTGTGATATCTATTGAAGAAGATTTAATATGTTTAAACAAAAAGAAGATGTTATAGTTAAATAATTAATATATTAAAATTATAAACTTACCAATAAAAATAAAGTTATATGAAGCATTTTTTTAATGTTCAAGCAACGCATAGGTGCCTGTCTCGACGCAGTTGCTCCGAAAATGCTTCATAAAACAAACTATAGTTTATTAAGTTGTACCACACAACATGTAAAGAAAATTGAAACACGTCCTGCTAAACTGTACACCTGTGTATATGTACTTTAATAATTTATGTTATTTTGATAAAGTTACACGGGTCATAAAACAATAGATTTGGTTTAATGCATTCGATATTGCTTACAAATACATTGCCTGGCTGGTTATTCAGGTTCATGGTAATGGCTTTGTATCCACAAATTATCGTGTAACAAGGTCAGCCATGTTTAACAAGAAATTCCAATAGATCATCGCGGGATTATATGACGACTTATATGATGATATAATAAAAAAATATTCATGTGCATTAGAGAACTGAGAAGCCGTTTTCTTTTTCTGTGAAGTAGTGATGATCGGAATGGAAGAGGCCGATCGCGTAAGGAAATTACTATCCATCTCAGGGACACCAGCCGCCGCAGAAGGTGAAACTACGGGCGTCGGGGATCTCCGGTCACCGTAAGCGCAGGGCTGTGGCCGGCGAACAAGAGTAGACTAGAACCGGAACCGAACGAGCTCAAAAGCTGGTTAACCAGCACAGTTTTGGCCTGATAGTCAAGTGGTGGCGAGTCAAGCGTCATAAGAATACCGCAGTCTCGGCCTAGAGCAGGAGAAGGAACGGAAGTTTTTTAGTCAGTAAGAGTCTGACGTTCCCTCCTGTCATACGCTGGGCGAGGGCGAGAGAAGGATTTTGATCAAATCAATGTAGCAAAAATCAAATACAGTATCTAAATTGAGCGAATAGTATGGTCTCCGACCTTGAGTAATTCCTACGACCGGCTAAACAGGGACCTTACATTGAATATATTAATTTAGTCCACTGGCTCTTGTATAAAACTAAGCTCTTATAAAGTATGACTCCTGCGCATGTATTACAGTCGCACAGCTTTTGTTTAGTATCAGTTTATATGGGAGCAAACAAACATGGTGTCAAGATTTTGTCAGTTCGGTACCTATGTGACTTTCCTCGAGTCATGTATACTTTTGAGTTTATTTAGACTCTACTATGAAACTGAACACGAGGAGTTATGGGGTTGGTTTTTAAGCGGAAATAAAACCGCTCAAAGAATGCCGGCCGAATCGGCAAATGTACAAGAATTACCCTCAGTTACGAAGTTATGAATCCGTTGTCATCCTTTTGGAATATTTGAGAATTGTGCCTCCGGGGACCACACTCACACGACGAAACACAATGCTAGCTTTATCTCACGCCACTTTCCTGTAAGGCCGTGTTTTCACTCCAGCCGATAAAATACCTAGACACCAACAATTGCCAGCATCATATAAGCCTTGCCTAAAAGCAGTGCATCGCTGCAACATTGCCAGTAAACAAATATATATATTTAATAAGTTTTTATTGCCATAATCTGGACATAATTTACGTTGATAAGCAGATCATATCGCCGTGAGCCTGACGCCACAATGATCAGTTTGTTTTATTTTAATTCACCTTTATAATCTTTTGAATTCACTGAACTCCGCGGTTTATATTGGCGATACTTTTATTTAATGCTGCGTTGGTGGTTAAGGTCCCGTGATTTGCCAGTGATGTGGTCTCAAAACTGCGCCACTAATTTAAAGTGCTTTAATTTTGCTATTTTGAATTGTTCTATAGTTTATTTGTAATGTTATTTCGTATACAAAAATAGTAACCATGTAGTTTTTGCTTGTTCTTCTCCATAGGAATCTACACTTTGGAAACAGCAAATAACTTCACTACAGGATAGACTGACAGACTGACCCATACAAAAATAAATATGAAGAACACATTTGAACTTTTTGAAATAAATTATTTGACTTTGACTATAAGAAACCAAGTTATTAAATGTTTATCGTATGTCAATAGTATTCCAATACACTTAAAAATAAACACAAAGTGTAAGTATCTGTACATTTTGCTTACGATATCACAACAGAAGTAGCTTCCCGCGAAAACTTATATAAAATAGTCGTATAACATAGAAACTGATACTTGGTAACCGGCTTTGTAATACTTAATCTATTCAAGATATGTAGAATCAAAGGTCCCATTGAGTGCTGTTCACACTGACATGTAAAAGGCAAAAGAGCGACATACTGTCCCAAAAATCAAAAAGTTAACCAAACAAACGTCACTATACCCCGGATTACTTGACAAACCCAATTACTACTAACATTAGCACAAAATATCGTAGAAAAACACATTTTACACACAAAAACTGTTCGTTGCCTCAATAAACCAACTGTCAATCCAAACGTCACATTTTGGTATATCGACGAAATCCCTTTAACAGTATCCATAACCATTGTATTGCTGATATTATACCACCAACATAACAAATGTACCTCTGTAATACTAAAATAAACTTTATTTCGTTAGTATAAGGTTGTTTAGGAGTGTAATTGTGATGTTGTTTTTGTAGAATATTGAATATTTAGGGACAATCGGTGTGAAAAGTGGTGCCGATCTATTACGGGTAATCGGATTAGTGGGACGTGTCGATTCTATGGGCTTAAGGTAACAAGCCGAGGCCGTAATATTGAACATATTTTGCCAAGTTTACTCACTGAAAGGAATCGAGAATTGATTCTGTGACAAAGGCATGGAATGACTTCTTAACTTCTGCATCGATAAGGTGAAATTATCGCTATAGGCTAGGTAACTATTCGGATCATAAGTGTTTTTATTCTAAAATATATTTGTAAATACAATAACAATTCACAATTAGTTTTTTTATAAAATCCACATTAAAACGAACGTTATTTTATCTTCAAATAAAATCTCCACAATTTCACACTACATCCCCAAATCACACATAGAACCTAATAATAAACGCTAAATACTTATTTTTTTGTTACAATTTGTCAATACTCACATCTGCTGTAGGTATCGAGTTCGATTCCCGACCCAATTGTTATGGGCCAGACAAATTGTCGGTCAATGAATGCGCGTAATGGCACGCATGATTTCGTAGCTGAAGTGTAAAATGCCCATTTATTATGCGATTAATTTTAACGACAGTTGTTGACTTTAATACGCATTTATTTGCGCATGAATAGGTAATATGCCTACTTCTAAAATCTAGTTACGTGTATAAGAAAAATTCATTGTCGTGTCATAAAAAAAATCTCTCCTACGATGAGGTGTTTAATCAATTCAAACTACTAACACCATAATCAGCATTATCATCATCAGCCTGTTTCTATCCACGGCTGGACATAGGCCTCTTCAATTGCATGTCACTGACCTGAACCACTGAACTATGCAGCTCTACGTTTGTTTAGACGTGGTCTCCTTTGGGTTATGTCGATGACTTTAGTTCGCTGTCGGATCACCTCGTTTCGAATACGACCCTTCTGAGAGACTTCAAGCACAGCCTTTTACAGAACCTCACTGCGCCACTAAAAATTGGTGGATCAGTCGCACTATAAGCATTCACGTCTCAGCTCCGTATGTGACTAAAAAACTGTTAAACCTACTAAATGTTTAGATAACTAATTCAAAAACCTTTTAATATACGCATTACACTTAAAAACCATCCATATATCCGGTCAGGAAGTCCATTTTATTCACGAAACTCATTATTTATTGTTACTCAACAAATAATAACTCGAGCAACAAAAGACGCGACACAATCGCAGCGTGAATAGCACGCTTTACGAGGTAGGTACAGGCATATGTTTGGCAAAGGTGTCGGATAGTGAATGGGACCGGCTATCTGCTCGAGAGTAATTTATTAGTGAGAGTAATATTGTAATTGTTACAGAATTAATGGCGGACTAAATGAAGTGTCGATTAGTTGGAATTTATTGTTAACTGCTTTAGTTCCATATTGCGACTCTAGTTGTGATGTCGCTAGGAAATTATTTTATAGAATTTTGTTACTCGCTGTCACATGTATAACTAGGACACGCGAAATGAATAAACAGTTATACCTAATAATAAAATCTATTTTTTAAATCGAATAAGAAACTAAATTGATTCATAATCTCTTCATGACAAATTACATGTGCAATATTTCGGGTATAAAATAATTAATAATTAATAAGTTTCAGAAATAGGCGTAAAGTGAGTGAGTATTGCATTCTTCATAATTTTATAAAATACTAGCTTCTCTCGCGCTGTTTCACTCGCTTCTCGTCTCCATTTGATTGTAACATTGTAGCTATCTATTAGTGAAAGAATTTTGGCAATCCGACCAGCGGTTCCAAAGATTGCCCCTACAAACAAACTTAAAAATTTTATCTCTTTACAATATTAGTATAGAATTTATAAAATAGGTTCCCTTTCTCATTTAACATGCCAATCAGCCTAAATATGTATTACTTACCCATACCTACACAGACACTACTACAGAATCTATCCAAATAAAACGATGACTCCCTATGTCCATTGCAAAAGGCTTTGTTTTCCCACTTAACGTTACGACCGGCAAGTTTTACCGCTGTATACCGACTCTGCGACTAATCGCAGCGACTAACGACTAGTCGCGAGGGGTGAAGTGATTGTCTCGTTGTGATAGGGGTAACTGAGTGGTCAAGATGTTAAATGGCCGCCTAATTTGTAGCGCCCTCTCTATCCACCCTTTAAACACAACATATTAGAAGGTAGGTTACAGTATTTCTATGTGGGTGCCTTTTTAATTGAAAGAGATACATTTATCGATCCGTTTTCGTACTTTTTGTCATCGCGTATTAAGGAACTTCGTCTTATAAGAACTTTCATGAGAAAATAAACTGTTTGTGTTTTCAAGTAGAGGCCAGATAAAATCAGATCGGAGTAGCGTGCACAGCATTAGATAGATCACTGAAATCACTGATAGACCACGCACACACAAGGAGGATTTTATCAAACTAGTTTTTCTTCATTTTTCTAGGTCCTTGATGCTAACGTTGATTGGAGAGAATCCCATATTGATTAAAAAAACAATACCTAATTACCGCATTACAGACTTATCAGTTACATCACCATCAGCCTATAAGTGCCCATTGCTGAGCAAAGGCCTCTTCTCATACGGAGAAGGTTAGAGCAATAATCACCACGCTTGCTCAATGCGGGTAGGCGATTTCAAACTTATAATTAGAAATTATAAGTCCAAGTTTCCTCACGATGTTTACCTTCACCGTATGTCAGTGGTGTCTAAATAATCATAGTAAGTACATGTAACTCGGAAAAAGTTACATTGGTACTTGCCAGGTTTCGAACCCTCATGCATGAGAAGCGGTATCCTTAACCTCCGGGCCACCACGACATCCATATCAGTTACATAATATAAAAAATTATAAAGTCTCCCATTTCATGTTTAACATGTTTTCAAATAATTACATATTCCATCAAGCTGCTTGAATGATACAGATTTGTGCAAAATGTTTATCCCAAGGAAAACATTAAAAAAGAAATCACTTTCCTGAAATGATGAGGATTTCGTTGACACGAAACAAATAGCTGAAGGAATTTAAATTCAAAAACTAATAAAAGTGTTTTCAGCGAGATACGGAACCTTAATATTATCGCATAAACTGAATGAATGAGCGCTCAGTACCGTGCGCACAACAAATTGATACAGGATACAATTATATTTTGCAAAATCTTATTATTTATATTAGCTATATTACACAAGTAATACACGTGGAAACTGTAGTTAATAATTGTGGACTGAGACTGAAAATGTAAAGGCAACTCTTTTTGTTAAACATATTAATCGTGAATTTGTGAATATTAAACTCACAAAAAACAATTATGCATGTAATTATGAATTTACAAAAAAAAAATATGTTACGGGTCAACTAAATAAATATACAATGGGATTTTCTTAATTAACAACTTATTAACACAAGCTGTAATTAGCAAATACACTAAACTAAATTATAGATTATTGCCATTAGCATGGCATTACATAGTTTCCTAAATAAATAATGCTAAATGCTTCTAGCATTAAGTCCTCCGATATGCAATTGTATATAAAGAATAAATAAATAAATAAACAAAATAATGTTCATTTCGACTTTTAAATAAAATAAAATAAAATCAAACATTGTTTTTCACTTATATATTCAAACTATATTTATATACACAATTTGTATTCAATTCAATAATACACTATTCTTACTGCTAATTCAAACAGTAAAATTAATCGTTTATTTTAATTTCAGTAACTACAAACTAAGTATTTAGGTGTTAAATATATCTAGTTGGAAACTAACTAATAGTGTTGTTAATAAGAACATTAAATAATCCACTTTACCTGCATTGTATATTGAAATAAACTAAATATCATTTACACATGCAAACGCTACACAAAGAGATAGATTTTTCAAAAATTTAACAGCCTGTCATTGAGGCTCGACCGGCGGGGGTGAAGAACGTTTTAGGGGGTCAGGGGCGAGGGGGTGGAAAGTAATCAACAATTTAAAATTGGGGGCTAATCTCGCGCCCGCCGTAATCGCTGGTGATCGGTCTCTGCAGTAAGGGAGGCTGCTCATGTAGGCACAGCGTGACAGGTGCTTAGTTGTGCTGACAAACACTGGTACGTGTCTTAAACATCTTGTTGAAAAATGATACCTAATGGTGAATTTTTTCTCCTGTGTCGTGGGTGCGGTTACAAACATACAATTTCACATACACATGACAGTCAGACCCGGAACAACAATTTTTGGGTCACACAAAGAGTTATTCCGTACGGGAATCGAAACCGCGACACGTTGCACGGCAGCCAGTTGCCCAGCCACCAGTATTGACATAGATAATTAAAATTGCAAAAAGTAACTATTATATCTTTACTTACGTAAGTATCTTTTAGATAGTTTTACCTTATTATTGAATAAGGTAAAACTATCACATTTTGGATTAAAACTGTTCAAGGGCCCTCTGCAAGTTAGCTTCCGCCCCTCGTACGCCTTTCAAAGGACCGGAATCGTGTGGAAAGACAACAACAAACAATAAACGAGTATTTGTTTTATATTATGACATTCCTACATCCTATTCACTTAACCATACCTTTAAGTGCCATAATACTTCATGAATTAAGACTTTAAATTTGTTTAAATAGAATATTGAAGTACTCGAGAAAACAGAACCAATTACTTAGCGATCAATTCATGGGACAAGGCGTCAAGAGTACAAACATACAAACACAGGAACACAACAGACACGTGTTCCCACTTACTCACCTCCGAGTACACGAGTCACTTCCCATTTTTAAACGACACTTATACTCGTATTAGTTAAAATAATAAAAACTTCTCTCATGAGTAAACTCCTTTTGTTTTCCCGACAATTTGACGCAACACTCATCTTGTATTCCTCTCACACTCTCTCTTGCTGTCTCTTTTCTTCCTAAAAACGTTTAAGAAACAAATTCATTCCATTATTTATCCAGTCGGATTATAAAAAAAGTGACTTTTCAATTATTTGTGTTAGGTTTTTAATCGTTTATAGATAAGCTTCTGAAATCACTGAAACAAATGTACTACCTATGTAGGGACTCTACTTATATACTTGCTGCAATTTAAATGAGAATATTACTTTAAAAAAATACCGTAACAAAATGTTCTTTCTTTCTGTTGCTTCTATATACGTACGACTTCTGTATTGCCTAACTGTATATAAGTTATCTATATACTATATAATTGTTAGATACACTAATCCGAGAAGAAACACTGAAATAAACTAAACTCTAAACAGTACTCCGTCCAACTAGTGGACAGATGTCGGGTTTAGTGATAAGGCCGCCTTTGTACCCTTAACAATTTCTTGTAACAACAACAAGTCCTTTGGTGTAAATACATTAAAGATTATTTTTAGTATAGTCAAAACTTTGACCATGTTGCTGAGGTTACCAGAGGATCAATTTTTCACTCCTACCATGCCCAAATGCCTCAACCCTCAAAAACCGTCAAAACATCTTAGCTTACCATCAGACTATACGTGTGTACAAAAAAAAACAAGATGTAAATAAAAAGGAGAACCGAGCAGCTTTAGTCATATGTCGTGAAGGCTCGGAGGAGAAGGCGCCAGCTTCTCGTGCATGAGGCTTCGGGTTCGAAACCTGGGAAGTACCAATGTGACTTTTTACAAGTTATACGTATGGCGAAGGAAAACATCGTGAGGAAACTGTTACCTATAATTTCTAATTACAGGTTTGAAATTCTCAATCCGCCTTGAGTAAGCATGGTAATAATGCTCCAACCATCTCCGTGGAAGATTTTAGGGCGACGATGTGGTTTAAGCAATTTTCGCAGCAATGGTATTTTCACGAGAGAAGAGTGAATTTGGGTGGTCAAACTACAGTTGTTACTGAAAACATTAAGCCAAATCTCATTAGATATTCTTGTCAATATTGAAATACAACAACTTGCTTCAAGGGTAACTCGAAGATAATTCAAAGTAAATCAATATAATTTCGAAAGTGACCTTCTGCTGTCATCATTAAGCGAGCAACAACTGTTCTACACATTAATCAGCAATTAACGGACAGACTGATCAGTCACGCTGACACTGACAGCTTGACAGTCCTCCACAGGAGTGCTTCAAGGCCAATGTCGCACGATTAATTAAAACATTTACTTAATCACTGATGTAATTAAATTGCAATTCAATTAATTACAGAAAGTTCAATAATTTTATTGAACCTCCAATTACTGCTTCATTTATTTAAATGTGTTACGTAAAAATCACTTTTTGAATACACAGAGCAAATCAAAACTTTTTGACTAAACCAGAATACAATGCTAGATCATAGGTCGCAACAAACTTGTAGCGATAGCTTATGTACATATCATATGTTATACATATCATATGATAAGCTAATAAACATTTTAATCATCGAAGATAATTTGGCTGCTTTTTTGAAAACAAAACACTTGTAAAAATTTGCTTTGAATAAAAACAATTCGCGCTAAAACCACATGTAGCGACATCTATACAAAAGGGTAGGAACTAACAACGTTGAAGTTACGCTTAATCTTTGCCAAGACTTAGTAATGAATGTTATTACCAGTTAGTGAAAGAAAATCAAATAATTGGTTTTAACAAATACTGGCCACAAATTAATTTGTATAAAACAATGTTTCAATTTGGATAGCAACCTACATCCGTAGTTCTAGTGTAACAGCATAGATGGCGCTTATAATACAGAGCAGTCCAGTTTCCTTAATATCACGGTAAGGCAGTAGATGGCAGCACTTGATTTTCAGCCTAACACTTTCTTTGTTTTTATCTCTACTGGTACTTTAATTACTGATTGAATAATTAACCAGATGGTTTGATATAATTTTTAAGTTAAAACAAGGATTACATTTAACTGGGCATTTGAAGCTAAACGATCTCTATTGTCTGTGTACACCTACAATTACACACACCAAAAAGCTGCTCAATATCATCAGTTATCAATTTTCCGATACTTACTCGAAATTATCAAAAGCATTTGTTTGAGGAGGTGATTGTAATGTTTCTTCCTGACTGCCCCCTAAACGAACCCCAGTTCATCATTGTATTTACAGCTGCAACCCTCGCTGAACCATTACCAAAAATGAGTGGGTAAGTAAAACATGATAAAATTATGGAAAACTATTTATTTCTCATCGTGACTATACGTACACTAGAGCTACATCATAATGAGTACAGCGCTCTCCGGACACTATGCTAAAATATTTTATGTCTAATGATATCAATTTACAAATTTTGTTTTTTTCACTCACTTTTTTATGTACAGTAGGGCACTAAGTTTATTAAGCTTCAAAAATATTTCTGACTTTATAAATACTGAACTAGGTAGGATGTACTATAGGCGTTTTATAATTAGGTATTGCTATATAAAAAAATATTTGTTTCAAAGGATAGGTTATCATTGAGGAAGCAGAATTTTCTTTTTAGGTAGCTGTAATATATTCGGTATAGGTACACTTGTTACGTGTTGTTTGTTTTTTGAACATTATAATGATTAGTATTTCCTGGTTATATTATGTAAAGAATATAGCGAATATTGGGCGAGAATAGGAAGACACATTGGAGCACAAAATATTGAATTTAGTAGCAAGCAAATTCAATCAATTCTAGATTGATTTCAGAAATTTTGCTTAATGAATTCCAATCTCCTAAAAACAGCCGCACATACTTGCTTCAGTAAAACATGATCTTATCATCTTTTAACTATTATTTAAATATGGACGTGTAAAAAGAATCCTGACAACTATGTCATAACATCTTATTTTCAGACTATGTATCTGTTAGTCTAATTGACACTCACAATTAATATGTATCAGTAAAGCTTAGCGAATTAATCAGATGAATAGAAAAACAGGCCTTAACTTCAGACACTGAACAATTCACGATGACGGAAAATTATAGGATAAAATACTGTTAGGTAGGTAGCACGTATACTATTTACTTTTCAAAAATCGGACATTTATGTAGACAGTAATAATATCTAGTTTGTTATTTTAAAAGCGTATTTATACTGATTTTCTTTTGTACTGTTTTATCCACTGAATATTACATTTATGGGCTACTATAACAAAACTACCATACATATAAAAATTAGTAATATGTTATAGGTACTTATAAAATAAATATTAAATTCAATTAAAAATCGTGTGTACTTCTTCAGCTCAATATTTTATAATAATGCTTGAAAATAAGTATTTATTTAAGCTAATAACTATAAGATTATTGCACAAAAACTAATAAACACATATATTTTTAATGTAGTTTATTATGATCACTGTATAAAAAATAATAAAAGCTTTATTATATAACTATGAAACAGTGTTGCCAAATTAATAACAAAGAACACAATACATTTTGTACTTACAAGTTAAAAACTCTATTAGACTTGGTCTCTAGTTTTATTTAATCTGGCAACACTCGTATACTCGCAGTTTTGAGATTTGGCCAACAGATGGCGTTACTTTAAGTTTCCTAAGTTATTAGTGAACATCAAACCGAAACAAAATGTTATTGTATCTAGACTACGTACACAAAGTAAGCTTGGACAAAAACTTTAATTACCCACACAAACTCAAAAATATTTACAAATAGGGCTCCATTACATTATTGCTTAGAAAACCGAGAGCATAGTAAAGAACAGCAGAAGTAGTAGCAGTGGCGAAAAATATATATTTTTTCTGTAATATTTTGGTTTTGTTGTATACCAATTAACTGGTCAATATCCTCTAATGTTTCTTAAGATTTAATACAATGAGATGGAGCCCCCAGACTTACAGATCAGTCACCACATCTTTTGATTTTAAAGAAACAAATTATTTATTATCTCCTCACACAATACCATCATCATTAGATACAATCTTTCTAGGACAAACGATAAAATTGATTTGATTTAAATGATCTCCACTAACACCTAATTAATATTATGTAATAATATAATCCTTAATCATTTTGATGACCCTGATAATTTTGCTTTCCACGAGAAAGGTAACTTTTTATAACAAAGGTTTAATTTCCAAGTAAGCAGTCACTGACCCCAAGTTTAACTTAACAATAATTCCTAAAGTTTACATCTCAACATTACTCAGACTATCAAACTTCATCTCTTTTACTTCTTCAGGATTGAAACTCTTAACGGAAACCTTACCATCACCCGACAGGTCCGTACTCGATAACTTATTCGTTATTTTCGTTATCGATATACGGCTCTCGATATCATTCGAATCACATATCGTTTCTAATATTACACCTTTCTCAACTTTCCTTGGCTTGCTCATCACTTGGCTGACTTTAGTATTTCTTAATTTCTCGCTAAGCAACTTGTTGCAAGTTTTCCTAGACATGTCGAGAGCTAGCGGATCTTCTTGTGGCGTTTCTTTCTTCTCTTCTGGCTTGTTCTGTTGTTTCATTTCTGCTACTTCTGCATTCGTAACGTTATCTTTCTTCTTCCATTTCGTTCTTCTGTTTTGGAACCAGATTTTTACCTGGAATTGAGAAAATAAATTTGTTAATACACTAATGAATCAACCTGTTGACTGTTCAGTTACTTAGGTATTGGAATGTCGTATTGGCTAGTGTGTCGGAGAGTATTAAACCTCGAATTCCCGAAGTTAACCCTTGAACTTCCTCCATTGAGTCGGGTATTGTAACAAGCGGAGGTGTTCCCCGGCTGTGTTGCCAGGGGACGTGTGAGTCGGTGCGAGTGTGTGTGTGTGTGTGTGTGTGTGTGTGTGTGAATCGCGCGAGTGTATCGGTTAACAAACAGTTAATTACGAGCTGATCGATCTCAGCCCGAGGGAACTGCTAGTGCCGGGGTAATATCGATATCGATGTTACACAAGCGCACGATTATGAAAATTATCAAGTTACGTGCTGCTCGTTTTGGATAACTTTTTTTTATAACGAACTAGATAATACATAAATATAGTCTTTGGCAAATATAAATGTAGGTAAACCTTCATAAGTAAACATTAATGGTATGATTGAACAATGCACCATAGATGCGGTTCCGACTTAAAAAAAACAGTTTTTCTACATTCCATTGCATACAGATTAGACCTCGTTATTAATTACTGATAATATTTCAAATAAGACACTGATGAAGTTTAGAAAATTCCAAAAAAAAAATCCTCTATCTAAGTATAATATACTTTGGCTTCTTTGAAACAATCTATACATATAATAAAATCGTAGGAAAGTCAAAACTGTACATTGAATATATTTTTGAAATAATACTTGGGGCGTGATGTACAATCGATACTGAAGCCAAAAATATGGTTTTTAGAATTTTTGTCTGTTTGTCTGTTTGTCTGTTTGTCTGTATGTTTGTTACGGATAAACTCAAAAAGTACTGCATGGATTAAATTGAAATTTTGCATGAACATAACTGACAGGTCGGTTCATCACATAGGCTACATATTATCACGCTATCACCTACAGGGGATGAGTAATGAACCTTTATATCTGTAAACCTTACTGAAGCAGCATGTAGTGCTACTTCATACACATTTAAATTACGTTTGTAAGCAGGTTGTTTGACAGGACGTGCTATCACAAACCTAGAAACAAAAAAAAAATGAAATATAAAATAGAACATAGACTTATATTGGTAAAATTGTTGCTTCGGAATTCATACAATATTTTTGTGTATAATTATAAACATAGGTGTGATGAAGAACTAGCATTTTTTTTTATTCATATGCGGTTACGTTTTTTTCACGTTGAAAACGTATTCAGTCGTAATTGAGAAATTATTATTGTTTACCATATAAAAATGTTTCCATTTTCCTAACTAGATGGTGTTGGCGTCGAATTAGATCGCGCTATAGTTTCGTTCACAAAAAGTGATGTTATGAGTACCGATGTCGTCGCTTCAACCTATAGAAACGGGGGTTACCTGCGTTGTTTATAAGTTATGGAGATTCTCAAATTATTCTGTTTACTTCGTGTTAATTTGTCTTTTAGTAGTAAAAATGCCCAGAAAGCGGTCTAATCTATCACAATCGTCATACCATTCGCGAAAAAGAAGGTTAGCTCGATCCCTTGAAACCGCTGACGAGCGTGAGGCCAGGTTGACTGCTGTTCGTGAACAAATTGCAGAGACTCGAAGAGGAGAATGTAGTACGGCGCGCCAGTCGCGATTAGATACCATGCGCACTCAAAATGCATTGTCGCGGTCTCAGGAAAGTGCAGAAGCACATGAGATGCGGCTGTCAATTGACCGAGAGCGCCATGCTAAGTCACGCGGGCAAAACGGCACATGCCATGTTCAAAATTCCCATCGACTTAGAGAGCACCGAAACTCCTGTTTGTGGTGTGTCACGAAACAGTGACAAGGGACGCGTGCTAAAGGATTGCTCTCTGGTCGTATGGGATGAGTGCACGATGGCGAATAGGAAGGCAGTTGAGGCCGTGGATAGAACCCTGCAGGACATCCGCAGGAACGAACACTTGATGGGCGGTGTTACAGTTCTGTTTAGTGGTGATTTCCGACAAACGCTTCCCGTGGTAACCGCGGGGATCTAGGGCTGACGAGGTGAATGCATCGTTGAAACGATCTGCGTTATGGTCACGCGTTCATACGCGGCTGCGCTTGACCATCAATATGAGAGCTCAGCTCGGCGGCAATGCACGCGCTCAAGAGTTCTCTGATGTCCTTCTAAGTCTCGGCGATGGTACTCTACCAGAGGAGAGGGGCGGACAGGTGGTGCACCCAGAATCTCTCGGTAGAGTGGTATCATATATATGAAATTTTATAATTGTGTTTCTTTAAATTCTGTTATTCGTGGGATATAGGAATTAAACCATATTCAAAATTCGCCTGCGCTATGAGAGGTACTCATGAGGTGAAGTTATACTGCAGCGCCAACTGCAAGGGAATGTGATCTTAAAAGTTGCTCACTAAAAAACTACACTTAAAATGACGCAGGCATAGTATTTTTGGTGCTTCACGGCGTCCGTGCGGACGAAGTCGCGGGCAACAGCTAGTAGGTAATAATTAAAGCTGCCCATACCTAACTAACTATTAATTTAGTTGTGGATACAATAAAACTTCCTAACTGGATGTGAATGTAAGTAGTTGAAGTAGTTAGCAGAATAAGTGCGCGTCATAAAATAATAGTAAAACTACAGTAAACTACACCTCGAGATGCATTTCTGTAGGATCGTTATCGCCCCTCAGTGCACCGCGGGGGTTGTGTTTGATTGTGCTAACAATTGTGTACGGATCGACAAACAATACAGTGTTATAAGTAGTGGTTACTTTTCTACAAATTTTCAACAACTTGTAAGTTTTTTATAGAATTGTGTTAGACAATATCCATCTGTACATACTGCTCTCGGAAAATTGGAGATATCTAGTGTTTATATAATTAAATGAACATTTATTTAGAGGTATGCTGATGATCACGTCGGGGTCACCAGTTTAGAGGTATGAGAAACAGGGTGAAAAGTTCCTCATCCTCCATTGAAAAGGGAGGATCCTCCGACCAGGCGAGGTGTTCGTGCCTGGTGGGCTACTGCCCGCCGGTTGTTGTCGGGATATCTGTATGGATGCTAATTGTGTTGAAAACTCTTATAGCGCGATGTAGACTCTTGCACGTGATTGGTGCTGTTGTTAATACAGTGGCGCTAGATGTCGCTACATTTATTTATGTCATACTAGCTACTTTCACGCGGTTTCAGTCGCTATTCGGCTCCATTTGATCGTAGCGTGATGTTTTACAGCCTATAGCACTCAGGAACATTGTCTATTACTTAAAGAGTTTTAGCAATCCGACCAGCGGTTGAAAGATTACTCCCTACATACAAACTTACAAATTTTACCTCTTTATAATATAAGTATAGAAGATTCTCAGTTTTTCAAAATTAGAACAGTCCGAAACCATACATTTTAAGGGACACTGTAAAAAACAAAACTTCTTGAACTAAATTTTGTTTTAAAGAAAACGTTGCCACACGTTAGGTTTTTTTCATGTGTCTTGGGTGCACTAAACCCATACAATAACGCATAGGTAGACATGACGCCTAGACTCGGAACAATAATTTGTAGATCACACAAAGAGTTCGAACCTGAAACGATGCGTGGCAGCTAGTTTCCCAGCCACCGCGCCAACCGCCAACCTCCAATAATTTTACACATTATAATAAGTTGTAAATGCTGAATCATTGAGCCGGCAGCCGGCAGTGGGCAGTCGGTAGTCGGTTAGGAGATCAGTTCTCTATTAGAATCATTACCACAAACTGGTTTAACTCGATAGTAACACCATTACAAGTAATCTTTCTCCCATACACTAACTTAACAGCTGATGTTTATGATTAAAGATACTTCAAGTGAAGTCGATTTCGTTTAATAAGTTTTGTATTAGTCGCCATTACTGGTGATTAAATATACTTATTTAGAAGTTGTGTTGCATTATTTTCTAAGATTTTGTGTCAACAATAATAAGTTATGAGCTTATCAGTAAGTTTTTGTTACATATTAAAGTACGAGAGAACTATGCTTCAGCATGAATTGAGAGTGATAACACGACCTCACAGAAAACTAACAAGGCACCTGTTAATAAAAATTACAGTTTTATTTTTATAAGTGTGCAACATTGATGAAAATTTGGTTCAATTAAGTTTTTTTTTTACTTGCAATAAACCAGTGCTTGACTGCGATCCCACCTGATGTTAAGCAGTGATGCAATCGTTGATGGTAAGGCGCACTAGTTTATTAAGAGCCTATTCACTCTAGCCTTGAAGACACCTAAATTGTATTCGGACGGAAAGACTGCAGCCGGCAAACTGTTCCAATCCCTCGGATAAGTCCCAAGTCGGATAAAAATAAATGAATTTTTTCTTCACATTGCTTAATCTATCCATTAATACTTTCCTCCCCTTTCCCCTATTCCCCCTACATCATACGACAAATGACAAACGCTAAGCAGTATGATTTACACGGGGCACACACAGAGCAAACACACACCGCGGCACAATGGCGCGACATGTAATTGCTGTGCAAATTAATCCGGGTTACATGTGACATTTGACTCCGACTATACTGAACACACAAGTACACCTTCACTTAGGTTATAAGCACAAACGGAGGAACTTTTATATGGTTTCTGTTTGGAAAAGATAGCTAGTGTGAACTTAAGAATTAAGTGGTGTGAAACTATTCCAATACCTGAAATCGAATTTAATGGTAAAAATAAGTGGCGTTTCAAATAAGAAATAATATATTAATTATGAAATACCTTAACATTTCCTTGTGAATTAATCGTTTAAGTGTCTATGAGCTTTGAATTATGGGATCATGGTTGGAACAATTTTACGTTCGTGAATCAGACTTTAAATCACGAAATAGTCGGATAAATTATATCTGAGGAATTAATATGTTGCTGGCACTGTCTTATACCAACATTCTGACCCGACAGCATCATAATTATTCCCCAGGAATTTTTTATCCATCCATTGAAAAATCAGCCTTAAGGTAAAGATGTTTTTTTATATGACTACTCGTTGTTGCTGATAACCGGACTAGTAACGTTATAGAATATAATAATAATAATACAATCCTAGGTGGATTGTGTTGTTACTACGATAAAAATGAACTACAGAAATTACATTTTCTCTCAGTGTGTCCACAGCCTAACACCACAATGCAATCCACTTGCTTGCAAACATGAAGATAATTATTATTGATTGCGCATTAGCACGCCAGACTGAGACAGACATATTACATTACATGCGAGTGAGCGAGAGGTCACACTTCCGAGATGGATTGATAGTGTTACATGTCAAAGGAGCGCTAATTGGACGTTTGTGTCAAACGGGGGTAGGCAGACATAGAGGTGGTCAATGGAGTTACGAATGTGGTTTTGAATTGTAATTTAGTTTATGAGATTCATACAACAAATTGTGTTAGAATAGAAATCAGAATCTAAACAGAAGGAAACAGTGTGTAAACAGAAGAAGTGCTTATCAATGTTCTGTTTATATCTTAGGCCCCTAAATCAATAGGTACTACCTATGAAGTGATTTTAAGATTAAAACAAAGTCGCTTTCTCTATTTCTATATCCCTAAGAATGCTTTAATCTTTAAAACTACGCAATGGATTTTTATGCGGTGTTTTTAATAGATAGAGTGATTGAAGAGGAAGGTTTATATGTATGTATAAATAAATTTGTCATGTCAGCATTACACCCGTGCTATCCGAGGCATGGTTGCTATTCTATAATAATATTATAAAGAGTTAAAAGTTGTAAATTTGTATGTAGGGGGTAATTTTTGGAACCAAAATTCTTTCACTGATAGAGCGATATGATGATCGATAGATGAGCTATAATGTTCCTGACTCTGTTTGCATGGCTAAGTGACTTTATGGAAATAAAATTATACCTGATTTTCGCATTTGAGTCGAGCTATCGCTTTAAACGTATTGTTTTAAAATCTCGGGATACATTTCTTTTATACGCGTTAATAGCTATTAGAAGTAACCATACTCATAACAGTGGTTACCGTATAACCAAAATCCCTCGGGTTGACACAACGGACTATTTGTAAAGTTAGCAAGCCAAATCCAAAGACTGAGCCGTGATAAACATTACAATTAACCCAACCAATTACATCATCGTAATAAGCATAACGCAGCAACCATCTGTTACAACAACACAATAAACACATAATAGTTTATAGAGAAATATATCAGATTCCAATATTGATTAGTAATGCGTGAGTAATTAGCCTGTTTCTAAGAATTGTTAGGAATACGCCTCAGCGTGACAATGAGGCGAATGAGGCGAGAGTGACTCGTTTCAAACAATTAGTGAGGGAATTTCAACTGATTGTTGACATACAATACATTATCGTGTTGTTTTAATTGATAGGAATTTTGTTTCTAAGGTTTCTGAGAAGATTGGCTTACATTGTACTGTGTAGTAAGTATGTGTTGTTTATTCTATATAATCTACAAGGATATGTTTCGATGATTTCTGATATTATATTCAGCGATCCTTGCATACACTAAATGACGCTGCTGATAGGATAGATTTATTTAATTGTTATCTGAATGAATTCACAAAGGGAAACATTTAACATTGTGATCGTATTATTTTATGCTAATATACTTATAACAAGTAGGTAGTAGATTGTAACTTAGAATGTTACTAAAGACCACGCTACCGCATTAGGTTTATCGATTCGATTATCTGTAATGATAAAAAACTGTTTTATTGAAGGATGAATTTGACATCCATAAAAGTTAACCATCTTAGGACATTAAACAAGATAAGCTGGAATTAAATTTAAAAACCGCGATATTGTAATTAAAAAACTGAACTGAGCAAGCAAGCAAAGCAAGCATAAATTATCAAAACAAATAATATAAAGTTTCTATAAACTCAGTTCATATACATCAACTTTATTAGCTAATTTCTAAACCACATCTATCCGACTAATGAATTACTACGCAGCATACGCAGCCAGGTTATCGAGCAATGTGGCAGTGCATCAATTAGGCACACGATAACATCACTATCATAAGGCCCACTGTTCACGGTAGTTCAGGCAATCAATATTACCGCGGAGCGTCGCTTTGTTCGGGAGATCAGTGTACAGGACCCTATTAGTCCGGACTTCGGTCGTGTAGGGACGGCGCAGTGTCGAGGGATTTGTCGATGATTTGGCTTGGTTTGTGTTTGTGTCTATAGGTTTTGTATTTCGTGTAGATAGGCATGTGCATTATAATTAGTTAATCGCTTTTAGCTCTTGTTTATTGTGTTTTAACAATACCTATAGCTATGGTGTGATAATCTAATTAACTATGCGAACAAAGTTTGTCCTAATATGTATCATTGCGACTTAAATGTTAACAGAAAAGATTTGTAAATCAATGTATGGTATAGATACTCATTTATATAAGCTATGGCTCAAACGACATATTATTATACTCAGCTTCCATTACGATATAACATTACACATTGCCATAATTACATAGAGCTCACATAATAAGGAAACGACAATCAATAGCGCAGTCTCCAACGACATGTTCGCAAGATCAACGTACATGACCCTATTAGTGCAAGCAATTGCCTAGGGAGGGGACCATATCGATACAACGTCAACAATCACAACTCTAATAGGGTTGCTCTTTGTATTTTTAGTATAAACTAAAACGGAATGGGGGCTGAAAGCCGGTAACCTATGCATAATCCTATTATTGTTGACTCCTGCATAGTGATGGAACACTTTTATCGACATGATTTTATGGTTCATTTTCATTGCGTACGTTTTTGATCATGAGTGATTCTACTGAAAGAGTCTTATACAGCTGGTTTTTTCACTTTCCTATATTTTTGTATTTCTGTTTAATGTTTTTAAATGTTATTGTTGATTGGTTCAATAATAGTTGGAATGAAATGGCACACTGCATAAACAGTGAGCAGTCAATAGCACTCGGTGTCGCAAGCGGCGCGCGGCGTGTTCGCGAGATCATTGTACACGACCCTATTAGTGACGGGTTTCACTAGGAAGGTGGGACTGTCGATACATATTATATCGATAAATTACTTCAGATAAATTTTAACATATTTATAGGTACTTAAGTACTCTTTTAATACGAACTGAACTATTAAATCCCTTTAATAGTTTTAAGTTATAAAACAGAAAAGTATTCGTAAATTATACGCAATGACGCGTTTTTAAAAAAAGGTTTTGACTGTCATGAATTTTTATTTTATTGTGGGAAATGGTGATTTATATAAAAAGCGTTATCAAATCAATTGACTTGGTGTAGAACGTGTATTTAATTGTACATTACAATGAATTTATGATGCACTATAAACAGTGCAATGATACATTGATTTACAGGGTACAATTAAAGAGACAAGTGATTGTATCGTGTTTCCATATAAATAGCGATGCGAGAGTAATTACTTTATTGCTCCGGCTATAGGTATAAAACTTTAAGTAAATGTCATCTTTTTCGGAGTTAAAATGTAACATTATTATTTTACAAAAATATCGACATATTAAAATATACATATAATGACGTTCTTAAACGCAGCGAGTCGTCCATCACTAGGCTTATCTAAGCCGCCGGCGATCGAAGCCAATGACTAAGCCCCGTTAATCGAACAATTATTCATTGAAGATAGTCATCCCTCCTCATCCCCCGCCCCTGGAGGACGAACAATCAATTATTTCATCCCCTTTGTTCTTTTGGGACTGTTTGCCGGAATAGGCTCAAGAACTTTCCTTCCTCCGTGGTATATTTATCTTGTCTTCTTGGTTTTTTTTCATCAAATGACTCGAACACTTGGCGAGAGGGAGTGTTAAACTCTAACTGACTAATAATGACCACGTTCCTTCTCTTGCTCTGAGCAAGTGCCATGGTAACTGCAGCTGGACATCGGCCCTAGAGAGCTCCATCTAAGGTTTGATGGTTCTTTGAGGTGCGCCATCCGGACACTCGTCCTTATTTAGTTATTAGTCGTTGTCTTATGCCTCCTTGCCACATTGATAGACACACATATCTAGGTAAGCTGCGGGTGCGTTGCTGATCATGAAGGAATTTGAATTAAATTTTTGAGGACTTTCAAGATGGTAGAGAAAATCGCACCTGATCAAATAACCCGTACGTTATTATAAGATATTAATGTATGATGGTAACTTAAAGTTTATCAGAGACTTAAATAACGTAGGTTGACTTTAATTAAAATCACAGCACCTATTAACGCCGGCAGTAAAATACATTTTCGCAATACCCAAACCAATAACTTACATAACTTGAATAAGTTATTACAGTATAATCCCATCAAATTTGTGAAAGTTTACAGCCCATATTAGGTTTAATAACAGTTAATTGATATTATATCGAGGCATCGTTAATCGTGACGGAAAGTGAGTCCACTCGATTGAATCGGTAACCAGTATCGAGTATCGATCAATCGGTTTAGACAAGCAAATCGATTTGTGTGATTAAATTATTATCGTTTTGCGATCCGATGGATTTGTAAGTGGTTTGTGATTCGTTAATTAGGTATCGATTTGATTGCATTAAATTGTGTTACATTGGTAAGCTTGTTTCGGCATTACAGTTTCGAATTGAGCTAATTAGTTTTGTGTGAGAGTACTCACTGTGCTAATTAATTACTTGTATTACGTATCAAATTTACACCGACGCATTTTATTATTTTCATTGTTGTTTATGTGTGTTTATTAGAAATCGTTGATATTCTTAGAAAGAAAGATTGTGCACATAAATATTTTCAATCTATTTTTATGCTTTTTATATTTGCTTTAACTATCAGTAGCCTATCGACTTAGTGTTAATTGCTTAATAAAGGTAAACAGTATCTGTCGTTAAACTAAAGGACAGGTTCGCACGACGCCGGCTACCGATAGCTCTATAGCCTGAGACTACGGCTATTGCCTACAACGGCTATCGCAGGCTATACCTTGCCCGACAATATAATCCGAATGAGCTGTCAATCTCGATGACAGCTCAACGGGCGCAGTTAGCATTGATGTCCAGTGACAGTGCTGCCATCTGTTAGCATTGTATCGACGGGAATCTTGTTAACCTGGAGAATTAGTTGCGAATGGGAGATTGGATTGTATGCTGCAATATAATGGATGTATCTAGAATGGATTTCGTGTTTAAACAACTTAGTCGAGAGAGTGGGCACTACACGCACCATTAAGTAGAGTATCCACATATTACCCATCTCTATTCTCATATTACTTTTCAAAAACTAGTACTAACGAATACATCCCTTTAAAGGAAAATGGCATGATCAATGTTGCCCAAAAAGCCCGGAAGGGATCATTTTAAAGCTGAGAAGGGCTTGAATTTTAAAGTTACTTATGTTCTACTATAATTATAAGTATTATCACACACCATAGTATATTGACAAGACCGCTTATCGTGCACTCTTTAATTAAAATAGCCTGTTCTTCTTTGTAGATAATGTATAATGTGCTTAATAAAGTATACCTACATATAATAATACATATCATTAATCCTTTTATAAAGCTATATGCTCTAAAGTTTTAACTTAATTTTGTTCTTCACGCAACCTCAAGGTACCAGGCGAACATAAGCAGTCAGGAGCAAATTGCTTAACAGATTGATCAATGAAACAGAAAACGCTACACAATCGCCCACTTAAGTATAGACATAGTAGGTATGTATTATAAAGTTAAAGTTTAAATAAATACGTATATACTTTTGTTAATCTTTCACTTAAAACCATGCATGGATTTTGATGCAAACTAGCACAAAAATAGATCATAGTTAGGCTTAGACTACTTTTGATATTTTGAACACGGCCAAAGCCGCTGGCAGAAACGAGTATATTCATAGCTTATAAACCGCGCTTCAATATATCTGTTACATATTCAATTAAACTGTTGTGCACATATTTCCGGATCGCAGCCATATTTTACGCTCAATTAACTTTTAATTATTATAAAGCCTTATAGGCTGAGTGGGTCGGAGCGATTCGTGAATCTATTTTTTATTTGCAACTCTGTAATTTAATGTATTGTTAAATACTTCATGAATATTATATTAAATCGCTCTTTGTACGTTTAAATTTAATGCGATTGTGTTGTCAACTTAGTGCTGTGGGTGTACTATTTTATTTTTAAGTTTATTTTGTTATTGCCTACGCAAATTTAGCAGATACTACATTACCTACTTCTCTTTCGGAATTGTTTAGCAGTAAACAAGAACACTGAGAGACAGTGTATTTTAGTACGTATGTATATATGTATGTTTTGTGTTTTGTTGTATTGAAAAGTGACAGGAGTTCTGTGTTATTTAAAAACTTAATTTACTTTCTTATTATTGTCTCAATGTTTTTATCAGCCACATAGGTAGATACCTGTCCTGGATTTTAATGATATTAATTTAATTAAAATGTATTCTTAGCACACTCAACATAATTATAACTTGTTTATAAAACCTATTTTCTCCATAAACCTTGCAGACAAATCCAGTCGTACCGCTAGTTCAATATAAATGCGCAAGCTGGCCCGTCATTCACATTGTCTGTATGTGTGTGTACTCATTGTGTGTGCACACTAGACAGTGTTTGTGTGTGTGCGATCTGTTTATAATTAAGAGCAGATATTACTCCGCGCCGTATGAGCGATCAAAAGGTTGCAAAGATGTGGAGAGACTGGAAGTGGCTTTGAGATATGTTGTGCTTAATTGAAAAAGGAACCTATTAAAGTGAAAACGCATATTAATAGATTGTTGTCTTTATATTTTACTGTGTCTACCAAAGCTAACGTGACATCACAAGCATCTACTCATTTTTCATGTAAATATTTATGTGCAATTTAAGGATTAATTTACGTGTGTGTTTGTTTCTTCTCGTCGTTTAATTACTATAAAAAACACAACAACAAAAGCTGAGCATAGTAAAAGGCGACGCAGAAATTATAATTCATAAAGCAAGAGTTGATTCTTGCTTTAAAATGGACAGAAGGGCACAATTTATTTGCTTCACAAAAAAACGTGCCGCATCCAGTCGACAAGTATCATGGTTCGGAGGGCGCGTATAATTCATTTAGTTGGCATATTATTTCATCTCATTAAGCGGGTCGTTACAGGTGAACACAGTCCAATTACACAAGGTGTGTGTGTGTGGGAGGTTGTGTGGACCTCACAGCCACTAGAGGACGCCTCCGTTTATATCTTTCAGCTGTGTCTAATTGGACTTTTCTATCGATTTAAATAGAATTATTTTTAATTTCGAATCGAATATTTTTTGTTCATTAAGGTGTTGTTTCGAAACATTTTTGAGCTTTTAGTACCTACTTTCTAACGTTCTTAGAAACCAGTGACATATGGTGAAGAAAAACATCGTACTAGACTTGTAATTTCTCAATGTGAGTAAGATTGGTAATTAAAATCTATCTTTGCCCGTGTGACAAGAGGCCTTTGCTTAGCAGTGGGCACTTATAGACTGGCGAGCAATAGACTTTTGTATAAAATAATAAGTGCGTTATTAACTGTTAAACAGGGAGTTTCTCTCTATTCTTGAAGTTTTAAATATCATATTAGTAAGGCGAGCTAGATTAGCTCGCCGCCCGACTAGAACCAAACCCAAGCATACGCCGCCCGTGAAGCTTTCCGCGCTCCTTAAAGACCCAATAGACCACGACAAATGAGGACCTATAGGGCTGATGTTCAGCCAGAGTTGCGGACCAAGTGCAATAAGGCACCGTGGCCTTTGCCAAGAGCAGGTGATAGTCTGTTGAAGTATGACACTCCCAGATAAGTCATTGATTTTCCCCAAAAAATATCAGTACAGTAGTAACACAGTTTGTTCCATTTTTTTTGGAAAACGTTATCCGTAAGCGTTTATAGGTCGACGTTATTTCTTAGTTTAGAACCACTCCATCCAATTTTGGTGCTATGTGGCCAATGGCCACTTCTGTGGTTAATTTTGATTATACAATTAACCTAGGTCGAACTTCAAAGTGGTCATCGGCTGCCACAAACCAACATAACTGTCCACTTAATTTGTCTAATTAATAATTAATTATTACTTCTTGTAATCTATTAACCTAAGTTGAAGTATGTATGAAATCTCTATTTAGTTTAGAATCACGATATTTTAAATAAGTAACGACGGATTGACTTTTACTACTAATAAGCAGTATGCTTACATGGCTGGCGCGGTAGCTAGGCAACCTTCTGCCAACCCAACATGTCCCGGGTTCGATTCGCGCACGGAACAACTCTATGTGTGATCTACTAATTACTATTTCAATGATTTGTATGTGAAATTGTATGTTTGTAAATACAAAAAGAACACAGCAGATCGATCCTGCCTAAGGCCCCACCAGAAATAGAGCCTTTTAAAAAGTTTGTAAAATACTTTTTGAGTGATGAAGAATCTTGAATGTGATAGGTGATGTTGCTGCGTTTTGTGCGGTAGATGTCGCTACAACTTAATTCTAAAACTACTTATTAAACATACGTAATTCTGAAAACAGATCGTTTTGTGTCGTTAAACAAAAACGTGTCATATTTCCAAGGCACTAAAGCTTAATTTATAGTACAATAGTTGACTAATGTATCATACACAATGAGATACAGTACTGAAACAATATTGTGTGTTCAGGAAGTACTGAATGCTGAGGGATGCGTCCATCTATCTCTCAGATAACTACATACATATATGTATGTGTATGTATGTACAGTGGGGGAGTACCCGCGTGTGATTACATTTAATGTGATAAATTAAAGCTAATTGTAAGGTCCTTTAAAAAATAAATCTTATTATTTACTGAAGTAAGCGTTTACCTACTCACTGAGGAAATTCGAGGCCCGTTGTGACTTTACTAGACTAAAATTTGTTACTTTTCATGTAATTCATGTCCTTCAAGAAGTCTCACGATGCCGACTGAATAACTCTTTGTGTGATCTACAAATTGTTGTTCCGGGTCTGGTTGTCATGTGTATATGAATTTGTATGTTTGTATCCGCACCCACGACACAGGAAAAAAACAAAACAACGTGTGGGGCAAAAAAAGTAACTTAACTGTAACTTAAATTATATTAGAGATTTAATTTAAATTAAAAATACAATTTAGGTAATCATTTTGGCAGCACTTCATAATAACAGCAAACATATGAAAAATCATTTTTAAATTGAGGAAGGATTAGAGGAGGGGTAATATTGGGTCTCCGGTAAACTCACTCACACGGCGAAACACAACGTTGTAATTGTTTCACGCCAGTATCTATCCGGTCGAGTCGACCCATTCGTGCCGAAGCATGGCTCTCCCGCACTTAGAAAGGCAAAACTGGGTCTTTTTCCAATTATCTACCCGTATAATGCCACAATCATGTGCAATTGGCCACTGTTTAGTTGTATCATTCGTCATTAACCACTACTATTCGATTGCTATTGATCTGTCATGGCCGCCTTATTCTGTTTAAAAATACACGACCACCACCCGACCCCCATCAAATCTATAAACACAGTTCAGGTGAATGGTAGTTTTCCTGAAACTAGTCATAGAACCTTCTGTAAGTGGAAGGGGATCATTCTTTATTCAATAATCCATTGATTGTAATAAAAAGTTCAGCGAAGTGACGTTAAGTAGCTATGGCGTTACTAGCGACTTACTAAAGTACTAAATATGCCTTTCTTTGCTTTGATTCATAAAAAACTAAGGAGGATTAAGCCAAAGACTGAACAAGATACTACCAGTTCGGTATTGACCATTATTGTGTATGAATAGGTATACCTAGATTACTAATACCACTAGATTATTAATACACTTTAATGTGGGAGACCCATGCTTCGGCACGAATAGGGAGTGATACTATGGCCTCACAAGCTAAGTGAAACAATCACAGCGTTGTGTTTTGCCTTAGGTATGACTGAAATTACCGGAGGCCTTTTCTTCTCCTCCCCCTCCCTAATCCTTAAATCTCCAAAACCCTAATCTTCAAAAAACCGGCAACGCACTCGTAACTTTTTGGTCTACATTGGCGGCGCTGCTGATTGCTTATCACCAGGTAATCCGTGTGCTTGTTTATAGAAAACTAGTCTATTTATAAAACGATAAATCAGATATCCTCATAAATAGCAGCGGCTGACAAACGATGGGTGCTGACTGGCGGCCAGTCATCGAGACTATTAAGTAATTCGCCTCAATTGTGTCGCCGCCGCCTGCCGCCGCACCAAGCCAGTTACTCTTAACTATATTGTTTTTACGCGATGGAGACTTTACGCTGAATATGTCAATTAGCATCAATGTCTTTGAGAAATTATCGAGTTACTAGACACACGTACGTTAGTCTGCAGTCATAAAAAAGTCGTAATTACAAGGGGGATAATCATCAAATGACTTCTCTTGCCCGTCGGAGAGAAAGTCTCAGGCTATTACTGACTCAAAACCAGCCTACAGTTTAACAGCAACCCTGGAGTATAAGACTTGCCATGATCAAATTAGCACAAATAATACAAATACATTTAAAAATCGAAAGTCTGAACCACGGAATACAAAATACAGATCTAAACCATACGCTTTAGATGTAAAAGAGAAAAGCAACGAATAGTATAATAGTAGTAATAGTAGTTGTATGGAAAGTCCTCTTACTAAAATGTTCTCAACCGCAGAATTTAATTGAAACAGCATACAAAACATGACTTTACTATTGATGCTGAAGTATAGCTACATGAAAACAGTCCAAGGACCGCCACACTTAATCACAGATCTCAACAATAAAGTGGTTAACAAAGTAAGTATAGATACACTCTATCAAATGTTTACGAGAGCCGAACATCCTGACGGTAGCAACAAAGTGTTTGATATTGCTGTATTAGTCGGGGATAGTTATAGGTGATAGCGATAGTACTGAGCTGTGAGCTGTGAGCACTGCACAGACATCAAAGTCGGCCTCTTGAGACTCGCCGTGTGCCGGTAGCCGGCGATACAGATGCTGTGCGGATGCAATCTCAATGCTTATGACGCACAGATCGAAGTACACTGGATGTGGCAAGTTTATAAATACATTCTCATAATATCTTTATATATCTTTTATGAGTGTTTTAAACCAATATGAATGGATATCAAGACTTGTTTATTTTGAACCACAAATAAATATTTACATAAATTAAGTTTGCAATAAGTACGTGTAATTAATAATTGTTAACTACAAACCAAATTAATGGAAAATTAATATTCATAATTAAATGTTGTAGGTATGTAGGTAGATGATAACATTTAAATTTATGGCCAGCTATGCGGAATGTAGCTAAGCCCTCATCGTAATAGAAACAATGACGTCTGGAAGGTTATGGTTAATATTTTGATTTTATAAACCCTCTACCGTCGATTTAACCGCACAGTCATTTTTATCCAAATCAAATTGACTATGAAATCCCTTACCCACTGAATGTCATAATGAAAAAAGAGAGAAAACTGAAAATTGACAAATCACTAATGACATTACGGATATACGGACAACGGAAACAGTAATCTCTCAAACATTTGTCAAATTATTTTGTCATTTGGTCCAAGGTCACGTCGGGCAGGGTTGGCCAACGTTTGACAAGCTGCTCAGTCGGACGGACAGTGACTGAGTGCCCTACTACCAGCTGGATCACATGCCAAATTAAATCTGAATTATAGCGCATTTAGCCGATAGTAAATACTGGCAAGCTTTTAACTTGTCACATTGGCATTTGGAGAACGTTTGTGTATCTGAATGATGGCTGTTATTTAAATGGCGTCGTTATTACATTGCGCTCGATCTAAATTGTTTATGATGATATTTCTATTCCCTAGAACTGTGTAACAGTGGGTTGTTTGTTTTAATGAAGCTTTTTATTTTAATATTTTCATGTTCTCACTCAGAATGAGCAGCTACATTATTCGGGATTGAAATATTTCATATTTGTTGTGGAAAATATTTCTGCGCTCTCTGCAAAATGGTGCCGCATCCAGTTGTCTTACTTACATCCGCGTCGGTTAGCACTTCTCTATCGCAATATCTGCAAGTGTATGCGCGGAGCAGTTTTTGGCACCGGCTGACTTGCCAACTTGCCGAGTGGCAGCAACTTGGCACTCCACCAATTTATATTTAAACTCTATTAAATAAAATGCCACTTTGTACTAACATGCTTTTGATAAATTTTATGAGGGATATATGTATCTATACCTACACACACAATGTAGGCAGTTAGAACTTGTGTGTGTGTTGATATTGTGTGTGGCTGTGTGGGTGTAACGACTGTATGAAAAGAAGTCGATTGTGAGTAATAAATTAATATTTTCCACTATCGTAACATTCTGTACCTATCAATAATGTCACAAATTAAACAAAATCTTACGCTTACTGAGTTCACAACTCGACTACATTACTTAATGTAAAAGATGACGCAGAGCAATTAAAGTTTAATTATCAATTAACTCTGAAATGCTTCTCTCTAATTAGAACAACAGACTGAGCTGAATAATTTCAAGCACCGTTGAAATACAACACTCAAAATATTTTATTTCACAAAATATTTTGTCTGACACAGAAACGAGTTTAACGAGAAACAAGACATCGGACAAATTACTGTCACATCCTCTCATCAGCCATCAACGAGATCGAAATGAGGACTCATTAACAAACATCATCAATGATTCGAATCAATGCCAAACAAAACATCAATTAGACAACTCATTGAATTGCAAAACGAAACCTGCGCCAACGCAGCGCGCGCTCGCCGCTGATTGGCTGACAGCGGCTGGGCTTATCGTTTTCCCCTCCCATTGGTGGAACAGAACAATTTGGCAAACTTTCAAACGGGCGGGGCTTGAGAAAAGTTTGAAACAAATGAGTTTCTATACTGATCTGATGACAGCTGAAGTTATCTAGAGAATTAGGGCCAGTGTGCACTCACAGCCCGACACGAATGTTTGGCGACATGTCACTGGGTGTGTTAAAAGCATTTTATTAATATGAAGCGTTTTATGAGATCTGTTTTATTTGAGGAAGTAATTGATTAGTTATATTTTCCATCTGTTTTATAAACACGACAATTTAATTAGCGTTTCCGCTATTTGCTACGGATTTAACACCTTATTCATATGACGCAGTTAGATGTTACGATTGTCTAATTAAAAGCAGACTTGAAGTAAATATAGAATGTAAAGTAAAAACAAGATTCCATTGAGAATTTGAAACGGCACTTAGAATGCATTCTCGTTATAAATAAAACAATTCACCCACGCGACGAGGGACTTGCATTTATCGAGCCCTTTAAATAAGTCGGGTCTTGTGACCAATCTCTCGGAGGTGCTAATTAAACCTAATCGGGAATGGTAACTCGTGTGCACTCGCCTTATGCAGATAAGATTCTCTAGATAAATGGTTACTTAAGTGGATGCTGGATGAAATGGGAAGTTTATTTGTTTAGCTTAGCCGGAAGATGGCGGTAGCTCTGCGGAAAGTACTGATAGTTTGTGGAATTTGGTTAAAATTTGACAGTCAGAAAATGCTAGACAGAAAATGGATTAATGATTTTCTATTTGACGTTGGTTATGGGACTTATAAGTTTTGGAATGTTTATAAAGACAATGCAAAAAATATGTACGTACTTAATTGTATTACCAATCTACAAATTATATTTAAAATATAAAAAATAAAATTAAAATAATATAACTTTTTTAATACCAAACGATAGAAACATTTAAGTACCTACATATCGCTAGATTAGTTTATTTACAAACGACCCGACTCACTTCATAAACAATTTAAACGGAGGCTGTACTAAACGCTTTATCGATACTCGTTCAATAAAACCGATAATCGAATAATCGAATTATCCGAGTTGTAATATCGATAGAAGATAATAATCTAATTGATGTTTCTAAGCCAGTGACGCGGGTTTGTATATTGTGCCCGAAACCGGATCGGAAGTGGTCCGGTACAGAGATTACGAAATAATTTGAAGATAAGACACTTTTTTTCTAAGAGACCTTTAGAAAAAAAAATTAATGTCCTTATTTCTTAAGTTACTAAACTTTTAATAAATCACACCATCCATTAAATTATAACAATATAATAAAATTGAATAGTGTGTTTATTTGCTTGAAACCACTAATCTCCGGAATCGCTGGTTCGAATTGAACAATTATTTTTGCGTTGGATAGTTCATATTTTGAGGAACATTGTAGGTAAAACATCACGCTACGACCAATAGGGGCCGAGCTAGCCCATGAAAAAAAACCCTCAATGAAGTAAGAGTAACTATGCAGTTTCTTGCTCATTCTTCTCCATAGGATCTCCATTAGAGAACAGACCGATACACACAGACGTAAACTTTTAGATAGTTATTTTGTTGTTCAAATTTGAAAGTGCCTATTTCTAAATGATTTGAATTTCAGTTTGGAATAGACATGAACTATTCTATACCACTGTCGGATTCCACGACGAACTTAACCCAAAATCCATGAATGGAGGTGTAGAAAAAGCCTTCGGTTGTCCATATTTTAATAAGTACTAGGCAGAAACTACATTTGTAATTCCCGATAATAAATTCTGCATGTGTCTAGTCTTTGTTCCCCGGTCCCGGACGCCGGCACCGAGCCGAGTCGGGACCACCGGCGGAGATATTTGCATAAAAATGCCCGGACACGCGCCTTAATTGATCGCGACTGTACCTGGCTCCTAGTGCGAGTATTAAATTATATTCTAAGTGGGCTTAATTGGCTCGTGTTTAGCGAGTACGTGTAGGCATTATAGTTTTCGAAAACTATCTGTCGCTACTGCTGCTAATGTTCTTTGTTTTAATTGGGATTGCGTTCTTTATTAATATATTCTTTAGTACAATATTTTCGTCTTACATTAGGTTTAAGAATACCAAGATAAATTCTAGCTTGCACTGAAATTTTACTGAACCCTAATATGCGAAGCTTTGTGAAACAAATTTGTAAATAAAAAATGAGCACTTCTTTTTTCCAGTAGCCACACGTTGTGAGTTGAAAAAAGAGCATTACTACAGCAAACGGTAGCAGTGTCCGCGAGTACATAAATCTGTGGAGCGTTGCGCCGTGCGCCACGTGTCGCCGTGAACAATTGATAATTAGGAATAGCAAAAATGTATATACATTCTTCATAAACATTTATATCTCAGATATGTAATTGTTATAGTAAAGCAATACCATCATTAAAGATAATTCTTTACAAAATCTTTGAAAAGTAAGACTTTCATAGCGACCAGGAAAGCGTGGAAAACTAGGATTTGTTTTGAGGCAACTTAATTTGCAATTCTTGTAACAGACTTATTGCATTTTTTATTTTGACCGGCGACGTGATAATCGCCTTAATGGTACCTATAAGCTACAAAAAATTATAATAATAAATGACATTATCTACCTAATCTATACTTAATGTTATAAATGCGAAAGTAACTCTGTCTGTCTGTCTTTTCTTCACGCCTAAACTACCGAACCGATTTCTGTGAAATTTGGTACAGATCTAGTTTAGAACTCCAGAGAGGACATAGAATAGTTTTTATAACAAAAACCTGCAGGAAGTCACCATTCCACGCGAACGGAGTCGCGGGCAAAAGCTAGTGGGAAATAAAAGTTTCTACGGGCAAATACTGATTAAAGTAAGTAGGTTGTGTGTCCCAAAAACTATGACAATTATGTACCAAGGTAATCAGGCAGTAATGTTTATTATTGGCAGTGACTATGTGATACATGTACACAATCAATCATGGTGTTAAGCACTGCTTGCTTAAATTAAGCGTTTTATCGAAGAAATAACTTTGGAATGACAACTGCATGTAGGTACTAAATGCATATTATTGCATTAAATTAATAAAAGTATACGTTTTCTTGTACATCGTAAATACATTTAATAAAGTCGGCAACCACTTTCGTAGCAGATGTCCGTTCGAATACTGCACCAATCGTGAAGTGGCGCATTACAACAAAATTTGTAATAAATTTTAATACCTACTAAGAAAATCTACTGTCCCATTTTTTTTTTTTTTGTAGGGCTTGTAATCTGGTGGTTTGCAAACGGAGCTGCATATGGACACTTGAAACATCGAAAAGTGCGTTGCGTCCTTTTGAAGGTAAGGTAGTTATTTTAGAATTGGAGGATTTGGGGATTGAAGATTAAAGGAAGAATTAGGCCTTAAGTACCTAATATCAATGTCAAGAGATATCTCTAAAAAATGTCTTAATTTTGTACAGATACGCAATGTTCTTAAGTTTCGCCCCTACCTCCTATAATAATCATACTTTCATCATTATCAGCCTATAAGTGCCCACTGCTGAGCAAAGGCCTCTTCTCACACGGAGAAGGTTAGAACATTAATCACCACGCTTGCTCGCGGGTTGGCGATTTCAAAATTATAATTAGAAATTATAAGTCCAGGTTTCCTCACGATGTTTACCTTCACCGTATGTCAGTGGTGTCTAAATAATCATAGAAAGTACATATAACTCGGAAAGTCACATTGGTACTTGCCAGGTTTCGAACCCACACCCTCATGCATGAGAACTGGGCTCCTTAACCTCCGGGCTAGCATGACATTAATGATCATACTTTGAATGCACAAAACGTGATTGCCTAATAAACTTGTAAACACATACATTCCGAGACATGAATACAAACACGCACTCCTTTATACATACATACACACATACATATGTATTGTAACCGCACTATTATTAGTACGTACGTATACACAGGGCATGTACAAAGGTGACCACAAGTCAATCAAACTGCGGTCACATACATACCGTTATCAGGCACATTGATATCATTATGTGATTACATATCAATCCATCTGCCCCACATATGTATAACATTTGCATACGATTGTATAGTTTGTTGTAAATTGCACTCTATGCTTCATTCATTTTGATTGAATTTGCTTTGTTGATTATACAATAGGTTTAGTAGTGAAAAATAGGGTGTAATTATTTAAATTAATATTCTATTTATATAAAGTCAAATATGAATCATAATATTACTTACAACTAAGTTGAAATCTGAGTAGAAGGTACTTTGGCAGATCGGATATAATTACTATCGATCTCGCTACCCCAGCTTATTCAGCTGACACGCAACCTTAGCCCTCGCAGACACTTTTTTCTAAGTAATTACAATAATTATTTCTTATACTACCTACGGGACATTAACAGGTTTTTCCTCACCTTATCCTTAACCAATGACATGACATGTAATAAAATAGCCACAAATTTAATTGACAAAAACCCTTTAAATGATACCAATTTCAGTCGCCTCATTCTTTGGTTTTATTATTTTGTAATTGGCTGTGCTCGCCAGGGTCCATAATAATCTTAATACCTAACACACAACACCTAATGTAACATTATGGAATGCAAAAAACATTTGAATTTGAATTTGATTCGAAGAGCTACACATAATATCTAGTTCGATCGTCATTTGTCGAATAAATGTTTTTTTCTTCTTTTTTTATGTAACAAGCAGGCGAATTACCTGATGGTAAGCAATCATACCGCCCATGGACACCCACAATGGAGGAGTTACGAGTGCGTTGCCGACCTTTTAGGGATTAGGGTTTTGGAGATTAAGGGATTGGGGAGGGATCGGGGGAGGGGAAAGATTGGGCCTCCGGTAACCTCACTCACACGACGAAACACAACGCTGTGGTTGTTTCACGCCGGTTTTCTGTAAGGCCGTGGTATCACTCCGGTCGAGCCGACCCATTCGTGCCGAAGCTTGGCTCTCCCACACTTTCTTTCAAGTCTAGAAATAACAATAGTCACCAAAGTAATAACTTGGCAAATGTGACGTATTTGACAAGACACCCCTATACAGTCAATTAGCATAGTTGCGGGCTGGCATCAGATATAATTAACAATAACACTTCGTAACTCCACTAGCCACCCTCGCACAAAAATGTGCACGACCGACCCCTGTACGTGTACCGTAGGGATGTTACGGATCTAAAATGTCGAATCTATACTAATATGGATAATATGGTTCTGTTTAGGATAAAAGATAATATTATGTAGAATTTACCATTATTTTTATAAAATTCTTGTTGTTAAATTTAATAGTCCAAACCTTGCCCTCCCCCTAATCCATTTAATCTCCAAACCCTAATCCCCTAAAGGTCAGCAACGCATTCGTAACCCTTTCGTTGTTAGGTAATGCATCTGCACTTTTATTGTCCTATCACATAGAAAAAATTTTTTTTAGTAGGAATGCAATTTCTGAGGTAATCAAGTAAGTAAGTAGCAATACAAATTAATAATTTATCATAATCGGCGAATCAAATCAAAGCTCGAAGTCTGCACATGTACATTGAAACTATTCAACTTTCACATTAAATTTGGATTTTTATTTCATATATCTAAAGGTTACTGAGCTCTGTCAACCCTGTAGACGAGCGACGAGCCACATGGAACCCCTGACGAGCTCCCAACGTACTGCGGACCCCGTCACCCCGTGTGACATAGCGCACATTTCGTACGCCGACGATAGACGAATATTTGGCGACGAGGGTGGTACATCACACGTATAGAATACTTATACAAGATTTTATGTGATTTGATTTACAAGGAATATTATATTCATTTCAAAACTAGCGTATGTTCAACCGGGGTTGCGGGTTAAGCGCAATAAGTCACCGCAGCACGTGGGGGGTTTTTAGTCAGTAAGAGTCTGACACTCTCTCTCGCCTTACCCTGGGCGGGTGAAGTCATTTGATAATTTTCCCCTGACAAAAACAAAGAAGTAAGTTGTGGTGTGCACTTATAAATCCTTACCACATAGTAATGGATGCAATAAATAAGCACCCATAAGCACACGCACTTTTTTAAAGACAAAAAGAGCTAACGCATTACTCAAACTTCAAGATAAGAGAGACACACCAAATCCTACTTCCCAGAAAATCCCCTCGACCAAGGATTAAGGTTCACACTGAAGCGAGAAAATTTGTCAACAATAAATCTATCTGAAACGTCAATTACACCGTCATAATGCGTGCTCATCATTTCACGAAGGGCCCCTAACTGCGGTGTGTTGCGTACGTGCGTTATCAGGCCATCACCGGCGGGCCCCAGGCTCTAGGGGCCCTCGCAATTTAGGGGCCCTTAATGACGCGAGACTTTCAAATAATGAATTGGGTGTCGAGATTTTTTCTTGCGACTTTGATAGGCTTGAACTTGTAACCACAAGGAGTAATTGCTTGTTTTGTCAAGACGTTCTTCATTCATCTTGCATTGTTAAAAAGGACTTTATAATTTAAAGAATAAAGCTTTCTTTGTAATAAATTGGAGGTTACAATTATGAAACTAAGTTTTATTGTAATTTTGATTTGGGTATATTATCGGTTTTATATTTAATACGAATGTGATTGATATTAAATGAAGACGAGGTAACAATGAAACAATGAATTTATTTTTGCAAATAGGCCATAAAACGGCACTTTTACACGTCAAATTATATGTAAAAAAGGTATGGTAGGTTTCCTCTACAGACGTGTGATAGATTGAAGTTACTACATAAAAAACTAGACTATATCTCAGTTAGACCTAAAACAGTTAAACAGATCAAGTCTGACAAGATTTTTTATACAATTAAAGTTATCCATAAATCATGGACTTTGTCCTACTGAGAATTTTTGAAAGCAAAAAAAGCATGTCTCTTCCAGCAACCTAATATGAAAATCCCAATAACAATCGCACATGTAACCATAATTACTGAAGAAGGAAATAAAACTGTATAAACCTTTACAAAAACAACAACAAATTTGTACATATAAAATGTAAACTAACACATTTAGCATCAGGTCACATATTAAGCCCAGTTTCGCATATCTATGTGATCGTACAATATCCGCTGGACACATCCCAATATTAATTTATAAAGAGCTTTACAAAATATTATTTATTAAAGTTTTGCCGGCCGTTTGGACGTCATCAAAGCGATTTAAAACCGTATCACTGAATCATTGAAGTTGAAATTTGAATAATAAATCACGCAATAAATTTTGTAACGTGAACTTGGAAATTGACGATGTTACGTATATTATTTTAGGGTGGTTTCGTAGATACGAAGCTATTTGGTATTATATTTTTATAATTGCATTATACACTGGAGAAAAAGAAGTAAAAAGGTTAATTTTAATTATGACTACAATCTTGAATAAGTCGAATAACATATTATAATAACATTTCTTGTTCCAACGACTTTACTTAAAAGATCTATCAGCTCTAGTATAAACAAAGCTACTTGATCCACGACATAACTAGCTTTTGTCGCGCGTTTTCACTCGCTGCTCAGCTCCTACAAACTGTAGCGAAATGTTTTATAGCCTTCCTCGGTAAATGTACTAACAAACACAAAAATAAGTGTGGGAGTAATTTAAGTGTGGGAGAGCCAAGCTTCGGCACGAATGGGTCGGCTCGACCGGAGTGATACCACGGCCTCACAGAATACCGGCGTGAAACAACCCACAGCATTGTGTTACGCCGTGTGAGTGAGGTTACCGGATGCCCAATACCTCCCCTTCCCCTATCCCTTCCCAATCCTTATATCCGCAACCCCTATCCCCAAAAGGCCGGCAACGCACTCGTAACTCCTTTGGTGTAGCGGGTGTCCATGGGTGGTGCCGATTGCTTACCATTAGGTAATACGTCTGCTCGTTTGCCGACTTATACCACAAAAAAAATATTATTCAATTCGAACCAATAGTTCTGCAGATTAGCTCGAAACAAACAAACTCCAGTTTTATAATATTATAATGAACATATAGTATAGATTTTTCCTCTAAATAGCATACGCACACCTATTTTTCCACTCCTATTAGAGTATGTTCTCGGAAAACTACACAACGTAGCTTACAAAACATCGTTAGTATCAACAAACAAACAAACTTGGAATTAAGTGACTTTAACACTCACTAATCTGTCTTTACGTACAGAAATAACACAAAAAATCGTTATAAGCTTATGTTATGGAAGTCAGTTCATTAGAACTATTTCAATTTGTATTACGAGGAAACTGAGATACATGGAAAACTGCGCGGGATCGAACTGACATATCGAGGTTGGAAAATATGAAGCCAGGATGGAGACGTACGGGGAGCGAGGACATAGCTATAATTTATTCAACCAGGGTTGCAAACGCAATTGAGTAGTTTCCTAGGTCAACAATAAATTAATTCGACATTTCAATACAATAAAATATTGAAAAATAACTATACTTTTATTAATCGATCGTTCGATACACTAAGTTTTAAATATTTTGTAGCTGATTATTAAGAAATAAGTAAGCTATTTGAGGTAAAAATACTATGACGTCATAACTCTGTTTTGACATTTGGGTAAAAGTATTGAATTTGACTAGTTGGAAACTATCGTATTATGAGCCACGGTCCTGGCTGGTTCCAGGAGAAGGAATGGGTGATAATGATATGATGAGGGAGAACCCTCAAATAAAAAAAAACTGCTTTAGTTCTTTGTGTAAGTTTTTAATAATAGTGTGATTGTTTTTTTAAAGCTCACAAGACTGTTTCTAGCTTTTTATGATTGTTTTTAAAACTAGCAATCATGATCTGGACAATATTGGTCAAATAGCTGCCATTTATAGAAATCAATCGAAGCTATGAAACAGTGTTTTACAACTAAAATACAATAAAATAAAATTATTTCCACATTGCAAACAAAGCGATTAATCACTTGAATTGAACATCAATGCTAATTCAGTTAATTAGGTCGACGATGTTTCGCGTAAAACTAAATAACATGTAAGTGAATACTTTGGTGGCAACTGAAAGACAGCAGTTCAATGACCCCTTTAGAAAAAAAAATCGATAAGTACACAACGATTTACAGAATTCACTGAATTAAAAATGTTCGACTTCCGACAAAACAGTCTGATACAATTAGTCAGTTCGGAGAATGAATTTAGAATGAAACACAATGTATGTACGTCAACACAAATACTAGAACTTCGTTCCGCTGATAGCTTGTAGTCTTCCACGTCCCAAATACGTCGCGTCACCGTGTCGTATGGACAAAAATTCCTGTAAACTCATTTTTCATCTGGCAACACAACGCTGGCTGTCGTCGGGCCATGTCGTTGCCGATTAAAAAATAAAACTTCATAGAACCGCTATATAGGACATATCTAACAGAGGATTAGTGGCCTTAATATTTACATCGACGTCGCGTTTTGATGTTTCTATTAATCTCCGCTGTTTTTAAAGAATTAGTAGCTGTTTAGATATTAATGGTGACGTTAGTTTTTCTTGTGAAAATTATTAATCCTTCGTGACAATGTTGCATTGGTGTTTCGCGGTATATTTGAATTTAGAATACAAGCGGATTATTTTATACAAACCAATTTGTTGACGAAACAAATAACAAAATATCAATGCTATATATAAACAGCATTTCCACTTATTTATTATCCATTTTATTATTGTTTCTTAGAAGGGCAAAGCAGCGTAGGTTGTAGTCCACAACAACCTTTTTCCCGCTACATTCTTGATTAGACTTTCTAAGAAATGTGCCGCTCGACTTATTAATGACAGATCTAATCCATTGTTGCCAGTTAGAAAAATAAATACAGGTGACAAATAAATGGTAGTAAATAAATTGTTTACTTATTTATTAATATCTTGTGTTTACTAGTCATCGGGCAATTTAGTCTTGTGTTTGTTTGTTAATTATATTATTATGTTACTGAGTTATGAAATATGATATACTTATATGCATATAACTTTATTACCGCTTTGTTAATTTTGACTACACGATAGTCGCTGTGGCTGGGCAGTAGTGTAGAATTGGGGTTCCTGGATCAAAAAATCCAGGAACCCCAATTCCACACATGAAATATACCTACTAGACTATCAATCAGTTGGGGCTAATCGTAAACTTATGATTCAGTTTGTAATATTCAGACTGGTTTGATTTTAAGAGCAACTGTTTTAATTCATTTAAAAACTGGCACAAATTCTGACTTGGTCTATTCTGTTATCTGGGTGTGTATTCATAATTCTAACCTGATCTGATCTGTTATCTGGGTGTGTATTCATAATTCTAACCTGATCTGATCTGTTATCTGGGTGTGTATTCATAATTCTAACCTGATCTGATCTGTTATCTGGGTGTGTATTCATAATTCTAACCTGATCTGTTATCTGGGTGTGTATTCAAAATTCTGACCTGTTTCTTGAGCTTAATATTTAGCAGGTGTTTAATGAAATACATTTGGTCTTATTATTACGATATCTTTATTTAAATAAACAGTATCGAGAAACATAATTACAAAATCCAGACCCGAACAAACATCAACTCTTGTTCGTGTGGGAATCGAACCCACGACACTTGGTTTAGATGGTTAAAGAACATGTTATATTGCACTCAGTTGTGACCAGGGTCTTAACCATTAAGCCAAACGTGTCATCGAATATGTAACAAAATAGTGAAACACTTCAAGCACTTTGTTTACATTAATGATACGTGTATTGTATGACATCATTCATTCGATGCGCTTCCATATACGGTTTTCATTGCAACATGAAAGATTTCTCACTAACACAATTCTTTACGATGTTTTGCCACTGACTGACATATTCCCCTCCTTTCACAGCGTTTAAATAAAAACACTGTGGAAAATTTATAGCATGCTGCATCCAAGGATCATCATAAATTTCCCAATCTTCTATAATACCTCCACATGAAAAACATGCTGCTTTATCATATGGATTAATTCCGTAATAAAAGAATCCAGCATCAGCCATTTCCATCACTAATCTTTTCTTTGAATTATTCGTCCCCCAGTAATAATTAAAGGATAATTCACGTATTTTGTATGTATTATACATATCATATCGAGGTTTATATTTAGTTTGATACATATTTTATTTATTTAGTTACTAGTTCTTGATGCTAATAATTATAAACATAGAATGACATTGCTTTAATGCTGCAAGCAATTTATAAACGTGATTGTACAGGATTGGCAGAGATAGTAAACATATTGTAAAAAAATGAAACAAGTTTTTATTTATTTCATAAAAATTTTATTATCATGGCACCATTTATTTAAACACAATATATTTTTTAAAGCACATACAGAGTTATGATAAATACAATTATACATATCTTCAGAATGTTTATATTGATCATATAAATGTACTAAACTAGGACAACCTTTATCTTCTAAATTAAATATATTACTGTTACTATTTTCTAAAATATGCTTTAACCATAAAACTTTTTCCGAACCTTTAACATAAACACATTTATCTCTTAATATATCGGAAACCAAAGTCTGGTAATTGGAATAAGGTACAAATCCTTCACTCCAGTATATCTTTTTGTTACGTTGAATCCAAAGAACTACCTTTTTTTCAGATTCCGTTAAGTTTTTAAATGGAAATGGTGGCTTAACTAAAAACACTTGTAGTTTTTTGTTACACAGTATAGCGATTTCTTTTAATATAAATTCATCTGCTTCTGTTCTAAATCCCTGAATATCAACAACAGCAATCATGATAACCTGCGCACAATGTTGCTGAGAGGTTTGTATTCCACAAGTCGATCGTTTATAATCAAACAATACGCAGTTGTCTTATCTGGTATTGGTGTGGAACATTCAACTTCTAACCGCACGTCCACTGGACCGGTTTTCAAACTATCGTTTTGTCTTGAGCAATCTAAGATGAAAAGGGGGGCCTTTTCTTTAAAATCTGTTAGATTTAGCAATGGGTCTACAGGACTGTTGTAATACGACTGACGAAATTTCACATACATTTCATATAATATACTGTACTTGTTCTCAGAAAACTTTAAACTTAAAGGTTCGTAGGGATAATATTGCGAATTCAAAAAGAGTGTTACATTGGTCACTTCACAATGATCGAATAGTGAACTGTCTTTAGTCCTATTATTTCTCCTATTAGTTTGCAAGCAAAATATAACATATCTAGGCTTTTCCAATTGTGAAGCTGTTTTTACTGACCAAGAATGCTTTGTAGTTTTAGGTAGCAAGGGATACTCATATAAATCCCAATTTCTAAAAGCCATCTGAATAGGTTTATCTCTTTCTAAATGTTTTAAAAGTGTTAGTCGTTCTCGATCTGACACTTTTATATGTGGCACTCTCCACTGAACTCTTTGTATATCTATTTGAAAATTAACAACATCATCAGTCAGAATAACACTATTTAAGTTAGAGTTACTTCTACTCAAAATAAGTTCGTGTTTACAATTTATCACAATTTTATTGTAATCTTCTGCAAACCCTAAAACCTTATTCAATGGTATCACGGCACTAAAATGTCCATCACTTTGGAATCCCGCTAAGTTCCAACCCCATAAGGCTGCAACTTTATTTTCTGCTTCATTTAATGAAATGTATGATTTTATTGTTGACGTAATTCCCGAATTTTTAATGCGGTCTATTTCGATACCATTCATTTCGTATCTGATGTCTTGAAACAAAGACATAACAGGGTTATTAGTGAACGTAACAGTTTTCTTGATCGGATTCCCATCTTTACCGAACAGCCTTGCCTGTCCTTCGATGTAAATTGAACTGGCTGATGGTAGCACGTATATGTCTTGCTGATGTATGGGGATTCTGATTTCATCGTTTTCTCTAAAGCTGTTATTGTAGGGATTGTATGAATGGATTTCATAACTTTCAATCGAACTGTCGAAATGCGGTAATTCAGTAATCTGTAGCATATTCATACTTTAAACCCCAGGGCTTTAAGAAAGTCTTTATTTGCTTTAGTCAGTTTCTTAATTTTTGTATTACGTCTGTGCACCTTAGCGGTCGCAGAAGAAATAAACCGATTTATTTTTATTGGAGCGTTTTTATAATATACTATCATTTTGTTTTTCTTAAGTGCAGACGTAACTGAATATATTCTTGTTCGAAGTTAATACAGTGACCAAATTGATCAACAATCTTAACAGATATGGATGAAATTATATTTTTGTTCACTGGAAAGTAAATAACGTTTTGTGGTATCTCTATATAACCATGACTTAGAGCAGTATCTGATACAAATTCATGAATAAAATGTGTTGGTAATCCGTTGCAGTATGAACCGTACACAAGATCACATTCAATTTTGATCACAGACAGATTTCTAGTTTTAATTGGAATATCCGGTCTTGAATTAAATACTGAAAAGTATAGTAAACCGCACTCGTATTGATCAGATAAATGAAGAGGTGGTTGAAAATACGAGACCAGTTCTGATTTATTGCCAGAGATGGTAACCGTAGTAGACATGCTTATATACTGGACTGTTATGAAAGATCCCGTTTATTTTATTGCTTCGTTGACCAAAAATTGTTTAAGAAGTGTAAACAAAGATGTCCACAATTAAAGGGATGGTCACGTTGTATATTTTCATAATTGTAATTCACTTTAGAACCCGCATATTTTATGAATTCCTTTGGCGGCTTAAGATTTCCGTAACTATCAAAATACTCAATATAATCGTCGTATTTTGCATAGGCTACCCAATGAGAGCCAGAGTTTTTAGAGCTATCTAAATTAATAACACCACATTCTTTTTTGAAGGGGTATTTAGGGAGCTCATCTCTCATAAAAACACCTCTAAAATATGGGATGCTATTTCCAATCTTTAAAATGTCCAAGTTAGTTAAAGCTCGATTGGGTAGCCGATATCTTAGTTTTTTTCTTTTGATATGAATATTCCAAGCCCATCTTTATGTGGTTTAAGGTGTAGCCCTTTTCCGATGCAAAGAGCTTCCATTTTTTCATTATGTCTCTTTGACTCAGCTAACAGTTTTTTAGCCATCTTGAATTCATTTATGGTTTTAGCAATGCCAGCTGCACCACCTGCTAGAGCTCCAGCAGCAGATAATCCCGCAAAAATAGGAATTAAAGGTAGCACTCCACCAGTTCGTGGTATAGGAATGACTCGAGGAAGTTTAATGGATGAATTATCAGCTAATTCTTTGACAGCAGCCATAGCTAATTCTATCGCTGCTTTTTTGCATTTTGGTTTTAATTTTTTAATTTGTTTTTTCGTTTTGGTAATAACGCTTTTAAATTTATTTTTTAATCCTTTTCCAGTTGTATCTTTTTGAGAACACTTGTTGCTACATTTCTTTAGACCAGAACCAGTTTTAATTTTCATTGACATAGCGTTGCGTACTAAACGTGCCGCGAGTTTTTCACCTGGACTTGCATCCGAGGCAGCTGCTCGTTCTTTCGCCATATTTAACAAAGTTAAATCTGCCTTGTGACGATCCTCTAAGTTTGATGACTTGTGATAAGCGATATCGTGCTCCTTGCAATACTCGTCTAATTTATTAATACCTTTATCTCCACGTCTAAGCCTTTTAATTAAGTTTGTGCCAGGCCCACAATATTTGTAGCCTGGTAAGTGTAACTCAAATGGTAAATTATTTATTATCCAATTGAGAAGACTGCTCTCTCCAATACACATCATAAGACTGATAAGTTATAAATTGAACACTTAATAAATAGTATTGTTAAGTGAATTATTTTGTTACAATTTATTCGACTTTTCAATCCAGCTATTCTCAGAAGAAGGCAAACCTAACCATTTCACTAAAACTTTATTTCCTTTACTTCTTAGAACTTTCTCTACTAGATATACATTGGAATGTTTCGTTTTTTGAAGCTCTTCTGCATAAAATGCACCTAAAATAGGTCGACCTCTAATTGTATCTTCAATTAAATATGTAACAGGAGTTGTATTTTGTATTTTTTTAATTTTAAATATTTCTGTTGACCAGTTCGGTGTATATCCTTTTTCAAAAGTTCCCTTATATTTACTTATACGCACATAATCGTCTACTTTAAACTTACTTTTTGTATTCACGTTTTTTACCAAACTTATATATCTTTCCAGTATACGTTTTTTATTTTTACTATCTACATTTGCGGGAATTTCATCAATTGTGCGATGATGGGTATGATTATATTTATAAACAACATTATCAAGAGTGTTATCTACCCATTTATAGTTTCCTTTTAAACTAAATTCTTTATACAGTTTAGATTTTAGTGTTCGGATAAATCTCTCAACAATTGAAGCTTTTTTTGTTGAAAATGTTGAATAATGATTAATATGATAAGATTTCATAAGTGCTTTAAATGTATTATTATAAAACTCAGTCCCATTATCAGTTTGCAGATTTTTAGGCACACGTCCTTTATTTAATAATGTCTTGAAAGTGTTACTAACAACATCTTTGGTTTTACATTTCAAAGGAAAGGCCCATGCATATTTCGAAAATGTATCAATAACGGCGAGAATAAATCTATTTTTTTTATTTTCCTTAGAAATTGATTGCATATCTATTAAATCCGCTTGCCATAGATCATCTATATCTTTCATGATAACGTGTCTTCGTGAAAAGTTCACTCTAGCATTTTTATGAATTTCGTTGACCACATCGGCTTTACTCATGTTTCTTTTTGTCCCAGTTTTAATATGTCCCTTAACAAGTTTTATGTGATACTGAATAAAAGGCACATTATTCTTACTATTTATTCTTTAATAATGTCAGCTTCTTTTAATTCTTCAATTATTGAAAAAATTTCATTATCATGGTTTGTGTTGCCAGCATCTCTAGATGCAACTAATAATTGCAATCTCTCAACCAGTTCATTTGGGTCATCCCAATAAACTAAATCAGTGTTCTTTTTGTATTTCTTGAGCTTTGGCAAGTTTCCTCCATGTTTAGTGGGGGTTTTATCATTTGATATTTCGGAAAGCAGTGGTTTGATGATTGCACGGTATTTCGTTCCTTTATCGCCTCTTATTTGACCATTAGGATTAAAATCTCTTTTATGCGCATTTGTAAAATGCAACATATCCTTATAGACAAGCTTATCTCGGTCAGATATTAATTTTAAATCAGGTTTTCTTCGAAGTAAAAGTTCTTTTAGACCAGGGGTTAAATTATAGGCTCTGTCATCAATTTTAACCATAATTACATTATCGTTATTCAAGTTTTCTATTTTAGAAAAGGATACTACTGAATTGCCCATCCATAATTTTTTATTTTCACTTCTTATCCCGAAAGGTATATTTACACCATCATAAATATCATGGATATCATACCCTTCTAATGAAATTTCTAGGTCATCTGGTGCTTCCATTTTAGGTGACTTTTCAAATAATTGTTCAGAATCTTGTTTAGGATCGTAACAGTCTTCAAACTTTGCAAATGAGCTAGTTTTATTGTCATCAGATTCAATGCTGTCATTATTACTGAAAGTTGTATTTTCCACATTCCTACTTTTTACTATAGATAGATTTGAATCAACTAGGGTTTTAAGAGGATCTGCAATAGGTTTCAGCATTTTATCGAGTGAAAAATTCATGACGTATTCCTGGGTCTTCATTTGTTTTATTTTATTCTTTATGGAGTCTACTGACTTCATTAACTCTATTCTAATATTTTTCTCCATCTTACGTTAAACGACTGCATTCACTCATAGAAGAAATAATACTAGTTTTCATTTATTTGGTATTCATAATTATATATTATATCAGTTCCCACCACCAACATTCATGAAATTTCAAAAATATATCAAAATTCTTTCTGTACCCTCCATGACTCAAAGAATATTCTTTGTGAACGAGTATGAAACTGTAAGGATTACTCCAAACGTTCCTTGACCATATATTTTCTACATGCACTTCCTATGTAATTGTGAAGCAGTCATTAGGTACATGGCAGATAAAAGATACATTTATTTATTATTCAAAGTTAATGAAATTATCAAATGATTTTCTATATCTGCCATGTTTCAAATCACAGTCTTTATTGATAGTCAAAAAATCGTATGGACCCAACCATACTTTTGAACAGAGATGTTTGAATTTGGACCATTCCATATCTGAACTGACATGTTCATCATAAATATGTTTTAAGTTTATATCATCTTGTTTGAAGATAATCAGAAAGTTAACATTGTCGCGTAACAACTGCTTTGGTACTTTTGAATAAGTCTGAGATAAGTAAAAACAATCTATTGCTCTGTGCCTTCCCATCGTAAAATAATTACGTATATTTATTTGTTTTTCACCAACCACGTCATCAAATATTATTATAGAATTAGGTAATGCATCATTAGGATGAATCACATCTTCATCGAATTTAAAAGTAAATAGTTTCACACTTGGAATTCTATCCAGAATTTGTTTGAGAAAGCGATATTTTGATTGTGAGCTTGTTTTGGAATACAAATATATGTTTTGAAATTTTAGCCCATTTTCATGAATTAATAAGCTTAACATGACGTTAGTTTTTCCACAATTAGAAGGACCACATATTATACTGCGGATGTTATTCGGGAGAAGTACGCTATGTTTCGGGTGCGGCGTATTCTCCTTCACATCAATATTTTTAACTGCTAAGGATACCGGGTGTTTAATCCACTTCATTTTTGTGTCTGACATAAATAATGTTTGTTCTGGTATTTATATACTTACAAGAGATCAGGTTATTCTTTTTCTTTCATACAGCTTAGACTTTATTTCATATAAGAATAAAATCAACTGATGAAAGATATTAGCCAGTCAATCAAGATATTATCGAAATTAATCACCCGGGATATGCCGAATGTACTTAACATTACTCGAGGAGGCTATTTTCATGCATCGCATATACATTATAAAATCACTTTATATATCATAAATATCAAATCCTCAGTAGGTAATTAAATAAAACACATATAATTATAATTTATATCATAATAATTTATTTCCATATATATTTTATTACATAAAGCACAATAATTTTTATTATTAAAATTATAAAAGTCGTTAGTGTATAACATTAGTTAGCATACATGATTACAATGACCCCAAGGTACAGTGTCAATTTGATTTCTTAAAATTTGCCTTTTATCGTCTATTCTGTTCAAGACTACTTTATTTACTGCTTCTGAGAATAGCACATGTTTCATTGATCTGATCATATTCATTTTACGCTTTAAAGTAAAATTTTTAAATAAAACGTGCTTATAGTTACGTGATTTTAAACTCCTGGTTATAGGTTTTGATACACCTTTAGCTTTATTAATTTGCATTTTTAGTGATTTTATACAGTACAGTTTCGCTCTTAAGCCTATAAATTCAATAATTGGGTCACCTCCTAATTCATCCTTAAATAAACCAGGTATTCTTTCATTGACCTTTGGAATACAGTAATTATTGTTAGATTCAAAATTACTTGTGTCAAATTCTGTTAAATTTTCTCGTATATCTTTATATATGTCGTTAGTATTAATTAAATACAACAAACTGTCTGTATCAGTGTAACACAATTTAGCTTTATCACCATATTTATTCTTAATAAAATTATAATGAAAATTGTACAAATGTTGTTTAGAGTATTCTAATACCGCAAATCCAACATATATTGGTCTATCTAATACAAGTTTTTCTGGACTGAGTTGTATAGCTAAAAAGTTTTCATTAAATACAGAAATACTTTTTAAATTAGGTTTTGCGATTAATTTCTCAGCACCTACTATTTTGTTCGTTTTGTTCGAATAATCACTCCATTTACTTATTAATTTCACTTCGACATGCTTTCGTTTATTTTCTATTGTTTTTCCAAAAATTGAATTATTAAACAATTTAAAAAAATCTCTTTCAAATGAAGTTAAAGCTGCTTGCCGTAGTCTAGTATTCAAATCTATATATTTTTTTAAAAAACTTTCTTGTCTAAAACAAAGGATTCTATGAATTTTTTTCAAAAGCAAACCATTTTTGAGACATTCTTTTAAATGAACATAATGAATAATGTAATTATATTTATCATACAAATTTGCGATTAATTTTTGCGTTTTCCCTCCAATAGGAGTGAATTTCTCTGGAGCAAAAGGCAAGTCACTATGTAAATTATGTAAATGATTTGGATACGTTATATCTACTTCTAAAATGTAACCGAACTCTGAATTATCAGGAATATTAAGCACATTGAAATATTTCATATCATTATCGGTCATGAACTTAAATTCTGAAACGGGTAATTTTTTCGTCATAGCATATCCGTAAAGATTATTACAGTCTAAGTAAATTAAATATGTTGATGGCTTTGAATTATCGAAATGAGGTAAATAAACATTATTAGCTTTGGCATATCGGTGAGAACATTGAGCTAACCCTCCTCGTATTCCTCTTTCCAACATTTCGTAAATTTCTAAGTCATGAATCATTTCTAACTGAACACCTGTGTAAAGGAGCATAGCGTCCCAACTCAATCCAGGTGAACTTACATAATATGCAGGATCAAGTTTATAATGCTGGAGACAAATGTTTCTGAAGTTTTCAAATATATCACATAATAATAGTACATCACACTTTAAATACAAGTCAGTATATTCACCAAGAGAAGTAATATTAAAAAGATTCCACACAATTTGAGCATGTTCATATTCATCATCAGTTATGTGTTTCATTTGTAAAGAGTTATAAAATTTATCCTTGTCAGGGAGTTGTGTTTCATTGTATTTAGCCCATGTACAAATATATTCATATGGGTAAATACCTTTCTTTCGCATTAAATTAAATTGATTTTTGTCCGGAAAGTGTGTGAATAAATGAATAAAATCATTCTCCGTTAAACTTTTACTCAAGTTGTCAAGACTTGAACTAAGAAATTTAAACGAGTCTATAAATTTAATTTGTATTGGTTTGCATCCTTTACCGGTATTTATTATTTTTGTTATGGTTAAATATTTTTCTTTAGTTTCTGCTATAATTCTTATCTCACCTTCATATTTCGATAATTCAGTTATAAATATATGAGAATCGTAACCAACTAAATTGTGAAATATAACGGGTATAAAGGGACAAACTGTATAATTTAAATTGCACTGCGAGTGTGCCGCACCTCTGTACTCAGATGTTATATGATCATGGTCACAAACTTTATCACCAAATAATAAATCATTACAAATATGACATGTAGTTGCATTATTATAATTATCAGTCTGATCTCTTGTCATTGGTCTCATAGGTTTCTCTGTTAATAAAATGTTATGAATTAATTTCGCTTCTTCAATCAATCTTTTAATAAATACTTCTACACAGTCAGGTCCTCTATATGATACAAATTTATTTAAGCTGCTATCATGAGAACAACACACGTAGAATGCAAAACAGGACGGTTGATGTAGTTTATTCTTTATTGTATTTTTATCATTCTGTTCCATTTTACAGTTTAACAATATACTTTCAAAGTCAGCGTATATTACAAAATTAATTTTTTGCTTTCGCTCATAATTTTTGAATTTTAATGTACTGTTTTTATCAGGTAGTACGGTTAAAATTTTAGAGCAACTATGAGAATTATACTTCATTTCAGAAGTAAAAAATTGTAAACATGTCTCACATAAATACATTCGTCCCTTATGGCATGAAACTTGTCGTCGTACTAAACGTAGCAGATTTTTTATCAAACAGTAATGACCTTTATTATGTTTTTCAAAGTACAGTAAGTTAATATGTTTATCTTTCCTGCAATTCGTCACATAAATAGGGCCAGTTATAGTACAATGTTTATCAAATCCATAAATATTAATACTCAAGTCACAATTATTTTTTTCAAATAATTTTATATCTTTATGTGAAGGTGGAAATGAAATTCCTTGTGTATTAAGTACTTTACTAAAATGTGGATAGGAATTGACCCTGCAAACATTATTTTTAGCTGGATATAGTGCTGCAACTATGCTCCACAAAAAACAGTATTCATCATTATTATGTATATTCAAACAGCTCTTTGTGTTTTTAATAACATCTGGTAGCTCTAAATAAGTACCACCCCGCATGGGGCAATATTTATTTATATTTATTTCTAAATGATTTATTGAAACAAATGACCATCCGGATTGACAATGTTCAAATTCGGTAAATTTTCTTTTAAATGTTTCTATTACATTCAAATATGTCTCATCAAAATCAGTATTATTATATATAATTTCATATTTAGTATTAAATGACTTAAGCTGTTGCTCACCTAACGTAGGCAGTAAAAAGTAAGCAAACAGCTCGAAATTAACTTTAATGCAGTTATGTCTCATTAATAACATTTTAATTATATTATAAACATCTTTTCGCTTTTCATCTAAGAACGCCTCTGGTGTGAGGTACTCATTTCCTATAGATGGATTTAAGCGATAAGTCAGAATCCGGTTTTTAAATGCAGTAGCTATAATATCAACATTTTCAAAATTTGACTTTACTAAACAATTTGATTTATGGATATTCGTTCTCTTATGGTATCTGTATTTATGTTCGGGGATCTCAATTTTACATTTCTCACAATATCTTTTTAATAAACAATTAGTCTCATTAATATTCGTTTCATATTCATGTTCTGGGATCTTAGTTTCGTATAAATCATTATAAGTATCTGAACTTGCTGGTGTCGCATTACTGGCTTGTGTAACTGGAAACAAAATAAATATAACACATTTTTATCGTACTAAATACTTTAATTAAGAGATAGTGGGTTACAAAAAAACTTAAAAACTAATTCACTGTATATAATGTAATATGTAGGAGTACCTATGATTAATATATGATTATATATGTTATAAAATAACTGATTACATGTAATAATATCTCGTACCAATAATTGAGTATAATACATAGGTACTTAATTACTGGTATGAACTTATAAACGTTGGAGTACAGCGTTTGAACTCCCGCCTAGTACTTATAATAAATTCATTCAAGTGCCGCCAAGATTCAGAATCTTCGTCCGTTTTATTTTTTATAGTGATCACTGAGTGACGCCACCTATTCACGGGTTGAATCCGCTCTATCTCATCACACTTGTAAACCTTAAGTTCAATGTAGAACGCACCTTTTTTATTCTCATCTATTTGACGAGAAAAGCCATTGGCCAGTCTCCTTGTGACGTAGGAGTAAATAACCGGAGGCTTCTTCTCCGCGGGTACGTCTACCGCGTCGTCGTCGCTGTCACTCCCAAATACTTCGCGAGCCGTAGACTTGGTAACAGGAGGTATGGGGCGAATAACTGTCTTGCTTTTCTTACTGGTAGACGGCTGGGGGCTGCGCGTTGGCGTCGACTTACGTTTCTTGTTTTCCTTTGGTTTGGCCTTCATCTGCACCTCGTCCAACGATTCGTCCTCCGAAGGGAAAATATGGTCAGCAGTGTGTTTGGACCTAGAAAATAAAGATAAAAAATATTAGATAACATTCACATAAATTGCGAATTGAGTGATCGAAGAAAATGAATGAAAGTAACTTGAATGATTGAATAATAATAAAATGAAACATGAGGAACATGAATGAACATATTGAGTAAGCATGATTGACAGAATACTAAATAAAACAAATAAACAGTGTTTGGACATAGCAAATAAAAATATTGGATAACATTTACATAAATTATGAATGGAGTGATTGAAGAAATGAATGAAACTAGCTTGAATGATTGAATATTAAGAAATGAAACACTGAATGAAGTATAGCAGGTAATACTTACATTTTAGAAGATTGGTGGTTTTTAGGTACTTCCTTCCAAATTTGGATGTGACTGCTTCTAGCTGAAGAATTGTTATGATCCAGTCCCTGCAGATGATCTCTTAAATAGCACTATATCCACGTGACGGTATACCAATTAGGGAATAGGGCACGGGTTTGCTAAAATGCTTTGTCAGATCTACCACCCAAATACGAAATTGTTTAAGTTGCAGAAAAATAACTTAGCAACATACCGAGATCATGCAATATCAACTTTATCTACTTCATCTAAGACATAATATAATTTAATAACACTGAAATGTAGATCTCATTCAGATTAAATAATACATACTTATTACACCTGGGTTTGTCTCCTCCTTTACGTTGGTAAGCAAATATAATAGTATGTATACAAATCTGTCACCATTTACCTCATAAAGCTCGAAAGATTGCTTTCTAACCGACTTCAAAAAGGAGGTTATATATTTTTTTTCATTAGAGAATACATAATATATCAACTATTATATATACACAAGTGAAGTGGCGGGGCAAGCTAGTTTATTAGTATGGATGAACAAACTTACACAAAAACCGATTTCGATATATGTAATAAATTACGTTTAATTGCAATCCGAAGCGATGTAGCGCCGTGTTGTCTAGAGTGTAGAATTACATTTACAATGTTTTTAAAGTACTGATAATTTCGATGCAAATTTGAGCTTTATGTCCCTTTTAAAATGTATTTTTAAAATTCTATATAAAGGATATAATCATGCGAAAAAATAAAAATAATTTAGTTTAATTCCATCAGCGAGCGGGGGCAAAAGACTCTATCCTAAAATAAAATATGTCGGTGAGTTATTTTCTTTAAATATAATTAATTATCATATAATTTTTTAATGTAATAACTTAATTGATTGAATGCAACTTAATAATTGTTACACATTTATATTCAATATTACACGCTTCTAATAACGATCATTTGAATTTATAAATAATATATACCTATAATATGAGTGACAAATTGATATTGATTCTTATTATTATTTTTAGGACTATGAAAACGACCTGTTCAACTTCATTCCCATGAACAGGGTAGCGGAACAAAAAAACGATAAACAGTTGAACCTAGAAGGTCCTAGCAGCAAGCAACTGAAAAAATCTTCAACGGCTGCATTTACCTCTGTAAAAAAACTTACACGAGGTGCTAAAATTATAAGGATCGAGATTTATGATACCGAAAACTTCCCTGATCATATAAGTTCACTATGCAATTGTGATGCTGAGTTATGTGTGCAGCATGTGGTTAAAAATGTTTTTATGGACGATATTTATAAATCTGTTAAAGAAATTGCTTTAAAAGTGTCAGATATAATGCCATAAATAAAGTTCAATCAATTATTATTCAATAGTATTTTTTTTAATAACCTTCTACTGAAATGATGATTTTTATAACCTCTTACGATACATTTTATTTATCATCCAGTAGTTTTGATTCCTAAATTCCAATAAAAAGTGTAGGGTTTGAACCCGGAACGCACGACTGACTGCATTCACATGTTCGAAAAAATCATATGAGTGAGCCTAGCCTGGATGTTATCACGAAGTTATCACGGAGGTAAGGTAAAGGTGTATGGATTTGCGGTTGGTAATTTGGTAATGGTTGTTTGTAAGTATAAATTATCCATGTCACTATATCCTTTAGGGTTTTGTAAGCTGGTGACCTATAATTGTCCAGTTTTATAGACAAAGGCTTAATTACTCTTTCTTTTAGAAGGATAAGGGCCCTTGGCTTCTCAGCTGAAATGAGCCAGTAAAAAGGTTGATAATAAATCAATTCGCATAAAGTGCTGTAAGTATGTCGACAGTCTATATAAGGCGACTATGGAATTCATCTGAGCGCATTATAATTTCAGGGCTGCTATGTGCTGAATAGACGATGCAGTGGAATATAGAATGCACTTATAAAATAAATACCAATGGAAATAATGATTAATTATTATTAAGTTGTTATATCGAAGGGGTATATTAAGTTCTTCATTGAAATCAGTTCAGAAGTATATGCATTCATCGTTTCATATGTATAAAAATGTATAAATAAACAATATCAATAACAATGGAGTGAAGAATAGGATCCGTCATTTCGATATCATAATTAATCCATATTATATAAGTTATCATCGTGTGTGGCGCTTGGCTGTATACTTATAGCGAACCGTAGGTATGCTTGTATTCCTAATTTGGAAGACGGCTGCATTCTTTTGTTAAGTTTATTATTACCTATTCATTATGCACATATTTCAATTATAGGAGCTTTTTTTTGGCCAGTTCATTACATATGTCAATCGAAGATTATACCTACTTACAAATAGGCAGACTGATTGAAGACCAGTTTAACCAGACAAATTGAATCATAAGTTTACGATTAGCTCCAACTGATTGATAGTCTAGTAGGTATATTGTGCCAGTTTTTAAATGAATTAAAACAGTTGCTCTTAAAATCAAACCAGTCTGAATATTACAAACTGAATCATAAGTTTACGATTAGCCCCAACTGATTGATAGTCTAGTAGGTATATTTCATGTGTGGAATTGGGGTTCCTGGATTTTTTGATCCAGGAACCCCAATTCTACACTACTCTGGGCAACTGGCTGCCATGTAACGTGTCTCGGGTCCGATTCCCGCACGGAACAACTCTTTATGTGATGGTATGTTTAAAAACGCACCCACGACACAGGAGAAAATCCTAGTGTGAGGCAAATTCAACCTTTTTCATAAAATAGTTTTTAAATATCATTGTTACGTTTGTCCTTGTATCTTTTTAATTGATATATATTAACGGTAACGGTATTTCCCAGGTGGTCTAATAACATGACTACTTACTTAATATATGTTATGCTACTGAGTATTATAAAACATAGCACGCCTCAAGCAATTTCATAATCTACTACAAAACTATAGAGTTGTAAATTAATTAAAATTGGCTCATCCGAAGTAAATACAGTATCGAGGGCAGTGGACATTAATTTATTTCTGTTGATGTTTTTAATTTTAGTAGAATTGATTTCTGAGAAGTTCACAACAGTAACGGCTTGAAGGATGGCAAATGTACGAGATCAAACTGCGCGCGCGGCATATCCGTCGTACGGCCGGCGCGGGCGCAGCTATGCTCTGATCGAACTATAGGGTTGTCACTGACAGTAGAAAACAATTTAAATGACTCATTTTAATTTAAAAAAATATAATTAATTGAGATATTTATATAGATGCTACGTTGAATTTTTTGATTAACAAAAGTGTATCAGCGTCTTCTATTTGAGTCATTTTTTTTTATTTAAATAATAAATGTCACTAAGAATACGATGGACATTCATCACTGATAAAAAAACATTACCTTTCTGTCTGATCCGGCCTGAATCGTATGACTTTAATCTTATATCAAGTATTTTGCATTAAACTGGCAACCCTAGTGAATGAAACCTGATGACGGGAAGCGCACAATTAACGAGACGGGTGCGCGGGCGCAGCGCAACGTTATGAGATCTGCTTCTGTCCTGGAGGATGTGTCCTGAGCTCATTATAGGCTGGAAGGAATCACAAACGATATCCGTCCATCTTAGTCGGTTATAACTGTTGTTAAATTGATATTGAAGTTTGAAGAGTTTTGTGTAAAGAAAATTAACAGATTTTACAGTCTTATAGATTTATATTGATTTATAGTAAAAACTATAACAATTAACAAGTTGTCACTCAATCATTTTATTTAGAAATTGTTTGATTCAAATTCTTAAGCAAAATTGTAAAATTGAAATGTACAACATTACATAATAAATTAAAAATGGAACCCAACTAAAAACCGAAAAAAAACTCCTTTACAGATACCTACACTACTAATAAAAAATTTCAACTCTGTTTCGTCTGATTCTCAACATACCGTTTAGAATTAAACAATGCAAAAAGTGCTTTCGTAATCAATAGACGTGACAGTTCAACAGAACAATTGTTCGCGACTGTATCCCCACAGTGGGGACCGGGGTCGTACTAATTAACCCACCGACTGTACCCGAAGTGACCCGAAGTCGTCCGAAGTTTACCGAAGTTGCCCGATGTTAGTTGAAAGTGTTAGGACAAGGGTCCGATGTAATAGGGTTATGATCGGTTCGATTATCTTGTTTTAAGGATAACGTAATTATAGGTGAACATTTGATACAGGTTTCGTAATATTGGTGATTTAACTGGTTAGAGATAGTTTAATTCATAAAGAAGGTAATGAATTGTCATTCGACCAAAAAGTTTAACTTAAAAGTAAACAGTTATTGAAGTCTATAGCCAGAATGCATACAATTCTAAATTCAAATATTATAACCCTAGAAATGAAATCAATGACAATGTATATGTTTCATTGAAAGGGGAAGTCAACGACCAACGACACTACTCGATCCACTTACTTAGACAAGGGAATATAGACAAACGCGGTAATAACATCGGCACGGTCTATTTCAAATAGACAGTTAGTGAACCGAACGCGAGCCATTCACAAACATCAAACAGCAATAATTGCAAAGACATACGAAGAGCCGAAATAGCCGCGATGAATCAGAGCTCTCTGCGGCAATCAAACGCATTAGTTGGTCATGGAGCTGCGAAACGTATGATGTCGCATCTGACCGGAGCCAAATTGCTCCCTCCATAACGCAGCGGTAAATGTGCGCCTGTAAATCGTAGCTCTATGTCGAATAGTTGCTTCGTTAAGAGGCAGAAGGTGGCGTGTTTGAAGAAAGACGTATTTTGATTGATTTGAGTTATACTTTTTTAATCGAAACCCTTCAACAATGTACTGAGCCATTAGGAATAAGCTTCTCTAAGATTAAATCTTCACAAAATGTAAACCACACGATAACAAAATGATAAACGAAACATCAAAACCGGTGACTAATTGTATCAATCTACACCTATATTTCGCATGAACCTTTTCATAAAATAAATAGCCATTTTAACTTACAAATAAACCGCTTAAAGACACACATTACTTTCTAATCCACTTAATCACTATTTGTCTGTCCAATACAAAATAATTTGTAGTAGATAAACCCCCTAATCAGAATCAGCCAGCGGTTCGTCTAGCAGTCTACCTACAAATTAGAGGCAGCGGCTTTGCACTGTTATTACGCGGCTAATATGAAGCCTAGCTGCCTACCTACTGAATATGGATGAGCGTGAAGCGAGCTAGTGAATCTGCACATCTCTATAACGATACTTTACATCAAACACACTTTTAGGGGAAAATCTACTCAATTCTACGGCGAATTTTAGCTTCCAGCTACATTCTGTTTTATTCAGATGAATTGTAACAAGAGATCGGAAGTGCTTGTCTTCATCAGTTGGCTTTTGTTTTCATTTGCTGTACCTATTTATTACAGTATTGTAGCGGCACACGGCCCTGTTGTTTTAGTAGATGTAAATTGCTCACAACCCAGTGAACTTTGGAATACAGAAAAGATGAGTGACATCCTTAAAGTACAATCTCTTTTGTGTTGCAATTTGCTCTGCGACTGTTTACAAACTTTTCCCATCTTTTTCTATGACAGAATACTTTTCCTAACCATAGCTAACAAACCATAAACAAAAGTAGAGAGACTGAGTGACATTTCTTAGGTTCCATACCTGGAGGTGACAGGGTGTTTTAGAGCTTATCGATGTCAAAATACTAAAATGGTTACTTAGTTCTACAAACAGCTGAGACAGGGAACCTCTCCTTAACCATCATTTTCGAACATCGCCGTATTATTGTCGCGTACGTCATACACCGACGTGTACTACACTTTGATCTAATACATGCACGACATCCACTCTTACACCCACGCCATAAAGATCACATTCCAATGCAACTAAATTTATAAACTCAGCTCTATCATTACCATTTGAGTTGTGTTTTTGTCGGTGAATCGTGATCTTTGTTCGTTGAATGGTAAGGTTGGTTTTCGTTTGTCGTTGTGCGCAGACGAGCAATACCGAGTGTGTTTGACACACGTATAATTGGCGAGGAATGGGCCGCTCTCCCTTTATAAACTGTTGCTTAAAGGTCTCAGTACATTAAGGCGTAACGCGCGGAACATTGGAGTGCGCCTTGTTTTAGTTTCGTTACGTAATGGTCGTTGCATTGTTGTCAGGTACTCGGAACCCGGTCTTTATGGAACGTTGTTTTAGTTTAGGTAAATTATTTGTTTTAAAAGATGATCAATGACATTTTGGGAGTTACTTTTTAGTGTGTTAGATACAAATATTAATGTTTAAGATTTCCAGATTGATTGGCAAAGAATTATGCGAGTATTATGTAAAACGCACTCTTAAGTCACAAACGCTACTAAACTAAGTTACTTACCTACATAATATATTGGTTATATAAATAATAGGAAAATCACCCTTAGTAGATAATATTAAGACAATTAAGTACTACATTTAATAAGCTGAAAAATAAAACAGTTTGCTTTTAATTTCTGTCAGTGAAATGGCCGCAACCCTTTACGTAAGTCCTACAGTGAGCGCTTAGCCTTACGCTACCAATTTAGCTATTTTGATCAAATAACCGATTCACAAGGAATCTGATCGTCCCCGATTATGAACCTACCCTCGTTGGCCATTCGTTAGCAGGTTTTAATATTAATTGCTTATATATACCTCTCTTTCACACTAACGCTAAACAACCCAGCTAGAAAGAGATAAAAAAGATTTCAGTATTGGGGTGAACGAAGATTAGTATTGTAGGAGGATTATTATTAATGATCGTGGATACTGGATAGATTGTAAAAATAACCAGTTCTTTTGTTTATTGGGTTTAATGAAGGGGTTGATGGGGTTAATGACCTTTTAAGGTGTTACAAATAAAATTCCAAGATTATACTCTAATATTTAATGAGATGATTAATCGGATTACATTTGTATATTAAATTAAGAACTTTGATAAAATCCGTGTAAAACTATACACTCTTTATCAAATTGACTGATTCACCAAAGATTTTAGAGATGTGACATTGTCAATTAAAATTAAATTCGATAGATGATGTCTCACTCTAAATGTTGCGTCATAAAGATAATTGTAGATGTAACAATACCACCCACGTCACTGGCAACATGTTAACCTCCCAATTGACCGCGCACACCACAGAAACAAACTTCATAAACGGATCCTTATAATTTGTTCACAAAACTCCCACAAAAACAAACACTCTGCCGTAACTCATCGCTCCATTGAATCTCAAATCGTCTCAAGCACATTACATTATTACTACTACATAACCAATATAACAAGCCTCCTCCCCCCTCCCTAAACCCCTTCAAATCTGGAAGGTGAAGAGGTTATTGTTCTTAAAAGAAGGGATCAAACAATAATGGTCGTTTTAACATTCAGAATATAGTCAGCCGTAAACAATTGCCCGAGAACTGACAGTTTTATTTGAAGCACTTTATGACGTCGCCCGCTGCTTATTAAAGGACCAATTTAAACCATTATAGTGTTCATAAAAGCGTACATCATCCTGTTTTGTTGCTGTCTCACTTTCGCTTGATTTAATGGAGTATTTTTTGTCTCCTTTAAGACGCTTATGGTTTACGAGATTTCGAAGTGTGTATTTTTGAAATTGTTAGGGATTGATGCCGGTTGACATATCGTTTGTCGATAGCGGGTCGGAGAGCTTTCCGGTGAGGCGTTCCCAGATTATCTGTTCTCGAAGCAAAATTAAATTCACACAAATTTATTTTCCCGTTCCGTCGCATCAAATAACAACACTCCTACTATGTCTTATTTTACAACAAATCCAAATTTTCCGTAAAATAAAACAAGCGTATCAATTAAACAGTTTCGTTCCTATTTAAATAACATTCATAACACCGCTTTGTAATTAAAACCAATTTACAGCTGACGCCATTATTGATTGTGTTACAAAGATAAAAGGGGCTTACCATACATTCATTAGTTATCATTGATTTTATCAATTTAATGGGCAAATTACTATAAATTCGGTTTATGTAGAAGCGGGAGTAACTGTGTAGTTACAGTGCTACGAGCCGCTACGAGTGCTACGAACAGTAGTGAAGATTCAAAACCGTATGGAACCCTATACTATGAACCTTTGATTGAGACAATTTAATATTGTAGTTGAGTTAGTTCACGCCAACTTTTAATTTATAATGTATTTCATTTAGTAAACAAACTACAAAATTATCTTCAAATTAAAGCGTTCGCAAAACTCATTTAAAAACACACGTAATGAATCATGAATTAAAATTGCTCAAGTATATCATCCGTCGACATTCCACAAACATTTATTTCAACATCCGCGCAAAATCAACATACCTCTCCAGTACAAGAATCCCCCACAAATATCTAAATAATTCAATCAATCAGCCGTCTCTAAGCGTAAACATCGATAAATCGTATTCCGCACATCACTACTTGCGATCGACCAGTATAACTGAGCTACACACAATTGAAAATTCATCCTTAGTTCTTTATATTAAGAGTGGTGTTGTTTCATGTTGAATGTCAAGTAATATTGGTTGATGATATAAGTGGTTGATGAATGCTCGTGGTGATTTTATTTGATTGTTTATTCGTTTGATTTGTGCCCTCCTCCGGCTATAAACCTGGGCACTCTTTCCTAATGTTTAGCGGCGGACATTATAGGCTATTAGTAGAGGTTTTAGATTGCATACTCGCAGTATTTATTATTTGCATACGGAAAATGTTAGACAGCCTGTGGTCTAAAGCTTTTTTATAGCTCTATGATAAACCTACATTGACCATACATGAATATGGCTGATCTACCTCAACAATGTACTTCTTTAAGTATTGTAATAACTCCACTTATCTACAAGCTAAACTAGTCCATATGCCGAACACCCACAGATAAATTCATCCTTCACTCAATGGGCGATGCGATTATTTCTGTAATTATAGTAAAATGAACATGTCTCATAGATTGAATTACAATTACTTAGTTGCGTTAATGAATGGCGTACAGTCACATAGAAAACACGTGTGTGTGATACATTCATAAGTACATATTTAGATTTTAGTTCATACTTAGTGTACTTAGTGTGTTAGTATTATTCATATTGCAGCAACATTGAATAATAATAAAATAAGTCAATAGATTTTTGGTTATAATAAGTACCAAGATTTTAAGGTAAAATAGTCAAAATCATAATCGCTTCACCAAGTAGAAACATTGCTTTGATTGTAAAATAGTAACGATGGAATTTCATGCTATAATTTTATTTTAATCAATTTTAGAGATTTTCAACTGAGTTATCACAACCCCATCCTAACCTTTTATACGATACATGCTACAAGATTAAGTTACAATAATTAAAAATGAGAAAAAATTAAGTATACATATAGAGAGAAAAATTAATTTTATTTTTATTTAAATCCAAAAGAAACTTTTTAGTCTTAAACTAAATAAACTGCACGCGAGTTCTTAAGCATCTTGATCCTATAATAAAGGAGTGGCAAAAGTATTGTATCCGCGACTGTATTAATGTTGCTTATCACACAGATCCCAGAGTTATTACTTTTATATTCCTTTTCTTATCTTATTATATTATCTTTTATATTGTCAAATATATATATATATATTTGACACCAACCGACATTGGACACGTTTAACAATGTATCTCAACTGTTACATGCAGTTTGTCAATTCATTCAAGTGTATATTACACTATAGGTAGGTTACTTATAATTATTAAAATATTATCTATACTTACTAATATTATAAAGAGGTAAAATTTGTAAGTTTGTATGTAGGCGGTAATCTTTGGAACCGCTGGTCGGATTGTCAAAATTCTTTCACTGATAGACAGCTACAACGTTCCAGAGTGCTATAGGCTATAAAACATCACGCTACGATCAAACGGAGCCGAGCAGCGGGTGAAACCGCGCGAGAGTAGCTAGTGCCTTATATACTTATAGGCTGTTTGGCTATGATTGTGGGAAAAGCATTTTTTTATTTCTGTAACCATCAACAACAAAAAATATTATAAGTCAAATCAATTGAACAAAATTCAACTGTCATAAATATTCTACCGTAGACACCCCAAAAGAAGGTATGTTCCCACTTCGCAAAAACATGATTCGGTAAACATCCCTTACCACCCTAATTTTATTCAGAATTCAAAGGTGTGTTTACGTTTCACGCACCAATGACGCAAATATTCGACGTGACATTTTTTACATGGAAATATAAGTTACTCACTATTTAGATTCTGTTGAGCTAAGGTACGAAGATAACAAGAATGAAAATTAGCATAAAATCAAGTTTATAAAATACATAATGTCTCGTACAACAGCCCGTTAGCAATATGTCGGCACGACCTGGATGTTTTAATAGCATTTCTAAATGTCAACAACGGGACATGGGTTACGCGATAAGTCACGCCCCAACGACCAATGAACAATTAATGTTATAATTATTACTTCATAAAGCTTTTATAAATAATCAAGGGTGGGCGAAGGTCGAGTAATCAGCCTTGTGAGAGGAACTGGCCGGAAAATGGCGGACTTTTGGTAATCCAGACTATTTTTGTCTAATCTCAGAATATTTCAGTCTATGTATAGGTCACCTTTATCAATGTATTGGTAAAGGCCATTCACGTATTAAAGGTGAATGTGCATTTTTCTTTTATTTATAGAGACGGAAGGGGATCGATACTTCAATAAAAATATATTTTTATAAATATCTCTAGGTTAGAAATATATGAATGTGTAAAATATCAGGTTTCTGTATCACTTTTGAAGTAATGTATGCGAAGTGTGAAGCCACTGGCTGTGGTCGGTTCCGCACGTTACATTTCTTGTAGATATTGCGACACAGAGACGTAAACAGTGCACAATTAACGTTATTACTTCATGTCTGGAGTCTGAATATTTATAACGTAACGACATAGAAATTGACATTTGGCAGTGTTGCTGTATTCGCAAATTAGCAATTAAACACGCGTGCCTGCAACCAGGCGACGGGGCGACATAAAGTGATGGCATGTTGCACAATATGCGGTCACTAAAACGACAAAATCAAAATAATTTCACATTAAAACGTGTTTCTAACACAAAAGTCACATTAACAGAACGAGTGCAGAAAACCAAACAAAAATAATATGCAACAAAGTGAGGCGACATAACAACAATATTTTTACGTCTAATAAAAACTACAAACGTACCAGAGGATCTTTTATCTGAGCAATAACAAATCATGGACATGAAACGAAGTAAATCACACAGCAATCCCGTCGCGGGCGACCGCTATAATAATAGATACAGGATTTATATACTTAACTAAACAGAGGCTTCCCGAAATTAAGTCGTTGTTGTTTTTTGGCGTCTCTTTTGAGCACAGATGATAAATAAATTAATTATGTTTGGTTAATAGGCGGAGAGCGGCGCGCGCGCAGCCGGTATGTTCCCAGTTCGGGAAGTTTTGTGCTGTCATAAATTGTTTGTGATTTATTTAAATTGAGAATGGAAGCTGGAGATTAAAGTTTTGTATAAAATATTGGTTTATTACTACTGTTAATGATGGGGCTTCATTACTTAAAAGCTCCATAGTAGATTAATTAATAGGTGTTATAAAGAGACGATTTCTATTGCCAGCTATCCGTTCTTGAATTAATTTTAATATTATAAAAAAATAGCCAAATAATACAACAGCATTACACAATAATAAAACCATTATCTGATTGACCAAAACAAACAAGAGAGCTGGCCGCACTAGGGCTGTCACTTTTTGTGAGCTAATGAGGCGGGCGGCTAAACGTTTGATGCGCAGGGCTGTCACGCGGCGATTAATGTTCGATCCATCAAAATTTAATAGCGGCCCGTCGACATCGTCGGCTCCCCTGCTCTGGCTCGCTCCGGCGGTCAACGACGCAATTTTTTTAATTCCGACTTTTATTGATATTGATTTTAAAACGTCATTTGCTTTTATTGTGTTTGCTTAATTAGATGTCGCTTGGATGTAGTATGGGAACGTGAGGGCTCCCCGTTAATTCACGAGAAAATGTTTGGAACGAAATGCTGCTGCTGTTATAAGTAAATTGTGTGACAAATGTATAGGCGCTTGTAAATTGTAATATGTATTGTATTGTAATGAATGCAGTACGGTATATTTACAGAATTAATAAACCAGCGCGTAACATCGTTCACTTAATTTAGTCTAAATATAATTCATTGTACAAAGATATTTTGTAAGCAGATATGCGGGAAAATTCGAGTATTCAGCAAACATGCGTTTACCAATACAATTACAAAACACAGTAACTCACACACTTAAAAAGTAAACCACAACCCAATTGAAAAAGCAATAAAGTCAAAATTCGAATAACACTCATTTGTTTATACGGAAAATTAATTTGCTAGAACATCAGAAGCCAATTTCCCGTAACTTAGCAACCCTGGCTCATTCGAATTACGAATCCTATTTGAATATTACTCATGCATCGTCACTAAATTAAACGTTATTGCCTTTAAATAAAGTTGCTTTTAGATCAGATCGAGTGGTTGTAATAAGAGTTTGGTGTTGTTAGAGGAATTGAGCTTTGTGTATGTGAGGTAAGGTTGATATTGGTTTGTGTTGTGGCAACAGGTATTTTAAATGGTATATTTGTTTGTATTGCCAGGTTCCGAAGGATATTATAATATGGGATGTTGACGAATGTAAGAGGGTTGGCGCTTTTCAGAATGGAAATTGTATCCAATCGATGTGTTTATCTGAAGGGATTATTGTTCGCACGTGGGCGTAAGGCGAGTAACCTTCGCAAATATTACTTTATTAATATTATATCGAAAGTTTTATAACTAATCTTAGTTTGAATAAAGCGAAGTCTATAATAGTGTTACTCAACAAAGCTACAATCACAAACTAATTTTGCTCAAAGAGTCTACTGAGCCATTGAAACAACTAAAGTTCATTAACATTACTGTTTGTATCTGTCTGTAAAAACACGAAAAGTACTAATCACTCTATTTAAATTTCTAGTGCAAATTGAAGATAAGCTTCTACAATATCAAGTTGTACTGCTTTTATTAACTGAAGCAAGATATACTCTAAAGCCTCTCTTGATAAATGGCCTATCCGACACATCACGATTTTTTTCAATGCGAACCAGCAGTTTCTGTGGTTAGCGTTCTCAAATAAACAAACAAAGTGAGCCCTTCAGCTTTATCCTATTATAATTGATATTTAGATTACATCACTGTCAGTTAGTTCATGATATGTGTTAATATCTCTACTTAACATTATTTATCTGCTTGCTATTTTTGCTTCTTTATACAAAGAGTCTCTCTGAGGATTGGAAGAGCCCAAAGGGTTAGCATACTGAAGTGGCAGTGTTCAGGTCACATTTGTCGAAGTACCAAGACCAAGTCTAGGCAAGTGTAGTGTAGGGCGCCCTCCAGCTAGGTAGCCTGAGGAAATCTGTACAATGACTGGCAGTGGTTGGATGAGAAGATCGAGCTCAGTGGTCGGAATGAAGCTGATGACGATGATGACTTAATTTTTTTTTAATTTTTTTTGTGTCGGCAAATCCTCATGGAGACACCCAACTTAGCTTAAAACAGTTTAAGAATCAGTGTTGACTGATGACAATGATACAGTTGTTCCCCTGGTGGCAGTCTCATGATAATCCACGTTTATGAATCATTAAGTGAGGTGCGTTGTCTCGGGTTAATGGGGGCCCGGCAATTACTCATGTTTACTTACAGCGGCCAGGATTAGCCGACTGTGCGGAGGATGTCAATGTTTTCAAAGATCTACTTCAGTGAATTTATGTTGTTTTTACGGAAGTTGCGTTGGTTGGGTAGTAATAAGTTATGTTATTAAAAGTTAGATTTATCGTGTGAATTTATGATGTTTAAATATATTTTTAGAAGAGTGTATATTATTAAGAAGTAGGTAGATTTTTTGTTTTATGTGTTTTATTTTGAATGTCACTATTGTAAAGCCGCATTAAATATCCAACAACTTTAAAAACCTAATTATTAATATCATAAAGCTTAAGAGTTTTTTAGTTTGCTTCAACGCACTAATTGTAATACTAATGTGAACTGAACAATACTTTTAAGGCCATAGAACAAAAAACAACAGGCTGCGACCAACAAGAGCCGAGCTGCCAAGAAAACCACTTGAGAGTAGCTAGAATTAAATAAAAAATACTTAAACTATTAGCATTCTGAGTTATAATTCCCAACTAAACGAAAAAGCAAACATTCCCTAATTTCGACAACACATACATCACCTAATTATGATCCACTTAGAGCCTAATTCGAGCACGTTTAACGTGCGCAGGAGTGCTGAGCGGGGGACAACAAAAAAGCGCCGCCTAACGCATGACATATGGCGTCAATGACATTATACAGGACGATGCAAAAACTAATGTTAAGTGTTTATTTGTCACACCCTACCATCCTGGTTTTGCTCATCCGTCATTTTTTGTTAATATAATAGTTATGGTCCAGTCTTGTAAAAAAATGTTTTGTTTATTTTTGTGGGTTCAGCAGATGTACGTGTGTCGCTACTAGTTTATTAAAGAGAACAAATTCAACTTAATTATATTAAATAACGAGAAATATAGAAAGGATCATAGTATGGATAGCGATTTCGTCATTAGTTTCCATATAAATGTGTATATCGACATATCCATGTCTCGTAGTCTCCCCCCTATAATTAGATCAGTTCCAAGTACACGTTGTCTACAGGCAAACACGGCTTGTAAACAAATGTATTTACTTGGCTACTTCAAAGTCTGCCGCCAAATGTACTGAGAGCAAGGAAATAGCAGGATATTAGAGGAACTGAAGACATCCATTGAAATTAAGAGCAAAACGCACATCATACTAGTTTTAATATAATTTGAAGTACTAAGAAGTGTGTATGACTTTTAAGGGTTGCTTACTGTATGTAGACAAGTCGTGGTTGTCGTCGTCACCGCTTCATTCAGTATTCGTTATATCAATTCAAAAATGTTATAAAATAATAAAGTAAAATTCAAGGAAAATATTCTTTATAGCACATTACCCCCACTAGCCATGAGCCACTGAGTTTAAGCTCATCCAACCTTCATCTACATTCCACACAAATAAATCCTACAACGAAACATTTCCTCGTACCCGAAGAGGATCATAAAACAAAACACCCTGTATTCTAGGAATGTTTCGCTCTACGAAATATGTAAAATGCGAAAAACCTACAACGAAAAAAGTCTGTTTCGTTTTTAAATCCTCCTGTATAGTCGAATCCCTGTGGACTGCATAGATCAATAGTAGAAACGGGACAATGTAAAATGAGTTTTGTGGTGTTAGACATAGAGAGTAGTTCTGTTAGTTCATTGAGTAAATTAGAGAATAAAATGGGATCGTCAATTAGTGTGTCGGTTTAAGAGCCGCTCTTGTTATAACTCGGGAGACACGTGTCGCCCTGCAATTTGTTAAGATAATAATAATTATTCAAACAACGATTGTAGATGTGCGCGGAACAATTGACATGTGCCAATGTCACATCTGTTGTGGCATTGTAGTCGATTGGTTTACATAATCTGTGTCTTAGGTATGATTTTGTTTTTCTTACAAATGTGTAACTCTGTACATTCTTCGTCATATTACTTAATGACTCTCATAATACGGTTAACATACCGTTGCAATGCTAACAAATTTTATTGTAATTATACAAACTATCTTACTTTAATTGATTTAAAATGTTGATTATTCTTATTTATTATCAAAATCTGGGCCTTTTTCTTTCAATTAAATTTTTATATTGGCTTTCAAGTTGTTTCCTAATATTTTTTATTTTGTAACTCAGCATCCTTTATCTATTCCTAAGAAACGTATTTCGTCTTAATCAAATGATTCAGCTGAAAAAATACTCTCAAACTTAGTGGCAAGTGATCTCGCTCCAAGAAATCGGAGCCCCTTTTTTCGGTCCCTTTTTTTCGTTCGTTTTTGCGTTGCCATCTCGTTAACGGAGACATTAAGGGATAATAGACTTCATATGCGACACGTGAGGAGTTACGATGACGAGTGAATTAATTACCGTCTTTGGAAGTTTTTAATAAATTGATGTTACAATAATAATGTAGTTATTTAGAGCGATTGTCATCTGTCTGTAGGTAACCTATTTTGTTAGGTTTTTAACATTTATAAAAGTTTGATATAGCTTTAATACCAATATTTTAGGAACTACTTATTTTGTTAACTTTCTCGTCGTTGTACAGTTAACACAAGATGCTACTATGTCTACCAATTCCATCAACTTAGAACTTTTGCACCCGAGTGTTCTTGATGTAGTTTATGACACTGAATTTGTTTATCAGTTTTTATCATTGGTAAACTTTTAAGCAAAATATTTCAAATATGTCACGTTTTAACATTATTCTAGAGAATCAAGGCAACAGTAATTAATTAATCAGGAAATTTCATCAAAACATCGTTCTCCAAATAGTGTCGCGCCTGACGTTATGGTCGCTGGTGTCTGGCCGAGGCACGAAGCATAGTTTTAATTAGTGGCACCATATGTGAGGGCTCACGTCGCGGGGGCCCTCCATCCATCTGCCGCCGCCGCCTTGGTGATAGTATAATTATCTAAGACCGTTTATATTGTTGGTGTAAGCGATGAGCGACGATTTATACACGTCAGGATGATAGTCAGAAACAAATAGATGATTTTTGAAAAATTTTCAGCAATCATACCTTCAACGTTTGGTTTGATTTTTAGGGCAAAAGTGCTATGGGCTCTCAGTTGCTTAGGAACTTCTATTGCCGGACATTGTCATAAATTAGTACTTATTTATTTATTTATTTAATAAATGGTGAATCAACAGCTACATTATACAATTTTAGCAGCAAAATAGTGACATTGAGCCACTTACAGATTCACACGAATATAAAAATAAAGTACTTATTATAAAATATGTTGAATTTTAATTACTAGATCAAGTTAGATGAAAAGGTTGCTGTAAAAAAGTTATTTTTGTAAAGAATAAACTATGTAAAAGGATGCTAACATTAAAGAAGAGTGTTTGCAAAATAATAAATCCCGCATCATATCCCGCTCCCGCCCTCAACATGGGCAGCACTCCGTCACCCAAACACCGCGACAGCGTGTGGGTTACATTGGAAAACGTTTAAATTCAGAGATTTCGTGGAACACGCGACACTACTCGTAAGTGATTTGTAATATAACATCATTATTAATACGCTTTTCTTTTTAACTGTACGTAATTTAATTTGCCGATGTTATTAATGGAAATTGTCGCTATTAGGATAACTAATTTATGAAGACATCATGTGTAATATAAGACAAGACTTTATCTGATTGATCAAATCTATATTTTGTATCCTTTACAATGTGTTTTAACATATTCGCAGCTTCCATTTAAGACCTAAATCCTCTTTACTTCTATTTTAGGCGTTCTGTAATGATCATAAATGATTAGTTAGTCACGGAGTCTATACTTTTGCTAAGGCTTTGTACAACTAGATTTGGATTAGTTTTGAGTTCAACCAGATGAAGCTAAATGATATCGTTTTATTTACAAATCATAACAATAGATAATTAATTGTACATACGATATTCCTATCAGCACCTATTAACTTTAACAAGCTGCATTTTGGCACCACAAATTATTGACAACCATTATTAATAAAATATTTTGAACCATCTCGAACTTTTTCCACATTTTTAACTGCAGCAAGTCATTCATACACTGTACGAATCGCCAGTCAAAACAAAAACGTTCAAATATTCAACAATCTACATCTTCTTATATATAAAAATGGATCGCAAAATGTGTTGTAAGCGCATAACTCAATAACGACTGGACCAATTTTGCTGATTCTTTTTTTGTTATGTTCATTATTTTTATGTGAAGGTTCTTACGAAAGAAAACTTTAGAAAAGTAAAGGGAAATATCGGGAATTATAAATCCTTTCGGAGCTGTCGTCGTTTGCTAAAAAAACCAATGATTGACGGGGTAGTCGAATACTACCCGTGTGAAACAGGGGCCGGACCCGCTAGTATTAATAAAACAATATCCTCAACTGACCTGAGTCTCGGTAACATTCAGCAACTTGGCCATGTCAGCTCGCTCCCCAGAAGACAGGTACTTCTTCACCTCGAACAGTTTCTCCAGCTCGAAGATCTGTCGCCCTGTGAATGTGGTCCTTGCTTTCTTCCGTCTCCCGACTCCTGGCTCCTCCCCTTCTTCACTGGTGAGAGATCCTTCACCACCAAGTGGTGATCGCACATCTTCTGTTGATTTCTTTCTCTTGATTAATTTGGAGGGATCTGGAAGAAGTAGGAGAAATTAGTTAAATCAAGTAATGTAATTTTATATGTGGTTAATTCACACCACAAAAAAGATTTGGTGTGGTTTTCAAGCTTACTTTTCGTAATTTTTGTGGGCTTATGGAGTATATGTATCGGTGTCTGTTAAAACATTATTTGGGAAGCCTGAAGCCTGTCTCCCGAAAAAGTAAACTTACAGTAAGATAATAATTATTTATCAATAAAGCTGCATTAATATACTAAAAACGAATAATAATAATCCAACAAATAGCATCCAATACAAATAACCTATAAACTTTCACTGCCTTTCAAAACTACACGTAACTTGTAACAGCCAATCTATTAACCCTCCCGCGCCTGCTTCAGATCACCTCAAGACGACCAATAAAAGTGGCCATTACTGCCTCAATTAGATACCTAGAGTAAATCACAGAAGACAGCCATTAATTGCTAAGTGTAAATCTGCCACACGCTAGCGTTAGTGTTTGGAAATACCGATTTATATTGCTATTGCTATTAGCGGCCGCGGCGGCGGGTAAAGGGTTGAGGCTGGATATTTACTTCTGTGTTTATATTATAGACGTTTAATTTGATTACTGCGTCTATCGTAAGTTGTTCCTTCAACTTTTAGTTTTAATTAGTTACTGGTTTTGTATACTACAATTATGATCTTACATTGATTAAAATATCAATTTAACATTGTATGGTAGTTCTGACTGAAATAATCAGACGGACAGTTCGATTGAAATCTTGTTCTGTTCAAGTGATGAAACTAATCTCATTGATTTGAGTAACACAAAGACCTCGCTAATAAATAACTAATAATCCTCGAGAAATGAGTTGATACAAAACAAATGACAGTAGCTCCCTCTAATTAGAAATACAGATTGATATTTTATCGTGTACCAACCGCTGGCCACATACTTAGACACTCATTAAATACTCAAAATAACTGAGAAATTGCGTCTTTAAATAGTGTTGTCCCGGACATCGGGCGGTATCGAGTGAAATATCGAATGTTTACAATGTTTGTGCCGTTAATTCGACAATTTATTGCCGCGCCTCGCTTATTCTCGGTACCAAGGATTGTTAGAATGTATCAACATTTCTTTGTCTTCAAATGTCATATTTTATAGCTATATAATAACATCAGAGTGATTCATAGTGTTATTCGAGTGGTTTTCATTCTTCGTGTGAGAAAGAAAATGTATTTCTTTGTTATAGACATAAGGTCTTACAAGATCAATAAACGTTGTATGGCGATTATTGGCGATTAACATATAAAATTAAAAGAATTACATTTATTAATTCCTCACTCAAAAGAGTATAACTAAGGTAGTGTAATTAAGAAGAACAGATCATAATATTTTACCTTGATTTTTAATTGAAGACTTCAAAACATTATGGAGTTTCTTGCTCGTTCTTCTCCATTCGAATCTACAAATTGGAATGAGCACCTAGCTTCACTGACGAACAGACTGACAGACTACTTCTCTATTTTGACGTTTCAAAAGTACCTATTTATGGTTTAGTTGGAATAAATGATTTTGACTTTGACTTTGACATGTTCTTGAAATTAAATTACCTAGGTACTGTTTATTATCGACAACCTCTATTCCAAACGCATCCCATCACTAAAATGAAATAAAACACGTAACTTGTCATAATTCAGTCGTGTACATTCTGAAAACAGAATTGAAAGTGAAATCTGAAGCATATTTCAGTCGCTTCAGCATTGCAATATAATAATGCGGCTGAAATATGATGGGCTATAAATTCAATGTTTAAAGGGATATTAAATGGTGCTCCATAATCGTGGGTATTAAACTGATTGAGGAGAACTCTGTCCCACACTTGTTAAGTACTGACTGCGAGAAATGTCGTAGGGTGTAACTATGTAGCTTTGAAAATTCTGTGTAATAAAAAAAGAGAGAGAGATAGGTTTCTTTTTGTATGTAACTGATGAGCTTTGTCTCTTAACGCATTAATTTTACAAAGTTACACATCATATTATGTTTTATATTTTAAACGTTTTGTAGGCAAATTCTAATACTAGTTTGCTTTGTTATTTGCGGAAACAGAAAATGCATTGCAACTCTAAAATTCAATATTATAAAAAAATAATGATTCATCTCTGATATAATATATATATATATATCTCCAAAGAGTACTCATGACGAATCCGCAATCATCCCTGAAAAATACATTACTTATTTTATAGTAATAATGATAGACACCACAACGAGAGCCGCCCGAGTTGTCGGGGGCGAAAACATAGACGCCAGTAATGCAATAGCTTATCTGGTGATTAATTTACGCGTACTGCCGGCCACTATCAAACTGAGGACATAAGGTATCTCATCACCAATCTATAATCGCCCTCTGCTAAGCAAAGGACTCTTCTTGCATGGCTTGCTCAAAGCAGAAAGTCCAGCTTTCCTCATGATTCCTTTACCTCCTGCCCACCTTATCATCGACACGACATAAGGTATAGGCTGACTTTGAAAATGAATACCTAACATTAACGGTGTTACAAAAAATCAATTGTTAATTTAAGTACTTTTTTGAGAGGGACATAAAATGACTTCTCTTGCCTAAAGTCAGGTGCAAAAAACTCTTACTGAATAAAAACATCCTGCTCCAGGCAGAGGCCGTGGTGCCTCATTGCGCTTATCCCGCGACCCTTACTGAACATCAGCCCTGTTGGGTAAGTCTGTACTGAAATACAGCAAAGAGATTATCATATAGGACAATATTGAAGATTGATGTGATGGGAAACGTGTGAAATGTGATGGAACACATTTAGATTAAAACTGTTCAACGGGCCTCTGCGAGTTGGTTTCGGCTCCTCGTATGCCTTCCAAAGGTCCGGGACCCTGTGGTTCCGTGAAAGGAAAGAAGTTAAAAAATTCAATATTATTAAAAAAAAAACAAAAAGTGAGAGTCGAAATAATACAATCAATCATTAATTAATCCTTTTTTCGATTAACCAAATTAAGTAAAGCAAGGTCAAACAAAAACAAAATAATTAATTCGTTAATGTAATTAGGTTACACATACACACTAATGCAATTTGCGAATGTGTGCAACCCGTAATACACATTACGTGAGAAAGCTCCGCGGATCGTCGCATGCGCATCAATAACAAAGGTAAGGGTGTGACGTTAGTAACTGCGAATATTAATTAATAAATATGTTGTAGAAATTAATTAATTGACGTCAATGGTTATAATTTAATTAATACCTAGCAATATTGCTATTACTGTACAAGCATTTCGATTAAAACTAATTCAGCGTTTTGAAATTACCTTCGCTAAGGCAATCTTTATAAACTTTTAGACGGTAAATTGTAATTGGATCATTGGGAAAAAGTCTGTGTTCCGCAGAGAACGAGTTGTAGCTGACATGATGATCATGATAAATGCATCATGAAGGACTCGCGTTTTGAGGTTTCCCGATGATTGATGAATATAATTTTATAGACACCGTACTAGTAGATGATCTTATTTGCATATGCCCTGTAATAGGGCAGCTGATCTCCCAGTGAGGTAAGTCAGCCGTTAAACATAATTTATTTTTTAATTATATTATAACCTCATGACGATAACCGTAGACTGGCTGGCTGTGGATGAGAAGAGCTGAACATTTAGCTCAGTGGCCTGCAATTGGGAAGGCCCATGTCCAGCAGTGGACGAGATCAGGCTGATGATAATAAACCTCGTTACTAATTATTGCAATTTCTTGCCTTCAGAAGAGAAACGCTCTCGCTCCGCTTGTCACTAAGTTACTGACTATGAAGTGCTGACGCTGCTTGAGTCACAGCGCGTCATAATGTATCGGTTACACCACTACCGGGAACTGTAATATGTTGGCTCAGTAAGTCAGTACTGATACGAACTCTCACGCCTAGCACTTATTACAATTAAGCCGATCATCGTCTTGTATTGAAATGCTTAGGAGATTTGATACTTGAAGTCATTCTGTTTGACTTGAATATAATGTGTTCTTTTTCAGAGAACTTTTTGTAGTATGAACAATCACGGAAAATTGGAGTTGGTTTCTGATTACCAGACTCCTTAAACCCTTAAGGGTTAAAGAGGTCATGTACCTCTCGATAGAGATGTGCCATAACAGGCATTGCACCAAAGGCGCTCTGGAGTTGGTCTATCAAGAGGTCCCGGTGTCCCTTATAGGTGTTGATGGTGGCCACCGGGGAGGTTTTAGTGAGGTAAAAATCCCACACTCCCTAGTCTTTTTCCCCAAAAGCCAGGCGCCTTTTGAAGGTTTCCCCCCGTTAACAAAAAAAAAAAGACTCCTTAAACCATTTTACCATTTTAGCATTTATTAATTTGGTTTATACCTATATAGTATTCTGTGTCGAGGAGGACTGCAGTCCAGGACTGTTTTGGGTTTTTCGAGGGGGGAAAACCATCAAATATCTTTTCTCGCCACCCAGGATGGGGTGGTTCAGCCGAAGTGGCGGGGCAAGCGCAATGAGTCACCGCGGCTTCGGCCTAAACCAGGAGAAGGAACAGAGGGGTTTTTAGTCAATAAGAGTCTGACACTCTCTCTCGCCTTACCCTGGGCGGGAGAAGTCATTTGATGATTTTCCACTGACAAAAAACAAAAAGGATAGGGCAAGAGAGAGTTTCAGACTTTCACTAACTTATACCACGTCTTTCCTTCTCCTTTCAAGTTTCAAGCCAAAGCCGCGTTACATTATTGAGAAGTTTTTAAAAGAATTTTTACACAAGCTAGTTACTTGCAGTTTCTATTTCCCCAAATCGTTAAGCAAATTAATGAGATTACCATCTTTTATTGATAGATAATATTTCATTGAATGAAGTGAACTGAGTCATTGCGATTATTTGAAACCAGTCATCGTTACTCACAAGCCACAGTCTACCTATAGGAAGTAGATACCTATGATACGTTGCTCAAATATTGTAAAAAATATTGCGAAATTATATTGTGACGTGTGTAAACACAGCTGTGACATTCCAATTATTTATATGAATACAGTAAAGTGTATGTAGGAATGTATATGTATTTAATTGTAGCCGATGGCATGACACAATTGAAACACAAACATTATTTAACTACCACGATCCCCGAAATCGAAAATACCAAATAATACAAGTGACGAACGGTGTCGCTGCATCCTTCCAGAATAACAACTCGCAAACGGCGGAACAATAAAACGGCCTCACTTCACTGTCGTTGTCACTCAATGCAACGGAAAACGTGAAAACCGCGTGAAAAGAGACATCTTGGTAGGGGCGCAATAAAACTGCTTGAAAAATCAAATAAAGCGCCTCCGTAAACACGGAGAGAACCGCGCAATAAAACAAATCTGTTTGTCTGACAGACAGACGGACAGACACGTAAATCTCTAGCGTATCGACGAACAGGATACGAGACACCTGTGGTACTTAATGGATACTTTGTAAATTAGGTGATTATTCGAGTTCATTGTGCAAACTCACTTTGTACCCTTAGTAGTGGTTGTTTTACTTAGCGAGTTTGTTCAGGGAGTTAAAGAACAAGTCTGTTACACTGTTAAAGTAATTAGTTCATTGGTAGACACGGATTCTAGCTGCATTATTTCCACTTGGAGTTTGTTGTCATCTATTAATAGTATTTTTAGACAAAAAAAGTGTCTTTACCAGTCACCTTATGCAAAAAGGAAACTTTCTGAATAAGACGCATCATGAAACAAAATAAGAATCAAGGAAATATATAACAAAATAATAATAACACTCTTTATATATTTTCTGCTTAAAAAAACGCGGAAGCTGATCGAATATCATCTGCATCTGCAGTATCAAGTTATAATATGGCAAAGGAAATGCAATTCAGTTTCGCTTTCGTACAGTAAGCTGCGATCGAGATGAAGCATCTGGCTGTCTCCGATAGCCCCGCGGTAGTTGCCAGTAAATCTTTAAAAGATTTACGTGTTAGCCATCATTCACTGGCGAGTGTTGACTTTACAATAAATTCACTTTTCGGCTTGTTTTCATTGAAGTTAATATGGAATTTCTAAATACTGCCGTCGGGATGGTCTTTTGAAATTGCCTTTGGTTCGATACTTCGCGGAAATGTTAGATATCTTTTTACAGGGAAATTGTGCAATAGTTGGAGGTGACAACGGTACTCTCTGGAGGTTCGAATTTTTTATGTAGGGAGATTATATTTTATTATGTCGGTACTAGCCTCCACCCGTGTAGTTCTTGATAAAAAGCACATTCACATTCCAAATTTCAACGAAATCGGTCCATCTGATTTTGCGTAAAACAATAACAAAACATCACCCATACATTCACAACCACATTCACATTTGTAATATAAGAAGGATAGTAAGATTTTAACTTAAAGTGTAAATTTATACTGTCACTAATTAAGTTTAAGTTTATACAAATACAAACGCGTATTCCACTTTGACACCGCAACGCCGAAAATCTGCTACATTTCCAGTGATATAAATACATACATACTTCTAAGCTTATATTTTCGAAGCACATACTGAACAAAACTATTAACCCAACGCGATCATACTAAGGGTTACAAAAAAAAATTGCAAAACCAATGTCAGCCGTAACATAACACATGAATCTGACACACAAAAGATTCTTCATCTTTAAGAGCATTCAGTCTTCACCGCAATGAATCACAAGCAGCCCACAGGAAACCAGACTTAATGTCCATCCAAGCTGTACAGCACTTTCCTATCCTAGTGGGACTGTGCCCGATAATAGGCCACTTATGGCCGGTAATAGGCTCATTAATCAAGAGCGACAGTAAACTGTGAAGTGATCTTTTGAAGTCCTAAGGTAATTTGGTGCACAAAGTCTTGCGGTGGTGGTTTATGTCCTCATGGGATGTTTATTGTTTTTATTATGATTATTAAGCTGGCACTGTGCCGGTATGGACTGGGTACGGTAACGTTTTTGAGATACATTTTTATATGTTTCATTGTTGCACATTTTGAGAAGGCTGGTTAGAATGTTTTATTAATTAAATCTTACTATTATAAATGCGACAGTTACGATGTTTAGAATTGGGATGTTTGTTACTCAATCACGCCAAAACGGATGGATGAATCTAGATGAAATTTGGCACAGGCATAGGATACACTGCGGAATAGGCTATTTTTCATTATACCACACGGGCAACCTTGTGTTGTATATAGGTATACCAATATTTTTCTTAGATATGTGTACTACATAGGTACAAGTCAATAGACAAAACTAAAGTTGTTCTTCTTTAGGCCGTACAGAAAAAATAATTTCATTAGTAAGCTGATCACTATAGATTTGTATGTAAAGCTACAAAGCTCTTACATTACACATTGCTAGTTTAAAATATATGTTCAACTTTAAACACAAGTCTACAATGTTCTTTATAACTAACATGAAATTAAAAGTAGTACAAACTCAGTACATTCAAGACGAAGGATAAAGTCATCTATCAAAATATAAATGAGCAAGATAATAATTGCAAACAAATATCACTACTATCATGATAAAGATAAGTTTCAAATTGGAACACAGTATATAGAGATTACACCAAGTCAGCCATTTGAAGCGAATGTCTGCAATACTATCATAATTATATCGAACACCAATCGCTTCCATTAAGCCCACATAATCGATTAGGCGCCGCACTTGCGAAACAACCGCTACCTAATTTATCGATTCAATTTAACTATCATTTTATATCGATTAACCGTTATTGGATAACGATATTTATTAACATCATCACTTTTATGAATATTGTTATTCTGAATTCAGCTCTAGATGGGTCGATTTAGAGTTTGAACTTCAAGTGGAGTTTGTGCATAGATTATAAATATAATAGGATATTCGGACGAGACAGGGGTGTTGTTAGCGAATATTATTTTATTGCCGAATTATTAACGTCTGTTATTTGTGTCTCGATGTGTTTGTTGACTGTTTTATTGACTGTTGGTTCAGTGATGAAATGTTTAACGTAATGACATAGATAGTCGACTATTTCTAAAATAGTATCCTCTAACTCCAATGAGCCTGGCCTGGCTACTTTCTTGCTCATTCACCGTTAATAGTCGCTACAATAATTACGTGGGCATTGATCATCATTATGTCATCGCTAATGGACGTTGATGTGTGTGCACTAAATACCTACATGACTGTGATTATACATACTTAATTACATATGCAATACAGTAGATGTATATATGAGGGTTACAGATAACTAAGGACTGAAGCTGGTGGCTGGGCAACTGGCTGCCGTGCAACGTGTCGAGGGTTCGATTCCTGCACGGAACAACACTTTGTGTGAACCACAAATTGTTGTTTCGGGTCTGGGTGTGATCTGTATGTGATATTGAGTGTTTGTAAACGCACCCACGACACAGGAGAATATGGTATTCTATGTTATATACATACAGTTTACATAGAAGCTTTACCTTTGACACGAGTACAAAAAAAATGGTTCAAACTACAAATAATAAATCGTGTTGAAAATTACCATTTACATCAACCATGAAACTGCACTAACATAACAAATATTGAAGTCCAAAATTATACAATGAAACAATATGTACTAAACTAAATAACGCAGCTTCTCTGCAACTACACATTTCCGTCTGACAGACAAATTAAACTAATATCGTAGCAATACAGCTGTGAGCTACCGCCGTGATTAATGTCCTGCTGACACTGCCACCGAGCTGCCGTGAAGATTAAACAAACCCCCATGGGAGAGGAGAAACGTGTTAAATTTAAATGAGACGTCGTATTTTTACACTATAGGTAGGTAATTACACAAAAATTTCGTACAAAGAAAGTTATATGATATGAATGAAAGTGATTCCTTATTTATTATTTTGTAATGTATCACATTTGGGTATGTAATTTGCGATCTTGAGGTAATTCAGAGAACTTTCCAATTCATTTTCTTAAAAACTAGTTTTCTCCCGCGGCTTCGTCCGCGTGGTGGATGAAAAGTAGCCTATGCGTAAACTCAGGTTATCGAATATCTAGACACCAAATAGCAACCAAATCGGTCTAACCATTTTTGCGTGTAAGAATAACAAATATACATCCATAGGTTGTCACAAACTTTCACACTATAAGTACTTATTATTTGAATACACGGTTAGTGCGATGACTGGGCAACTGTCTGCCGCGCTAAGCATCGCGGGGTTCGATTCCCGCACAGAAAAACTCTGTGTGAACCACAAAATGTTGATCCGGGTCTAGGTGTGATGTAAACGAAACCACGACACCGGAGAAATTCTAGTGTAAGACAAAGTTTTTAATAAAAAAAAGTCCTTTCCTATTAATACCACCAAATCACACACACAACTCACACTTAACGGATCCTGTAATAACCTACCATCAATACTGCTTTAGTTGTGCATAACTACAAGTACAAAACGAGTAACTAATGGGCTATCAACGGCTTTGTTCTATTTGCGGGCGGAGACGCGGCGCGAAACGATGCTGATGCGGTTATTTTGACATGCCTTCATTATCGATGGGGAGTGTGATGTACTGGGAGCTAAGATAGATAAGATAGATAGCAGGCTGCAGCCTGCAGTCGAAGTGAGAGATACAGACAGCTTTAAGGCATTTTAAGTGTTTAAGAGCCATTTTTCAGCACGAATGGGTCAGCTCGACCCGAGAAAGACATCAGTAGTGCGATTCTGTAAGACTTCATTCTAAACTTCGAATCTGAATCCGCCGTGAGTAGTAGTACACTAGCGCTACACTTGCGAGTTGAACTAAATTGACAGCATCATTTTGAAAGATAAAGTACGATTTGACGTTAAAAGTGGCATTCAAAAATTTAATTTCCCCGTCACTTCGACGCTCACTTCGCACTCGAACACGATTCAAATTCAAACAAATTTTATAGAATCGACGTGCAGGCTTCACAGAAAACCACAAACTACCATAGCGTAGTGCTCCGTCTTGAGTGATGCTACCAAAAGCTCAGTAGGTATCGCTTCCCTTCCCCAATCCCCAATCTGTAATCGTCAAATCTCTAACTAGTTGTAACTCCTTTGGTATCTATAGCGAGTGTCTATGAATAGAACCGATTGCTTACCATATTTTTGTGGTTTTCGATTGTGCTACAAAACCACTCTTTAAATAAAAGCCTCGTAAGAAAAAGGAAAAGTCATTTTAAAAAGTAGTAATTAAAGTATTACATCCAAAAATGTATATTAATATTATTAGGATAGCAATAAAAATAATCTGCGCGTGTACTCCATTCCTTACAGAGTGCAGCATAGAGTGCGCTAGTTTAAACAAGGGGGCGGCGAGTGGTACAAATTGAACTATCGCAACTCGCGCCAGTTACTAGCACGCCAGGGCTGCCACGCGTACCCTCGTGTCGTTTATTTATGACACACTCAACACACACTTCATACACAGCTGAAGATAGGTAATTAAGTCCAAAATAACGAGAGAATGTTTGCAATGTTTCCACTTTGAGATATTCGATATACGGTGTCAAGATTCCTACCTACCAATAAATTAATTGAATATGTAATATTTCAGGGATGTCTCTCATAAATGACGGTCGACAAAAATATAGAAGTTTTATTAAATACATGCATTGAGATCATTATAATATATTAGCCTATTTTTTTCTAGTATTAATAATAAATGTTTTCTGTAACGGGACAGCGCCCTCATCCCTACAAATAGCATGCTGACGTTATACATATATTATATTATATCAGCTTCAATTTAATAGAGACTTACTAAGTCTATCTAATACAAGATTCTACTTTTCTAATCTTCCACATCCTTGAGCTTAGTGCATCATTAGACATTATGGGTTCTAAGTTGGTATTAAAAACAAAATGAAAACAACTCAGCTCATAACTGCTAATCTGATCGGTGACAAATGACAACCCTAAGCCTAATATTAACATAGATAAATCGTAGCTTCAACAAACTGGCGATTGACGCAATAAAGCCCGGGATAGTATTGCCATCATTAATCCATATAAATTTACTTGCTAAAAATAAATTGGCAACCCTAAGAGACACAGCTGCAACGGCCAATAGCTTATTGCTTGGACGTTCTACGTTTGAATTACATGTTGCAAACTTATTTATGCACTTGCATAAGCATTATCCGGCCTTACTGTTTGGTAATAAGGTTAAAATTGGTTTATACTTTACTTCTGTGGTGGAAGATGGGATGGTTAAAGTATTCGTCTCGATTAAAACGATAGAAATGCAACAGCAATTCGATATTAGTTATAAGGAGCGAGTGTGAGTAGTCGCTGGAATGCTCAGAATATATCGGGATGCCGATTGACAAATTGTGTACGCTCGGCTTGCGATGTACTACTACGAACTTTACTCTCATGATATCGCATTAGAGAGCTATGGACGTCAACACTGAAAGAAGCAATTATATGTATAAGGACTTAAATACAAATGTATAATCATCTTTTACAGCATTCAGTGGTTATAACTTCTTACATTGTGTCGTAAGTCGTCGTATGTTCAAAGAAAAAGACATAATATAAAAAGATACACAAATGACTCTGAGAACGTCATAATAAAATATTTTAAAACGCCTATAAACCACACACCGTGTCCCAATAATGTATATAAACATAAACTGTCGAAACTACAGTTTTAAATTCTACTTTAAACACATCAATTAAGGTCCGCCATAACCTTTTACATAAAACTTAAGTGCAGCAGTTTGCGAGTATGAAACCAAAAAACAAACATACAACCGCCAGTGATAAAAACACAATGCGATGACTAACAGCCTAAGAGCGAGCGCACACCACGCGACTACACAACTTGCGTCATAAAATGCAAACCGCACAATATTGCTCGGATTTTGTAATTCATAGAATTGTTTAAATTGCAATAATTTGCAAATGAACCGATTAACACGTACTGCTATTAATTAATTAAAATATCGTGATGTTGAACATCATTTGTGGTTGAATTGTGTTACATAATTAACTACAATCTGAGTTATGAAAAATAAAAATTACGATATCAAAATAAACTACTTTTTCTTGCAAAACAATACTTGATTAATACATAAATCAATCAAAATGATAAGTACGAGACGCATTCCTCGATACGCTTAATTGCAAAATTATTGAACCGAGCCTGTTAATTCACGTTATTAAAGATGATAACTTTAATAAAGCATTACCAGGAAGAAACATCCTAAAAGTGTTGCAATGTGTGCCAACTCTTACGAAAACAATGTGCCCATCTGCGTCCATTGGCGTGTACTAAAAATTATTACCCTGCCCAAAACGAGAGCATATTGCACAGAGCAACCCTGACTAATTGACTGTGATTTACAACTCGGTCGGGTTATATAACCTCATGAACTTCGGGGAATCTTATGTAAAGTTGTGTTTATTTGGCACCGTGTGTGGGATCCTAATGGATCGCCTTACTGACCAGCTACTAGTTCTGTAGCCGAGTTCAAAGTAAACGCATATGGTTATTGCTACGGAGTTATTGGGTCACGACGGTTTACAATTGACTTAATAGATGCACAATTTTGATTGACTGCTGAAAGTAAGCTGTTAGGAGTCAATTAAGAAACTCAATTAGGCTGCTTTAATAGCGAACTTAAAGCAAAACAAATGAGAGATAAGACAGACAGGTTCGTTCGTCATTATAAAATTTAAAGCATTGTATAATCCATACTAATAGGGACATTAAACAGAATTAACGATGCAAGAGTAAGGTTGTCAAAAAGGACAAATTTCACAATGAGTCAACAGTTTTATTAGTTGGAATTCAATTAGGCCGTGAATTTAAATAGCCGTCGTCGGCCCACCCCTAACTCAAACATAACCGCAGTGTATTCAAATTGCGTTTTCATTGCATTTAATTGGAGGGGCTGAAAGCAACGTTGCAAACTGACAGTTTAAAAAATAAAAGCAACATTTATTACGTCGCCCACCCAAATGGTGGCTTCATCTTACATAGGTATACATATTCATTTAATTTGGAATTTCACAAAATCATTGCCAATAATTTTGCTTCAATCTGTACAGTTATCTATAAACGTCATAAGCAAGACATTTTCGTCGAAATTCTTCAGGATACGAACGTCTATCTCTCTATCTAGATAAAAAATATTAAAATCTAGATTTTTATGACTGCCATTAAAAAATCTAAATTTACCGATAAATTCAGATGAGGAACTGTTCCAAGAATAGTAAACTAGATTTGATTGGACATTCGATATTGAAATGGATGCCCAATTTAGAAAATCAACCGTTTATTGACTTGCAAGACTACAAATATAAGTATCTCACCTTTGCTGATCCGCTCATCTTCCAGCCATCCCGGAGAATCTTTGGACTTTGGCACGGAGAGGTTCAGGGGCTGCTCCTCACATTTATAATAAAGCACTTTATCAAACTCACTGTCACTAGTTCTTACACTTTTCTGCAGCAACTGTTCTTGGAGTTTATTCTTATGAACACTTATTAAGTTCCTATCAGCTTCCGACACTTGGACACTCTTCTCTTGGTATCCGAAAGGTTTTTTCACATCAAAATTAATTTTCACATTCATCAGCTGACTCACTGTCGACTTTTTAGTTTCGCTACTTTTATCTACATTTGAAAGGCCTAAAATATAATCTATCGTGTGCGGGGTCGGCTTCTTCGGTGGTTTCCCGTAGACGTGCGGATGCCATGATGGTTCAGACACTTCTTCTTTCTTCTCCTCTGAGGTTTTAATCTCCTCATCTTTACTTTCAAAGCTATCTACATTAACATCCGAAGCGTCTCTAGATTCGTCTATTACTAAATCTTCTTTATCATCTTCTACGTTTATTTTTTCGCTTGGACTGAGCCGGTCGTCTGCACATTGGAAGAAGTTGTGGTCGTTGCTAAAGTTCTGCACGTCAATGAGGGTGTTGTCTTCCTGGTGGGGGGTGTACGAAGATACTACAGTTTGCATTTCTTGTTCTTTAGTGTCGTCACTCATGTGTTAGTCTTTCAATGTGTACGGAAATAATACATGTTTGTTTTTATGATTGTATTAGCGCTTGATTGCTGGTGTGGGTGTCGTGTCGTTTGATGTCCCACTTTGATGTCGGCGTGATGTTTTCGTTCGTTTCCTGCAACAAACACACGAGCCGGTATTATTGAGTGTTTGATTGAAATGAATTATGCGGGAGTTAGTTCTGCTCGCTAAGTGGATAATGTGTTGATATTTTTATCTCGTGATGATTGAACGTGATTTTATCTGACAAAGTGGTGTGAATGTCAAAACAAAATGTTTGAGAATTAATCATAAAGTTTTGAAATGTTTTACACACTACCCACATTAATATGTTTATACAAGAAACGTCAAAAACACGTAGTTCGCATATTGTAGTGTGTATCAGACCGGTGGTGGAGTCGCATGTAGTTCACAAAACTCTAATAAACACGGGTACATCAACAGTAGCCACAAAATGAATTAAACGATACACTAACAGCCCAATAAACGGTTCGTGCTCTATCTCGCGGCGGCGGGGTACCCTCCCCCCGCAACTCCGCACCGGCCGCCCCCTCCCGCAGGTCCCCGGGGCGTGTGGGGTGCACGCACACAGGCACACGGGATCAACTGATCGGTAAGCGCTGATTGATTTTTATTGGAATCACATATCAAGGTTGTCGCGAATTGTTTGTTTTTGTATTGTTTCGATATAGCAGGAGATACACACATATATTTTTATTTGATGAACACCTGTGTCTACATGTTTTTGATCTCAACAGAATTTGTAATATTTTTGTTTTGGGTACCATTTTGATATTATATAATATGTATAATAATGTCCTACATAATATATTATTAATCGAAAGTCTATTTTTCAGTTAGTTTGTATTTCATAATCATTTGAAATAATCAGTCAATTAGGATAATCAGTTCCACAATTAGATTGAGGTGAAAGATATCATCCGCGGTATAATTTAATTTAATTAATAATGTATTATTCTTGTTCATTATGACCTAGTACAATTAATTAGTACAGCAATTATCAACTAATTGAAATAAACATATCATATCATCGGTTTCACTTAAAGAGGTAAGTAACTATAAATAAAAAAAAATGACTTTTTTTAAAATAAGCGAATTCCTCTTGTCTCTATTGCGAAATAAAAATGTTTTTTTTTTATAATTACATCAAAACTAGCGGAAAATAAATATAAAAAAGTGTCAGCCCTAAGGGACGAAACTGAAACAAAGCGGCGACTGGCAAACACGACGACACGACACAACGATACAAAAAAATTTACAAAATAAAAAAACCGCCTTCAAAAAAAGTCAAGCAATAAAAGTTCCTACACTAAAAAGTAAAAAATAACAATTTGAATTACTGTAAAAAAACTTAGTTTATAGGTAAACTCATTTGACATTAATATTTTGCAAATATTCAAAATTTATTACTTATTTTTGGAGTCGGTGCCAGCATTTTAATGTTGAAACTTAATGTTAGTTAGCTTTTTAATATCCGGTGCCATTTTTCGTACATAATGCTTAAACATTTTCAATGTACTTAAAATGTTTTTGTAAGTATATATTTTTTATTTAAAAAAAATGTGCAAATCGGACATTTTTTGTAGAGAAGTCTAATCTGTATTTATGTCTTAATTAATATACCTATATTTGAGTATGCAAATAGGTATTAAGTAGTTTTATAATTAAGTAAGAGGTAGTTTTTCAAGGGATTGTTGCCCATTTGTATTTCCTTGCATGGGCTGGCACCGACTCCAAAAATAAGTAATAAACGATACCTACCTAATAGGGTGGTCACGGAATGGAATAAACTCCCAGAAAATGTGATAAAAGCACCCACAGTTAATTCTTTTAAAAACAGACTCGACAAAATCTCCAAATCCATTAATACGCACGCATCAGCTTTCTAAGCTGCTAGTGTGTTTAAGTATATAATAATAATAATAATAATTCCGTTGTCCCTCTGTTGCTATTACTAGCAACCATTCCCGGGGGCCCGGTCGGTGAGTTGGCGAGTCTCCGCCTGCCATTTTTACGTGTATAAATTACATTGTTTCGGCAGGTGCCATAGTCCTTTCATAGTTCCTATCCTACTAGCCCATAGCAACCCACACCCATAGCCTTGTATTTTGTTCCCATTATCTGCAATAGTCCTACACTAACCGGGGACTGTCCTTGGGTGCATTCCCATAATGCATACAGGGATAGTCGCCGGTTTGTGTCCCATTTCATTTAGATTAAAGTTGTCTAAAGGGCCTCTGCGCAGTTGGCTCCGGCCCCTCGTACGCCTTCCAAATGACCGGGACCCTGTGGTCCCGTGATTGGTAAAGACATACATAATAATAATAATAAATGAGTTTACCTATAAACTAAGTTTTTTTACAGTAATTCAAATTGTTATTTTTTACTTTTTAGTGTAGGAACTTTTATTGCTTGACTTTTTTTGAAGGCGGTTTTTTTATTTGGTAAATTTTTTTTTTATTTGTAGCCGTTTAGTGTTTTTTTTATTATAATGTGTTATGGCAAAGAAGTCAATATCGTTCCTACATTTCTTTTGAAAAAGTTACCAATGTCATACTTATACGTAGAAATACATATCATAGTACATTGTTCCTGTGTAATCGTTTTGATCTCGAGGAGAGATGATATGATGCATGAGATACTTATGACTTATAGTTAAAAAAAAATAATAATCTTATCATAAATTCATATTAGTTCTCGCCAAATAACAAAAAACTAGATATTTTCATCAACAGACAGATAAAGTTCAAAGATACCAAATGCAATCTAATTTAGTATCTATGATTAAATACATTCGTACATAGAAAAAAGACCGATGCAATTATTGTTTTGTATCAATTGTAACCCATTAAATGAAGAATACTATTTTGTTATTACTAAGAACATTCATATATAGACAAGTTGGTAAAAATACAAAAGACCATCGCTATTGTAAATATACATTTATGAGTCATTCAATGTATGAACCTTTTTTAAGTAAGTATTATCTACATATGTGCACACAAAAGAAACACAATTATTGTTTTGTACGACGCAATTATTGTTTTGTAACCCATTTAAAACGACTGTTTTGTTAAAAATGCCAATGAATTCTCTTAGCCTATTACCAGGAAAACGATAAGAACACAATGACGCATTTCACCACTAATGTGTAAACGCAGTCCACGTGGACTAATGCAAAATAGCCAATACTAGGCCAAACTCCGCCCCCAAAGGTGTGCGGTCCCGCTCTAGAACCTTTCGGCCCCATCGGCCATCTGTTCTACGAGCAATGTGCCGTGCCCACTGTCACTTAAGTTTGGCATTTCTTCGGGCTATGTCGGTGACGCTGGTTCTTCTGCGGATTTCTTCATTTCTGATTCGAACATGCACGGAAACAATGAGCATAGCCCTTTCCATTGCTCTTGACAGCTCTAATAAGCTTACACAATACTAGGCCCCATGCCAACCTTCCAGCTTCATCATCACATCAGTTCAATAGTACCTTACAGCCAAAGTGCATCTTATAACAATTCTAACAAGCCCAAACACGGCTAGGATATATTAATTAGGTACGCAGTTCCAGTGCCTACCTTCCAGCTCCATAATCATCATTAAATCAGTTCGATGATAACATTTCCAACATAATTATTTAAGATCATTGGTTTACAGTGCATTTTCATAGTTGCTGAACTACCTTGATTGTGATATCTATGCGAGTGTCAAGTTTCATCACCCATTTCTGATCTTCTTCACCAGTTCCACCCCATCAAATATTACTTTTTGACTGTAAATGCTTGAGTGCTCTATGAAAATATTAAAATTACTATATAGTTGCCTATAATATTTGAGGAGTTCCCTCGATTTCTCATGGATCCCATCATCAAAACTCAATTTTGAAAAGAATGGGACCAATCTGGAAGCATATCCTTTCAATCATAAAAAAAATTTTGCAAATCCGTCCATAAACGACGGAGTTCTGAGGTAACAAACATAAAAAAAAAAATAAAAAAAAAAAAAAAAAAAAATACAATCGAATTGAGAACCTCCTCCTTTTTTTGAAGTCGGTTAAAAACGATTCACGACGAGACGCAACGATTGGCGATTGACGATTAATCGCGACCATCGTGAATATTTGCCTTCACTAGTGATGCGTGTTTATTGTGCCCTTTGGAATACATACATTTATTTAATTAAATATTTTTTAACCACACGAAATTTCTTTTTTATTTTGTAAAGTTTTTTTTAGATTATTCTAGTAACATTTTAGTATAATAAAACAATATTTAATAGTCTAATTATTTACGAAAAATATTTTATACAATACAATAGATACATCGTTATGCACCAAATTACCAAATTTGCAAACAATCGATTTAAATTGGAACTTTACAAATAGTTCAATCATTAACATGTTTCAAACATGACTACATATGTAAATAGTTTTTTTTTATAACTAAGTTACTAAAATAATATGCAACGACTAGACACGTCTGGTTTTAAGTAAGTCTTAAAATAATTATAAGTGTTTATAATCACGCATTTAGAAAATATGTAATATCTCAAACCAAAACCAGTCGTCACCCTCCCAACCATCGTTATAAAGTTACGTCGAACACGATTGCTGAGTCCCTCTTTCGAAAAACCTCTCGAACGAGGGAAGGATCAGTTCATTGACAATCAGCCCTCACTATAGCTTTCCCTCCTCAATCCTCGCCGGTTTGCTACAGCCGTGGGGCAATTTTTCCTTCGATAATTTTCCTTTTAACGGTGTTTGTTATCGTGACGTCACAACGTCTGAGATGAATATCAATGTCATTGAGGTAAACGGTTCGTTGTTTAAAAAATAAATGTTTTATTTTTTTTCATTTAGGTAAAATTAAAAAAAAAATATTTTGACAGAGTGTTATATATAACCTGTCGTAGTGTCAATTTAAAAAAAAAAGAACACTATATCCTTACGATATAGTGTTGTTGTTGATATAATGTTGTTTTTATTACGAGCAACATCAACTATTATTTTTATTGATTAAAATATTAAAAAAGTTTTGTCTTTTACCCAAAAAAAAGAAGAATACAATAAGTATTTTTTAACTTGTTTTGTTGATATTAAAAAAAGTGTAGTAAGTATTGTATTCGTGGGAAATACCGGGTCAATTATCGTATTATCATAAATTAATTATCCTTTAAGTACAGTATGATTGATAGTTTGATATGAAAGACTTTTATAAGGTAGAACCCTCACTAAATATATTTATGTACCCTTTATCTTAATACTTGCAATTAATTATTCGTTTATTGAAAAATTTAGCACACTAATTTAGTCACTACTAATAGTTTTCACTGAATCGTGGAAATGTAACGGTCCTACATTGCATTGCATGGATGTTCCTAGTCTATAAATTGATGCATTTTTTTAAGTGTGTATATATTTGTGATAAACGATTGAATTATAGTGTTAAGTAAAATGAATTACTTAAATATCTTAACGTTAATTTTGATTATGTGCCTTTGTTTAGTACAATAGTAAGCTAAACTGCATTACGCTTACAGTTTGCCATTTGCATCAGTTTTCATTAATAATGAAATAACCAGTAAGTCGCAGTTAATATTTAATTACTCAGTGAAAAATAAGATTGTAAGCTGAATAGCTCTTTGGAGGAGTATTTGCATTAGTAGGCTTTTACTGTTTAAAGTTGTATACACACTTGTATGAATTACAATTTCCTTGAAAGAATATATTAATTGTTGTTTTATGAAAGACCAGCCTCTGCCCATGGCTTTGCTCGCGTGGTATGTTGATAAGAACTCTACATACCAATATATATACCAAATCGTTCCAGCCTTTTTTGTTCTCATAAAAAACACTTTTGTATAATAGGAATAATTAGGATTGTAGGATCATCACGTGATTTTTAAACAGGAATGTTGAATGAATTTATTTTAATTGGTGTTAGTGATGTTGCTAGAAAAATCAAGGTATATTTGTTGTCGACCTATAGGTACAATAACTAAAGTATTTTACCAAGATACTGTTATTTGTCTGTGGTATGTACGGTACCATGAGTGTATCGAGTGGGTATTGAAAAATGTGTCCCGCGGAAACAACTGAACGACGCGGCGGGCGGGCGACAAACTCGGTACATTTTTACGAAGCGTTTGAAGTGAACACTTCCGAAATAATCATTTTTAAACGTAGTAGCGAGTTTTGTATTTAATGAAGATGTCGGATTTATCGATTCTATCATATCTTTATAGAGTAGATAATGATCGTAAGTACATGTATTATTGACATAGTGGTTTGAAAACCGATTTGTCTAAAAAAAATGCACCATATTTTGGTGTATTTTTTTAGTTTTATGGTGGAAGTACACGTTCAGAAGACACGTGAATGGCTGACGTTCACAGAACATAAATCATCATCGGTTTATAATAATTATCATCATTTAAGAGCGTGTTAGAATGGGAGAGCCTTGCTTCGGCACGAATGGGTCGGCACGACCGGAATGATACCACGGCCTTACAGAGTACCGGCGTGAAACCACCACAGCGTTGTGTTTCGCCGTGTTAGTGAGGTTACTAAAGCCCCAAAAGCAAACACTTTTAGCCAACATTGGTTGAAGCTACTCGAGAATCTGTCCCCTACGCACGAGATAGTCGAGATGTATTATTATCCAAGTTTAATGATGTGTAGCGACAATGTGCACAGTTCTTAAGCCGGCGGCACATTAATGCACATCAATTAAATAATTATATTATGCTTACACACACAGCCATTGACGTCAATCGGCAACACTGTGCTAACATATGTAATTAAAACACACACCTACACAAGCAATTAACCCCCTTATTACCAACACATTAAGCTTCAGATTACATAGAACGTTAAACGTGAAATTATACTATAACTGAAGTGTTAAGTTTCAAAAAAAAATATAATTCGTTTGTATACATATAAATAAACATAATATCGATGTACAAATTCGTACAATATGGTTCTTGCATTTATTTTGTTTAATTACCTATTTCCACGTCATTTTGAAATTTGTTTCATTATAATTACCTAAATTTAGCTTTCAATTATTAATTGGCTTATTGATGATAATGGTATCCGGACTACCTAATTTTTTTAAGCGCATTTTGGTCTTATTTCGTGTATTGGCTTATTCCTAATTTCATGAAAGTTGCAAGTGTGAGAGAGCCATGCTTCGGAGCGAATGAGCCGGCTCGACGGAAGTGCTAACACGGCCTAAGCCCTAAATCTCCGCAACCTAATCCCCTGAAGACTGGCAACGCATTCGTAACTCCTTGAGTGTTGCGGGTAAGCGGCGCTGATTGCTAACCATCAGCTAGACTGTCTGCTCGTTTGCCGACCTGTTTAGGTAAATTACGTATGACCTAATTAATATTTAAGTTTATGTTTGAAAGTAAGGTAGATGCCATCTAATGATGCTCTCATTATACATAGTCTCGCCTTAGCGATAGAAATGGTCGCAAAGCGGAAAAACCTAACTTTAAATAAAAAATATTGGCTCTCCCGTATAATTAAAAATAGAACCACTTTTTTATTATTATGAGTGACGCCAGCGTTAGCTACAAATAAATAAATAAAGCAATGCTAGTTTTGAACCCAAGACCCCGAAACAGTAGACCTGTGTATGACCTAGAGGCTAGAGTAACGAACTAGGTATTATATTATTTACACTAAAATAGAAACATAATTATTCATTTAAATCAATTAAACTACATAATCACTCGATTTTATGACGTACAACTACCGATGCGTGTATTGTTTTAGGTACAAAAAAGGTCAAAATGTAAAAAACTAAGTACTACCTATTACAGCTAAATACTTTTTTATATATACGTACCTACATTATATACATATTGTATAACCTAAAATGTGGCATCCAACCAGTCAAGTACTTTATTTATTTTACTTATTGAAATGTCAATAGCTAGCTATACTTTTGCATTAGAATCGCAATCGTCATAATTATATTAAGCATAATTATTTCTCGAAAATTGCAAGCAACTAGCAAGCTATTTTGAATTCAACTAATGAATGTTTACCTATTTTTGAATATGTAATTGGGTAGTTGAATTAGTCAAAAATAAATTATTTTGACTTTTTTTTGACAATACAATTAATTATTAAAATATAATCATACTTTAGTTCATTGATTTGTTTACTTAATTTTTGATTATTTCTAAAAAACTTTTTAATAAATAAGTATGTTGTTTGACCTAAATACATTATGACGTCATATCGATCTTATGCAAAATTAACAGAAAAGTAGTGTGATAGGAATCTATAGGAAAGTTGATACAGTTTATTTTTGACAAAGGAGATTACTAAATACTTCTCTCAAACCAAACCAAAACCAAAATACTAATGAAGTTAAAGTAATCAGCTCATTATAATTGCTTGTAGAAAAAATGTTGATTACGTACATAGGGAGTCTTGTCCTCGCCAAATACCATATGTAGTATTTGTGACGTCAAAATCCAGGACTACAGTACCTACGTCTCAAACATAATTACCGTCGGCTAATTCCGTCACTCATTGACATTACAGCCACTTATGTAATTAACTACTTTTCGGCCAATATGAAACGTATCAAAAGAGACATCTGGTGTTTTTATTAAAAACAAATGCGCGGCTTTCATCAGAAACATATGAAAATGTAATAAATTAATGTGAAATATCAAAGGAGATCAAAACCGGGCGACTCGAGGAAATGTTCACAATTAACGCAAACGGTTTAGGGGGATAACTGTCAGACTCATCCGCTGTGTTCTGCAGGCACTCCGAGATATACTAATATTATATACAAACGAACATTCCAATTTATTCTTTCTAGAACATCATACATGAGTTGGAGGAATAAAAAGTGCTGCTTATATAAAAAGGTTTTCCTCAATTAGGTTATATTATTCCTATACCATTTTCTTATTTTTTATGGATGTGTTTTTTTTTATCCATGTAAATAGAAGAAAAGTAAGGGCTGATTCTTCAATGATTAGATAAAAGTTACCTGTGGAATAATTATGATGCTGTCGCGTCAGAATGTTTCTATAAGACAGTGACAGCAACAATTTTATTCCTCAGGTAGCATTTATCTGACTATTGAAAAATCTGCCCTGAGTATCATACTTTATATTCTAAATAATCTTAATAACGTTACGTCCAGCCAGCACCAAAGGGTGTAGGCGCAAGAATGAAGAAGTAGGAGAAGGAGGGTTGTTTTTAATCAGTCAGTAAGAATCTGACTCTGACTCTCGCAGCACATGCGGTGGGAGAAGTCCCTTGATGATTAATTAGTAAGCAGTAACTCTACGTAGTAGTAGTACTAGTAGTGTCGTGGGTGCGTTTACAAAAATACAATATCACAAACACATTATGCCCAGACCCGGAACAATTTGTAAATCACACAAATATTGGTTCCGTACGGGAATCGGACCCGCGACACTTTGCGCGGCCGTCAGTTGCCCAGCCGCCGCGCCGAACGAGCAGTCAATTCATTTATTATAATTGTAAACGTAAGAATCATTTTCAGTAAAATTTTAACAAACTCATAATTAGCGAGTATTGACCCCGTCTATGGCTTTAATCAAGATGCGCCAACGCACACGTGGCACCGATCATACAATCGAAATTGTGCTAAAACACAGAGGCAAAAAAGTAACATTTCCCTTGACTATAAGTATTTAATCTAAGATAGTAATTATAATAAATGTATTACGTCAATTACAGCAATTAACTGATGGTATCGGTTGCATATTGGAACAATCTAGCTATAATGCTTATTGACTTAGGTACAAACAGTGAATCACATAGATATTACAATGATAATTAACGTATTATTATTTAAAAACGATAAATATATTAATAAAATGTCGCGAACGTCGACCATCTTTGCAAAGTCGTTTTAAAGAGGTCTTTCTTTTTGGTATATTGATACGTATATCAAATTTTGATAATATACAATATAATATACCATTTTTTTAATAACGCTTTTCTCGACTAGTTTCAGATCACGACGGGACTGATAAATCATTATCTATACTAATATTATAAAGAGGTAAAATTTGTAAGTTTGTATGTAGGGGGTAATCTTTGGAACCGCTGGTCGGATTTACAAAATTCTTTCACTGATAGATAGCTACAATGTTCTTGAGTGCTATAGGCTGTAAAACATCACGCTACGGTTAAAAGAAGCCGAGAAGAGGGTGAAACCGCGCCAGAGTAGCAAGTTTTCAATAAATACAATGGATGTCTCACTGTCTAACCTAATAACTATAGGCCGGTCTCTATTTTGCCAGTGCTCAGTAAAGTGTTCGAAAGGTTGATGCTTACTCAAATGCTGCGTCACTTTAACACGAATTCTATTTTCCATGACCATCAATACGGGTTCACCAAAGGACGTTGCACTACGGACGCAGGAGTATCACTTATAAAACAAGTTTTCAACTCGTGGGAAAAAGCACAGGATGCCATCGGAATATTTTGCGACCTTTCAAAGGCATTCGACTGTGTTGAGCACGAGACGCTGTTACTGAAGCTAGAACACTACGGCATTCGGGGGGTATCCCTAGATTTATTGAAATCATACCTTCAAGAAAGAAAAATTAAAGTACAAGTCAACAAAGTTAACTCACTGGGTGCTAGCGTATCTATGGGCGTACCGCAGGGCTCAATATTAGGTCCTTTTCTATTTTTAGTTTATGTGAATGACCTGCCCCATTTGTTCCAAAATGAACCGCATATGGTATTATTCGCTGATGACACTTCATTGATTTTTAAAATAAATAGACGAACAAACAAATATGACGAAGTTAATAATGCCTTAATGAAGGTTCAAAATTGGTTTACAATAAACAACTTACTACTAAATGATAAAAAGACTAAATGCATTAGATTTATTTTACCAAATGTTAAAAGAAACGTATGTGATGATATATTAATAAATGATCAGAAACTAGAATTTGTAAAAGAGACTACTTTCCTGGGGATCACTGTAGATGAGAAGTTGCAATGGGGGCCCCACATCAGGTCTCTAGCAGGAAGATTGAGCTCTGCAGCTTATGCTGTCTGGAAGATCCGACAGCTAACCGATGTAGGCACGGCAAAACTAGTGTACTTTAGCTACTTTCACAGCATCATGTCGTATGGAATTCTGTTGTGGGGACAGGCATCCGACGTTGAGTCTATTTTTATCTTGCAAAAGCGTGCCGTCAGAGCTATATATAACTTAGGTCGTCGCGAATCTCTCAGAGAAAAGTTTAAGGAGATCAACATTCTGACCGTACCGAGTCAATTTATTTATGAAAACATTATGTATGTAAGGAAAAACCTACACTTATTTGTAAAGGTATCTGACAAACATGATTATCATACTAGACATAGGAATAGATTGAGTCAGCCTTTATTTAGATTGGCAAAAGTGCATAAGTCATTTCTGGGTTTCTGTGTTAAATGTTATAATAAAATCCCAGTTGAAATTCAAAATCTAAATGAAAGCAAATTTAAATTATGTATAAAGAAACATTTATGTAAACTAGCATACTACAAACTAAATGATTATATACAAGATAAAAATGCTTGGAGGCTAGCTGGTCCTACTCCACAGGATGTTTAGAGGAATTTTTGATTTTAATTATTAAATTGTACACTATGTTGTTAATTGTTGATGAACTTCTAAGTTTTTGTAAATGTGAGTACCCTGTAACCTATTATAATTAAGTAAGACTTGTAGAATATAGGTACTTGTGTCGGCTGGGAGCTGTCATGCTCACTTAGAGGTCTCATTGGCGGTGGCACGGCCACTGGATCGCCCAATTCCCTATAATATGGTTGAGTTGGGCGGTGCTGGTGTACGTGTCATGTTCGTGAACGGGCGCCGCCTATTGGGACTGGTCATCTCCAGGCTGTCTAAATATGTTGTCCTTGAGGTTCACTTCTTTTTCGTACCTTTTGCCTGAACATTAGTGTTACATTGTTCTCACATATCAGAACCAACTAAATGATGTAACAAAGAAATGTATTGTAAAACTGATTGAAAAAGAGTAACCATGGAGTTTCTTGCTCGTTCTTCTCCATAGGAATCTACACTTTGGAACGAGCAAATAGCTTCACTAGAGGACAGACGGACAGACTGACATGCTTAATTTTAAAGCTCATGTTATATTAGTCCGGTCAATTTAGACCAAAAAATGAGGGTGAAGTTACATAAACTCCCAACAAGCTGAATTTCTGTGAAATTGTTCAAAACATAGTTATAAACAATGTCTAAAAGTTCCCCATCATTCCCCTGTAAGGAAAAATTTTTATTCAAGGTCAAAGGTCAGAAAATTGAGTTTTTCTCGATTTGCAGCAAAACGGTAAGTTTTATGATAAAAGTACCTCCGACAAAAATTGTAGTTCATAAAATTATCTATAAAAATGTACCAACACTTTTTTCTTATGACCCACCGCTTCTGAGATATAACGATTCAAAAAGTTATAAAAGTTGTTATTGTCATAATATGCACACCTTTCCACGCCACCTATGAGGTAGAGTACTTAGCACGTTTTTTAACGTAGTATCCTCAGTAGGCCGACTTTACGGGTCATTTGTCATCCTGTTAATGTAAAACTGTCTCAAAATAACGAAAATTTTCAAAGATTGTTGTAGAAAGATAAAAGCTGTGGATGCATTTTGGATGCAAGTAAATTGCGTCAATAGCGATGTATCACATGATACTTCGTCGGAGTCAAACGAATCCTTTATTGTTTGTGATTCAATATTAGAGCATGACCGGCCTTGGCAATTTGTGTATGCCAAAGAACAAGATAGCCCGACTTTTTTGCAACCACATTTAGCACTGCATCCCTTTTTGCAGTTGCAATAAATAGTGTTCAGCAGTTTTTCCGGCGCTGGTGGAAGTAATGTTTGAACTGGATCTAATATGTTGTTGACCAACTTTCAACCCCAATCTGTAGCTGATAACCAAGCCACACTTGAACTTGGTAATATACTCGAAGAAGATGTTGGTGACCAGTAACTAAGGTTAGAGAAAGACAAGCTAATTGAACTTGTTTTTTATTTTTAGTATTTTTAACGAAACATGCATATCGATGCTTATCTAAACAGGTAGTTCTTTTAGGAGCTCCGTACATAGAAAGAAGAAAGCGGATGCTCTTGTTGATTTGAATTACTCTTTTTAAAAACTTTAGCACATTGAATTAAAATTTGTTTTTAAATATTCTTGTAAAATGCAGATGTTGTTAAAATTTAAGTATATTTTATATTGTAAGTATAAGTTACAATGACCAATATAAAATGTTGAAACATATGTAAAATTAATTATTAACATACATAAAATGTAACAACTCTTGATGTATATACGTGGCGATGATCTCTTGATGTATATATGCATACTATGATAATAACAACTTTTATAACTTTTTGAATCGTTATATCTCAGAAGCGGTGGGTCATAAGATAAAAGTGTTGGTACATTTTTATAGATAATTTTATGAACTACAATTTTTGTCGGAGGTACTTTTATCATAAAACTTACCGTTTTGCTGCAAATCGAGAAAAACTAAATTTTCTGACCTTTGACCTTGAATAAAAATTTTTCCTTACAGGGGAATGATGGGGAACTTTTAGACATTGTTTATAACTATGTTTTGAACAATTTCACAGAAATTCAGCTTGTTGGGAGTTTATGTAACTTCGAATGTCTAAATTGACCGGACTATATACTTTTTTCCTTTTTTGCTTGCTTGACGTTCAAAAGTGCCTACTGTGGTCTAATTGAAATAAATGATTTTTGACTTTGACTTTGACTTTGTCCGTTAGATGAAAACCTTTTTAGGTTGACAATACTTGCAAGATTCGGAAACAATTTTGAATTTTCGAAAACGGGTTTGGGCCTCCGGTAACCTCCCTCACACAGCGACACACAACACTGTAGTTGTTTCACGTCAGTATTCTGTGAGGCCGTGGTATCACTCCGGTCGAGCTGACCCATTTGTGCTGAAGCATTTCCACACTAACATTATCAGAAACATTATTAATAATCGGAAACTAATATGTCATATGTAATATATCGGTAATTCAGCTTGACCACAAAATGCCAAGTAACAAATAACTACAAGTTATTATAACCAGCAGTTAACGTTAACTGTAGCTCATTTAGTTGCCACTGTATAGTTCCAGGTAAAGTTATATTGTCTACTGTGAATTAACTGTTGCACTATTTTGAACTTTAGTTAATTATTCATTTTGTTGTTCGGATAGCGACATGGGTAGGCAATTGGTTTTTGCAAAATGTTGCATATGGTCATGAAAAAAAGGTTTAAAATCAACATTCTCCATATGTGATACGATTGCTATATAACGCACAATTAATGAGAGAAAGTGATTTTTTAAATAATATATGTGTGTATCATTCATTATTTATTGTCACACCCGTCTCCCGTTGGGGAGACAGATAATTGAACGGCAAATAACAGGATCTGATCTGCAGTGTGATTCTGTAAGACTTCATTCTAAACTTCGAATCTGAATCCGCCGTGAGTAGTAGTACACTAGCGCTACACTTGCGAGTTGAACTAAATTGACAGCATCATTTTGAAAGATAAAGTATGAAATGACGTTAAAAGTGGCATTCTAAAATTTATTTTCCCCGTCACTTCGACGCTCACTTCGCACTCGAACACGATTCAAAATCAAACAAATTTTATAGAATTGACGTGCTGATCTGAGATACCTGTTTCGCTTCTTCTAAATTCATAAATCTTTTCATGCATGTCTGTCCATTATAAGTACTTTTAATTTGTATAATTTTCAAAATATTAAATCCACTTGACATACCAGCTTCCCCAACTACGCTCGCTTGATAAATATGCTCTTTTTCAATTTTGTCATTACAACATCTTTCATCCCCATTTTTCCCTAATCTCTAACATTAAAATCACATCAAAATCACAATCTCTATCTATCATTTTTACTTCTTAAGGCTCTCATCTCTAAGGTACAGAATTCATTCTATTTTCTTACTTCTTCTATCAAACTTACGTCTCGTTACCAAATATTAGCAGTGCCGACAAAACCCCCGCAATATGGCAACAATATATATATCAATGCTATAATAACCATATAAATAGACTGACAGCAGAAACACTAATTGCTTAACAAGCTGTTTCCTTAAACATATCAAAAGCTAAACTTCAATAGTTGTTTCACAATTTAAGTATCCATCGAAAGATTAAAACGGCATCGTTTGGGAAAACATCTTAAAAATATTTTCTCTCATCAAATAACATCGATGTTATTTAAATTAATTTCCGACTACGATCAAAGTGTATGGGCGATACTCCTCCATAGGCTGGGTCTCTGCCGGTGACATCAAAAAGGCCACACACGTCGCCATCGCTTCCTCGACTTTGTCACAACGCCGGCGACTAATGTCATAATCCACATTTGTAATTGGACGGAACCGGTCGCCATCTTGATATCACAGATAATAAAATAAACTTACATAGACTAAATAATCATAGGCAAGAAATAGAAAATGTTATTGTACATGTCAAAAATTTTAGGTAACGATTTGTTTTCCATTTATGAAACAACTCAATCTTTAATTAGTTTTTTTTTTTATTGTGATAGGAGGGCAAACGAGCAGACGAATTATCTGATGGTAAGAAATCAGCTGTTGGATGTCATGGTGGCCCGGAGGTTAAGGAGCCCACTTTTCATGCATGAAGGTGTGGGTTCTAAACCTGGCAAGTACCAATGTAACTTATTCCGAGTTATATGTACTATCTATGATTATTCAAACACCACTGACATACGGTGAAGGTTAAGATCGTGAGGAAACTTATGATTTCTAATTATAGGTTTGAAATCGCCAACCTGCATTGAGCAAGCGTGGTGATTAATGTCTAGCCTTCTCTGTATGAGAAGAGGCCTTTGCTCAGCAGCATATAGCAGCTTATAGGCTGATGATGATGATGAAGAAGAAATCAGCGCCACCCACGACAACAGAGTTTTGATTAACTAAATTAACTAAATTAACTAACAGAGTTTTGGATTTATGAGTTAGGCATTGGGTGAGGGGGAAGGATTGGCCCTCCGATAGCCTCACTCACACGGCGAAACACAATGCTGTTGTTGTTTCACGCCGGTTTTCTGTGAGGCCCTTGGTACCACTCCGATCGAACTTCACTTACATTATTACTAAATTCAGTTTTTCAAGTTAACAAAAAGTTTACTAACCTGGCTATATGCTAGATACGGTATCACAGAACACAGCATACAATAACTGCACGCCCTCACGTCTCGAAAACTGTTAATACAATAAATGTGTTTTACGAATAATGTAACTTAAATATTTATTCACTGAATCAATTATAGAATATTTAGTTTTACAGGAAGTATTCGAAATATTTTAATTTTAACAAGTGAAATTATGCAATAAATGTTTTAACGTTTATAATTACAAAGTACCATTGATAAAAAAAAATTCATTGTTTTGCTAAACTTTGTATTCTAATGAATTATTAATTTTTTTACAGCTACCTAAGACTAGTTTTTTGTAACTAGTGATTACCCACAAGTTCACTTGCGATTTGACTCATTAATCGTCGGGATATTACGTTTGTTTACGTATGTAATGATAAATAAAAATAATTTATTAGTTTTTCAAGTCTGACAATGAAATCCCTTGCACATAATTAATTTATTATACTTTAAAATAAGGGAGGCCTTGGTCCAGCAGTGGACGTCATCTGGCTGTTGATGATGATGATGATAGTGTGTAGAAAAAGAAACTGTCTTAAAACTTTCTCCAAAATCCTTTATCCCAGAGTGTAACAGTATGTAAAACGTTTTTAAGTTTAACCTTCCAATCGTGGTAATTTGAGACACAATAGGTGTTGAACGCCGGCGTTCGCTCAGGGCTTGGTGAATAATTGTGTGTACATATTTTTCTGTTATATTATATACGAAAATAAATAGTTGTTTTCGCGGTTAAACTCGAGAATGGCTGTACTGATTTGGTTCATTTTGATCTTATTATTTTATTATATTTGAAAGTATAGTCCTGGGAAGGTTTGATTAATGAGAAAAACTATTTATTGATTTAGTTTTATTTATAAAACTTATATGAGGTGTCTTTATTCAAGCAGAAGCCAAAACAAAATGTTTTTGCTATTCTGATTTTCACACTACAATTTTCTCCTGTGTCCTAAGTACGTTTACAAACATACACCTTCACATACACACCACACCCTGACCCGGGACAACAATTTATGGTTCACACAAAAAGTTGTTCCGTGCGGGAATCGCACCCGCGACACCTTGCACGGCAGCCAGATGCCCGGCCACCGGCCAACCGTGGTGTCAATTCCTTCTGTTCCTTCTGGCAATCTATCTGTACGTTTGCACCCACTTCACGCAAAAACAACTGGAATGGAATGCAGCTGTCACCGGTGTTTTGCCTAATATATAGACTAATGAATTTTAATTCTTAAAGTTTCAAAATTACAAACATTCGATGTTGGTTAAAAAAAAAAAGTAACAGCGAAACTATGTATGTACATGCGTCATTACAATTCAGTGTTTGCTAGTTAAACCCAATATTTGGCTAGGTATACTACTGATTTAGTTAGTCAAATAATGTAGGTACGCATGTTTTAATATAAATAATACGTTCCATTGTTTTTTTTATGTAATAGGTCGGCAAACAAGCAGACGGATTACCTGATGGTAAGCAATCAGGGCCGCCCATGGACACCCGCAACGGAGGAGTTACGAGTGCGTTGCCGACCTTTTAGGGATTGAGGAGAGATTGGGGGAGGGGCAGGATTGGGCCTCCGGTAACCTCGCTCATACGGCGAAACACAACGCTATGGTTGTTTTACGCCGGTTTACTGTGAGGCCGTGGTATCACTCCGGTTGAGCCGACCACACATAATTTTATTTCACAAACGTATTTAAGTTGTACGGACACGGTTTTTTTTGGACGGGGAGAATCATCTAATGACTTTGAAAAACTTCTCCCGCCCAGGGTAAGGCGGGAGAGAGTGTCAGACTCTTACTGACTAAAAATCCCCCCGTTCCTTCTCTTAGCAGAACAAAAGTGAGCACTGCTCGCGAATGTGTTAATTAATTTGACAAGGGGACATTTTTTCAAGGCGGCTGTTGCCGTGCAAGTTTGATTCCCGTACGGAACTCTTTGTTTTATTTTTGTTCCGGGTCTAAGTTCTATGCATATATGTATATGTATTTGAAATTGTATGTTTGGTAACGACTCAGAAAATGGAAGCGGTGATGATGAACACCACACACTATTTTATAACTACAACTCTCCTAATTAACTATTACTCAATAATCTACAATAGTAATCACCGTATTATACAATACGTCTGTACAATTACAAATATCAAAACAATAATTACAAATTGTTTGAACAATTAAACAAACAAAATGTTGGAACAAACAAAAGTGGCCGCAGAGACAATTAACACACGTAATTAATGAGATGTAATCGATGATACATTGTGATCCGATTTACTAAAACTTTGTAATTATACTACACATACATAATTAATATCACTACACATTATAAAACAAAGTCGCTTTCTCTGTTTCTATATCCATAAATAGAAACATAGGTATATAGAAACATATATACAAATTTAAATCTATAAAACTATGCAACGAATTTCGATTCGGTTTTTTTACTAAATAGTGATTGAAAAGACAGGTTTATATGTATAATACTATCCATTTAATAGTGGAAAAATTTCGTATCATCGCACCAGTGTAAAGCCAGGGCAGGTCGCTACAGCCGGGGTTGCGGGTTAAGCGCAATGAGGCACCGCGGCCTCGGCCTAAACCAGGAGAAGGAACGGGGGATTTTTAGTCAGGAAGAGTCTGACACTCTCTCTCGCCTTACTCTGGACTGGAAAAGTCATTAGACGATTTTCCCCTGACTAAAAGGACATGTCGCTAGTATAATAATAATATTTTTTTGTATTTTGTATTATTGGTTTTCAGCCTTCTGTTATATAAGTATCATTTCAAAATTCAAAATTTAAATTCTTTATTTGCATGTTAAGGTGTGTACAAGGATCTTAAATTAAAATAACAGGCACAGCTTAACGGCCTTTTCCAGGCGTTGCAAAGAGGGCTATAGCTTATAAAATAATATTAAATTACTTAATTTACATCACATTGCATAAAAGAGATAAACTTAGATTACAAATCTTAGCATACTATTTGGTCGGTAGGGGTTGCGGGTCCAGCGCAATAATCTCCACAGGCCCCGGCCCAGAGCACAAGAAGGAACAGGGAGGTTTTGAGTCTAATACTCCCTCTCGCCCCATTCAGGGCCGAAGAAGTCAGTTGATGAGATTATCCCCTCAAAAAAAAATTATATTGAGGTGTTTAAAATTCATCGTATTGTGCGTCTTGTTTAAACGAAACCACACACCTCCTAGGCCGTGAAAGAGTAAGCAGTATACATCTATCCTTTTATACTAATATTATATAGATGTAAAATTTGTAAGTTTGTATTTAGGGGGTATTGGAACCGCTGGTCGGATTGCCAAAACTCCTTCACTGATAGATAGCTACAATGTTCCTGAGTGCTATAGGCTATAAAACATTACGCTACGATCAAATGGAGCTGAGCAGCGGGTGAAACCGCACGAGAGTAGCTAGTAAACTATAATGTGATACATACTTTTATCCAATAAAGATATGAGCATTATTGGATTAGAGAGCCGTTTACAATCGCATCAAAATAGCAAAAAAACATTTCGAATCCGAGCGCTATAGCTCGGATTTCATACACTCAATTAATTTGTAATCTGTTATAACAATTTCATGAATTTACTTACATACATACATTAAATATTTATATACCGCAATAAGCAACAACTGTTTCTGTCAAAAAATAAAGCTGCCCTTACAAAAACCATGATATCTATCTTACACATCCCGGTGCGTCGAACGGAACGTGACAACTGAATGGGACCGACAGAATGAACTGAAAATATACGTATTATCGTTGACCGGTGAACTGTGAATGTCTTGAGAGTGAATGACAAAACACTTCTTTTGTGTCATTCCTTTATTTCGTTGGTCATATTCAGGAATACTTCGATATCTGTAAGGTTTTGTGAACAATAAGCATTGGCTTGCTGATAAAAAAAGGGTTATGTGAAACCATCCTCCTATATACATTTTTACCTTTTAAAGCCTTACACCTAAGTTGAAGTCACTTGAGATTTGACTATAATAAATGTGTACTTATAACGAGTTTTTGATATGAAAAGGCTATCTATAAACTTACTAAAATTAATCTAGATTGTCAGTTATACCCGGCTTTTTCAGGATTGTGACTTAAGCAAAGCAAAGGCTTGTTACTGGCTTTCTTATTGTTTTAGCTGTAAATCTACCGTATACGTAAATAAATTAAAAACAAATGCATATCTGTACCTATAATATCTAAGAACTAGGACCTACTTTGTTTAAACTTTGAACCAGTAAACAAGCAAACCGACCTCCGAATCGAATCCGACACCCATCGTGCAACACCAAAGAGACGAAGTCTCGTAGCCTTTCTCCTGGTGGTTATGATCATTTGTGGAAGGGGGAGAGATTTGGCCTTGGGTGATCTCTCTCACGATGGAAAACTCAACGTTGTTTCACACCATTTCTATGCGAAGCCGTGATATCACTTTATTCGAGCCGGCCCATTGGTGCGAAGCATGAATTTATTTAAATTGACAAATAATTGTGACAAAAATAAATTATATTTTGATACAGTGAGCATGTAAAGTAGTTGTCCATTCTGATCATTAACTATTTAGCCAACAATAACACACAGTTCTAAGAATCGAGCACACAATGAAGCGAAGCGATTGACATTATAAGTTGCAAGTTGTAGCCGCGCATCGGACGGAGACTTCAAAGAAATGAACTATTATTAAGTATGCAATCATTACAAACAACATGGCTATCATTTGATTAATAGTTTATAAGTGGAAAGGTTTTCATTGGTGGAATGGTTCTCATTTACAAAGTAGTTCTAATTTCAATACGTAACGCTATCCTACTAATATTAATAATGTGAAATTTTGTGAGAACGTATGGATGGTCACGCAAAAACGGATGGACCGAATAAAATTTGGTAAAGATTACTTTTGATCTAACACTCGAGCGGAGTCACAGTCGGAAGCTAGTTAAACAATGAAACAATGAATTTATTTTTGCCAATAGGCTATAAAACATCACTTTTACACGTCAATTTATATGTGAAAAACTAGATAAAGCCGGCATTTCCTATCTGACTACTCTGAGAAGAAATGCCGAAACAAACTCAGAGGTCAGTCTCTTTTCAAGTCCAGACAATGTAAAAATAACATAATGTGAGAGAACCGTGCAAGTTAGTTATAATGCTGCAGTTTTTATGTTGTAATCTTTTCAGACTTTACCAACTCAATTAACCTCCTTGAGATGTGTATGAAATAAGGTAGGTAATAGTAGAAAATGGGTTATCGAAATACTACTACCGAACATCTTATCACAAAAATGCAATGAATGAATCTGATCATAATAAAATTTTGACATTGTGTTTCAAATCTTAGAATAATTAATTACATCAAAACTTAAATCAATAACATATATTATTATGCGCGTATTTCGTCTGATAGTTCAACGCTTGAGAGAGACTGTTAGAAATCTCATAAAAGGCTTAGTTAATTATATTTTATTTAATGGAAAAGTGATTGTATTTGTGTATTACGAACCTAAAACACACGCTTTCACTAATTCGTCTATATATAGTCTTTCGTGATAGATATTATATATCGTGATGCAATAAAACAGATAAAAACAATACACTACAATACTACAATAATATATGTGTACAGCTTATACACATATATTTCTCTATCTAAAAATCAATAAAGTATGCAACAACTGAATTGAAATTTATTTTTATTGGCAATGATAGGAATAAAACAATTTTTGTACAAGGTCGTTAAATACTTTTCGATTTGACCCGGTTCGGCGCAGGAGTAAGAATGGAATAGTTTTTTGTGCGTTAGAGTCTCGTCTAGTCTAGTCACGCTCTCGAATAAAATCAAATGCCTTCTCCCACTCTTGGTGGTGCAAGAGTGGGAGAAGGCATTTGATTTTTTTAAGACGAATTACCTCATTGTACGCAATCGGCGTGTTACAGTGCGTTGCCAACCTTTTAGGGATTAGGGTTTTGGAGATTAAGGGATTAGGGGAAAGAAAGGATTGGGCCTCCAGTAACCTCGACTGGAGTCATACCACGGCTTCACAGAAACCGACGTGGAACAACCATAGAATTGTGTTTTACCGTGGGAGTGAGGTTACCGGAGGCCCCGGATCCCCTAATACCCATATCACCAAATCCCTAATCCACAAAAGGTCGGCAATGCATTCGCAACTACTCTGTAATTGTAGGTGTACATGGGCGGCGCTGATTGCTTACCATCAGGCATTTCGACCGCTGGTTTGCCGACCTATCACATAATGAAATACAAAAAATTAAATACAATATTTTACGTATCAGTGAGATTTTTAAAACATTATTTTAAAAAAGGAGCTGTGTTGGTTTTTCTTGCTAGTTCTTCTCCATGCGAATCTCCATTTTAGAACCTATCTTCACTGACAGAAAGGATGATGAACAAATTCAAAAGTGACGAACGAAAACGAGTTCAAGGATTAATTATCATCAAAGATGCATTTAAAACAAATGACAGCGCTGGTTGATCCAACTTTTCATTTGTGTAAAAACTTTTTTCTCATAAAGTCTGATTTTTTTTTAAAAGAAATTATAAACACCAGAAAATATATTGTCTTTGAGGTGGTAAGTAAAAGTGGTATTAAATGAGAATGTTAATGTTTTTTTTAATAATCCTATAGGTAGGTATAAGGCGTATAAGGCGCATACAGCATGTTCTTGATAACGATAATCTTTGCCAATTATTGTTTTACAAATAATTTCAATGCAACAAGAAGATTAATCGATAGCAATTTATGAATTTATAATAGTTTGGTAAACGATTTGCGAAAGGGTTACAACTTAATAATATGTTCGCCGTTAACGAATTTGTTTAGAATAAAACAAATTATGTGTGGTCTTGCGATTTACTTCTCATTTATTCTACCTACATGTTATTTCGAAATAATACTGAACGCCTGTATTTGTAAAAAAAAGTATCAGTTTATTTTTTCCTATTGTTAAAGTCAAATAAAATGGACTTTGACAAGAACAAAACGCTGAGAGCCACCCACTTTAAAATACATTAAAAAGAATCGATTTTAAAAATTCTTTAAGTATATGTTTTTTTTTCATAATTGTTCACATGAAGTAACAATACAGCCAATCACCTTGAACACTGAATAATATCAGTTGCACGCTGAAAATGAATCACTGTAATGTTATCAATAACCAAACCTTTTTTCACAAAAAATCACTATTTTTTGGGTGTGTTGTTTACATGCGAAATTATGCGGAGTTATCTTTAAAATAGGGAAACAAATAATAAAATTATACATTTAATTGAAATAATATTTTAAACGAGAAAGTTTGTAAGTACGGATGGATGTGTCACTCTTTCACGTAAAAACTGCTGAATAGATCTGAATAAAATTTGAGACAGAAATAGGTTATAGTTTAGAATAACACATAAGCTACATAATACCCTGGTATTGGTGGAAGAAGCTAGCGATAACTTAATAACGTATGTACTAAGCATACTCTCTGCCTTTTTTTGTTGTTATAGCCAAAAAGACCCATAATCTATTTTGTCAACATAGAAATTCAGGCACTGAGTGCGTTTTTACGGATGTCACGAAACGTCACACCGTATCTCAAAACAACAATTTGACAACCATCATGAAAATATTTTTTACAGGTGAGTGAAAAGATATTTTCAAAACATTTGTGTCTCATGATAGATATTATTCAAAAAAATATCTCCGAGTGTGAATCGATACTGTTATGTATTTGTTATAAAATGATAGTGATAACACAAAGGATGATCGCTATTATCAATTTAATGTGTTTACGTCAATACAATATTTTATATATACACACCTGAACTTTTCCAATATAATTATAATAAGACCTACTGATAACGAGCCCACTTTTGTATTTATGCTATCAAAAATAGATAGTAATTATTAGCAAAATATTATCAATTTGAGTTACAAGGAGGTCGTTAGAATATAGTTTGTAATGAAGTCTTCTCACTTTTTATTTCATTTAGATGGAAAGGGATAACACGTGCTCTGAATTCAAAAAGAAAGTCGAGAACAAAAAAAAACAGTGTACAGATATTATGATAAAACAAAAGATATTGGTTACAAATTATGTTTGGTAGAAGAAAATAGGAGAACTAGAGATTTAAATTTGGGAGAGCCATGCTTCGGCACGAATACGGCGGCTTGATCGCAGTGATTCCACGACCACAAAGGAAACTGGCGTGGAACAACGTTTGAGCTATATAGAAGTTACCAAGAGACCAATCCCACTATATCCCCGAATCGGATTGCAGATTAAGGTTGGAGGAAAGGAGGATTGTTCATCGGATAACTTCATGCACTTTTTTCTTACCAATTGAGCTTTGTAAACTTTGTACGAGGTCGTACATCGACAACGAAAAATAACGTGACTAGTAGATCTATGTGAGATTTTAATTAGGTCCTAAAATCTTGAAAGTTTCAATCACATCATCAGCCCATAAGTGCCCACTGCTGAGCGAAGGCCTCTTCTCACGCAGAGAAGGATTGAGCATTAATCACCACGCTTGCTCAATGTGGGTTGGCGATTTCAAACTTATAATAAGAAATTATAAGTCCAGGTTTCCTCACGATGTTTACCTTCACTGTATGTCAGAGGTGTCTAAATAATCATAGAAAGTACATATAACTCGGAAAAAGTCACATTGGTACTTGCCAGGTTCGAACCCACGGTCTCGTGCATGAGAAGCGGGCTCCTTAACCTCCGGGCCACCACGACACTTATGTTCACAGTTGTTTATAGTTTCAATACAAACTTTATTTTAAAAGATGTCGTGTTTGCAGCTATCGTACCCATCGCTGATTTTGTAAGCAAACGCTTCAACTTTAGGCTTGTTTATAAATAAAATTTATTAGCACTGAAAGTTTCAGTACTTACAAGATTTTAAGTAGTTAAACAAATATATTATTGTCTCATTCACAGGCCTCTAAATCTTTTGTTTAACAAAATTAATATGACAAACAATACAGAATAAATCTTTCTATAACCCGGCAAATTAAATACTTAGTTGTAAAAAAATTACATCCCAATGTTTTTTAATACTCCTTGACTCAAGAACTACTGGACGGGTCTGAATGAAATTTGGCACAGAGATAGATTGCTGTCTAGAATAACACATATATAGGTGTATTGTTAACGCCTAGCATGTGTTATTATACTATTGTAAGTCCTTTTTGGTCATTAAGCCACTTAGCTATTATCAAAATTCGGTATACTTTATTATTCCACCCCTTCATATACCATGTGACAGTGGATGAGTTAGTTAATACCCCTAAAATGCAAGCCAAGCCAGAGGCAGAAACTATCTATGTCACGCATGATCTGCCCGTACTTATCGGGAGTAAAATATGTCATTATATTGAGTGCAGTATCTCACCCATACTATTACCATCGGAGCATGCAGACTCTATAAGTGCGTACGAACAGTAGCGACGGGTCCCGCAAACCGTTAAAGATATAGCTATCTAATTACTTTTATCCATTTACAGATTGTGCAAACTAAATAAGTACGATAAACTTTAAAGTTATTGACTAAGCTGATCTTGTTATTAAACGTTTCAGTTTAAATGCACTAACTAATCCTAATTAGGTATTAAACTCTTCATAATTGAGTTGAAATAACAAAGTTGTAGGTCCATTGTTCAACTTTTTACTCATTAATTATGTTATTACATTAATATGAAGTTATGCACAAACATCGCATTTTTATAAATATACGTATCTATAATTGTTTTTAATTTCCATTCATGAAACATAAAAAGAAAATTATAGTCGACCGTTTGTCTTATTAGATTAACAAAAAAAAAGTTTTTAACCCAACCTCATTTATTATCTCTATACTATCTTAAAAATAAAAGATTAACAAAAAAAACATCAAAATATTTCAGGCTACAGTAGCTGCTAGATTTTTTAAAATCTAAAACTAAATAACTTTACGAATACCAAAAGAAAGTTTTATAACACAAAACTTTTAAAGCGGCCTATCAAAACAAATGCAAGAAAAAACTAAATTAAAAAATAATAATAACTCACCTGAATGAAATTATCCGTGCAACAATAACACAACACTCAATAAAAAAAACACAACAGTCACAGATCATAAATGTCAAACGTCAAATACACTTCCGATAATCAGCGCATTGTGGCGGGAACGGAACTAGACGAGAAAACGAAACGTGTTCGGGCCGATGTGACGTTGTACTGGCGCTGGCGGCTTGCGAAGCCTGGCCAATGTGTGAGTGAAGCGGACGGGCGAAACACGTACTGTGCTCGTGTGCGTGTGCGAGGAAGATAGCTAGCGAACTGTTAACTCGGCGATCCTCACAGTTAGACTAACTCACATCCAAATCGCTTAATTTTATGAGTTGTTGCCTTCTCCACCCCCTCGCTGGGGACAGCCGCTGTGACTTTGGAGAAGCGTCTCGCGAGATACAAGTTATGAGACTGCGGGTGTTTAATGTTTGTTTTAAATGAAAGAAGCAATAGACAATGTCCATGTGTTAAGCGTTAAAAAGCCAAATGATGCGTGATATTCAAATTCAATTAAGTTTTTACACTTTTTTACATTTTAATTACATTCAATCAATTTGGGTAATGATTCAATACTTATGATTAATATTTTAAAAAGATTATACGTTTCATAAGAAACTATATAATATTTTTGCCCTAATTTTCTATGATGAGAGGTAACGAGAGGTGTAATACGCGCTTTCTCTTTAAATGCAAGCTGGCAAAGTACAATTTCTGTCACTATGAAATAAAATATTTAATGTCAATAATGCACCATAGAGAGTGTGTTGCTAATTCAGAAAAAATATTTAAGGTTAAAAATTCGAAACACAAAACCAACCTTCGTGGCGTTCCAAATATTAGGTATAATTAATAAAATATAATTACCGTCACAAATTAATAATTGAAATCATTTACGATAACACAATTATCATAGTACAGTATTTTCACCTATCAACATCGATAAAATGTTTTTGCTTGATCATAAATACTTAAATATCATGTAAAAATATTCGATTAACCCTCTCAATATAACGTTAATGATGCCTGATATCGACGATTACTGGTAATCGTTTAGTTATCACTCGAATATCACGATAAATGTGAATTTGATTGCTGCTATAATTAAAAATTAGTGTAAGATAGCAAAGGAAATTATTTATCATTATTATAAAGACAGCAGAAACCAATTAACTATGTAAAGAATACTTTATAGTTAGATCATTTTACAAGAAAATCCATTTAATTCTATTGCGTACTTACTGACCTTTTTATTGTGGGCACTTGATTGGGTATTACGATAAGTATATCCTGTGATAGGTGACACATAATAAAGTAATTACAATGATGAAACATTAAACAAACATGTCGCAAAAGGAAGTAGTGAAACAATAAATTTATTTTACCAATTAGGCCATAAACACGTCAAAATTATGTGTAAAAAAATTGATAATGCCGACATTTCATATCTGACTACTCTAAGAAGAACTGGCGAAAAAACTCTGTTTTTTTCTTCCCCAAAAATTAATTTGCCACTTTAATATACTTAACAACATTTTTTTTCTCTTGTATCAACAATTATTACATTAAAAAGAAATAACTTAGACACTTCAAACACAAAATAATTCGCTCCCCTCGACAAGGTCACAGCAGTCGAAGCATTTAGCGCCGGCACAGTAGCAATAACTCAGCGCAGGAAATCACGTCATCGCTCTATTACAGAACGCACACATGCATACACCATGCACACTGACAACCGTGTCCGATGTACGGGACGCTTGTACGACGAAATAGGGTGAAGGCTTTAGTTATTTTCTTTGTAAGGTAGGGTAAAGGTAACTTTTAATGTTTAAGTGGTGATAATTGGCAGTGAAGAGATTTCTATTCTGATGTCTTTATTTTTGTTGCTTTGGTAATAGATTAATAAAATTGTAAGCACTTTTTTACAATTAATAAAGAGCTTAAGTATACGATGAAGATACAAAGACAAAATTACGCTATTTTTTGCACAACTGTTTTTTATACTGTCATTGATAAGATGATTTTCCAAAGTTGCTGCCGTGTGAGTGAGGTTACCGGCCCAAATTCTCCTCTCCCAATCCATGAGTCTCCGAAAACCTTCTGACTTTGCGGGTTTCCACAGAAGAGGCCGAATGCTTACCATCAGGTAACCAGTGTGCCAGTTAGCCCTATCATATAAAAAATCTCTATGATATTTGAATTCTATTACAAAATTTAAAATCTAAACAATTCTAGCATTTCATTTATCAATGTTTATCAAATAAAAGAATTGACTAATTCGATGTAATCGCAAGCACGCACAACTACAAATTGCCAGGATTATATTCCTAAATTAGACAAACCTTGACAAACTAGGTACTAACAATTAATTATAAGCTGATATCACATAACATTCATAATAATATCAAAATACAGATTATATAACAATATATACTATAAATGTTATATTATTGAAATTGTAAAACAATTTTTTTTTTAAAAAAGAGTAACGAATGGAGTTTCTTGCTCGTTCTTCTCCATTCGAATCTACAATTTGGAATGAGCACCTATAGCTTCACTGACGAACAGACTGACAGACTACTTTTCTATTTTGACGTTTCAAAAGTACCTATTTATGGTTTAGTTGGAATAAATGATTTTGACTTTGACTTTGAATACAAGTGAACCTACGATCACCAAAACTCAAACTCAAAAACTCAAAAAGGTAATTTAATTTGTTCTCTTAATGTATAATGATAAATTGTAGATAATTTAGTAGGTTGCTGGTTGCACACACAAACTTATTGTGTTTTCCGTACTTATATCAAGAGTGTGAGAGTTCGAGTTTTTTTTAATACATACACGGGGCCTCCTGCTTCCTGAATTGAATTCTCTGTGCAAGGGATAAGGGGTTTTGCGGATTTTGGGATTAACCTCACGTACAAGGCGAAACACAACCCTGTGGCTGTTTCACGCCAGTACTCTGCGAGGCCGTGGTATCACGCCGGACGATTCGCGCCAAAGCTTGACTCTCTCACACTTACATTTTAAGTTGTAGTGCAAAGGTGATGAATTTTATATTTATTACTGAATATTTTCATCAAAAAACAAAATATTAAAAGCCCGCACCGCAATTGGTCGCACAGAGAACAACGCGTAATTGTACCCAGCCATCACATCGCATTGTTATTATTATGTATCCATTTGAAATATTAACGACACATGCTACATTACAGCCTGTTATATTACACGCTATATAACATAACATAACAATATAACAGTAATTAAGCGACACTTGTTTGCCGAAGTGACGCATTGTTTCGTTACGCTGTGTTTAATTAGTTAGAGAGTTAATTTAATTTTGCCCAGCGCTGGGATTAAGGTGTGGGGTACAGTATAATGAGGCCGTTTGTAAATATCTTGTGTGTCTAATGTGCCGAATGCTGTAATGATGGAAGGTTCTCTGTAAAATGATGACTGGTACAATATAGTTAAGTATTAATCCTCATTATTACAAATTCATAATTTAATTTCTAACGATAACCTAACGCGGCAGCAATGATTAGATAATGTTCAGGTGTCTTTAGGATTATTGTTTGAAACAAAGGAATTACCAAATCTACCGACAAATTTATAGTTATAAAAACATTAGATAGGATAGCCACTCGGCTTTATTCACCACGTAAGCACTTACAAATAGGTCAATAATCTATTAAAATGTCTGATTTTTATATCCAAAGTGTGGGAGAGCCAAGCTTTGGCACGAATGGTTCGCCTCGGATTGTTACCACGGCCTCACAGAAAACCGGCGTGAAACAACCGCAGCGTTATGTTTCGCTGTTTGAGTGAGGTTAGCGGTGGCCAAAACCCGCTTCCTCGCCCCATAACTTACCTAAACCATTTTTTTTTATATAGCCTATTGTGTGTCCCACTGCTGGGCAAAGGCCTCCACTTTCTTCTAAACCATAAAAAAACAAAATCACAAAGTTTTGCACATAGGATATTCTTATTACCATAACCACCACAAAACCAATGGTTACTGCTTAAAGTTCCGTATAATAAAAAAAAGAAATCCCATAATTATATTCATATTTCAAACCAAAATTGGTCGAAATGAACAACGTGAACTAAGCCATCACACTTACAACTACTGAATGTATCAATCAGACAGATAATAAAATTATTTAAAACTAGCTACTTTCACGCGGTTTCACCCGCTGCTCGGCTCTATTTGAACGTAACGTAATGTTTTATAGCCTATAGCACTCAGGAACATTGTAGCAAAGAATTTTGGCAATCCGACCAGCGGTTCCAAAGATTACCCCCTACAAACAAACTTACAAATTTTTCCTCTTTATAATATTAGTATAGACAAATCTATGTATGTTTCGCCTAACATACAAGAAAGTTAAGCAGTTAGCAAGATATATTTGACCCGAAAAATAATCAAATTAAAACTCAATCAAGCACAAACGTTTATCAAAATGTAATCGGGAAAGTGATCTGTCTGGCTTAATGGCTCAATTTAATAATCAATGTTATTTTATTAACTATTAACAGGTAGAATAATAATGAACCAACTGTTAATTTCCTTTCACGACGGAAGTACTAACTTAACTTTACTCGTTCAAATTATTTTATGTGTTTTTAAAAAGAATTGTACCTTTCACTTTTGCCTATACGTTTTCATTAAGAATTATTAATGATTAATTTTATTCATTATGTTTATTTGTATTATTATTTTTTTGTTATATAAAAAAAACAAGCAATCGAGCTTACGGATTACCTAATGGTGAGCAATCAGCGCCCCCATGGACACACGCAACAACAAATGAGTTCATCATCATCATAATCATCATCAGCCTGTAAGGGCCCACTGCTTAGCAAAGGCCCCTTCTCACACGGAGAAGGTTTGAGCATTAATCACCACGCTTGCTCAATGCGGGTTGGCAATTTCAAACATATATTAAAAAATATAAGACCAGGTTTCCACTCGAGGTTTACCTTCATCGTATGTCAGTGGTGTCTAAATAACCATAGAAAATACATATAACTTGGAAAAAGTCACATGGTACATGCCAGGTTTTGAACCCACACTCTCATACATTAGAAGCGGGCTCCTTAACCTCCGGGCCACCATGACCATAATAATAAATGAGTTACGAGTGCGTATTGAGTATTACAAAATTTGAAGATTTCGGGATTGAGGAGGGATTGGGGGAGGGGAAGGATTGGAACAAATTATGAGTGTATTCTGCAGTGGAGACCGCCTTTAAGCAAATGCCGCCTCTACGTGGACTGATAATAGCCGCAAAGTGGATGGCTGTGGTTGAATGAAAAGAGCTGGACATCGACCTCATTGGCGTGCCAGAGATTGGAGAAGCCAGGTCCAGAAGTGGACGGAAACGGGCTGATGATGAATAGACACTATTAGGTCGCTGAGTATATTTTTAAACTAACATGATCTTAATACAAAAATAAATTTGATAATTTGGATTTAATTTAAGCTGGAACGCGTGGGTTTTGCGTACTTTGTTTCGGTATTGTCATAAAAATATTTTTATTTACGGCTGAAAAGATAATGTCAGTCCATTTTTAAAGGTTTTCTCTGTTAAATTCTGTATTAATGATCTGGAAATTATTGGGGTATATGTTCAACTGTGGATTGGATGTAAATATACATATACATACGTATGTATATGTGAAATTGAATGTTTATAAACGCAACCACGACACTGGAGACAATCCTAGGGAGGGGCAAAGGGTTGAAAAAAAAAATTTTTACATACATATATAACTGTCAAAAACAATATAATCAAATAAGTATCCTAAAATTGCACATCAAAATACCACAATGACAACCATTTTTTAAATTCATTAAATCTGATATGATCGCGTACACAGTTTGATCACAGCCAGTTACCATGTATAGCGCAGAAATAAAAGATTCTTGGAATTAATAATGTCGGACCAATTAGATGTTGAAGAAGATAAACAACTTTATCAAACAGATAGACTATCAATGAATCATTTGAGTTATTACACATATATCGATCGCTTTTTAATCACATAATTATTTTATTAACAATATCGACGTATCCACTGGGCCCACGCTAATAATATAATATAATTATTGATATTGCACTAATCACCGAACCTGCTAATATTAAAGATTGGTAATCGCAATATTTGGTTATTTTCTTATATGTATAACGTTTATGAGTGTTGTAGATATGATAATGATTGATTATATTATATGCGGCTTACTGATTTCAGTGCCACACCTGTTATTCCCCGAATATCATAGGTAGTATTATAGTATTTTTTCAGGTATGACATAATAACAAAAATTACGTAAGACTTCGTGTAAAACATTAATTAAATGAGAGCGAGATTCTTAGAAATAAAAACCTTATATATCGTAATTCCCAAAACCAATGACGCTGCTAAAAACATCTTTCGAGATCGGATCACCTTTTTCGGACAGAGTCGTTGCCCACTAACCATGGAAAGTGGTAAGTAATTAGCAAAAAAAACACTTACAAGTGCGTTGCCAACTCTTTGAGGTTAGGGACTTAAGAATCAGGAGCTTAGGGATTGAAAATAGGGGAGGAGAGGAATGCTCCTCTAGTAGCTTGTCTAACTGACTACGGTAACCATTTCATCAGCTTAAGTGAACTATAAGCTTTATTGCCACTTTTACCACAAACAATAATGAATCAATCATACTTTTCTAAGAATAGAGATCGTGACCCAGATCATCAATCCACAACAACAATGCGCAAATCGGTCACTAATGCCAATATTAAATCAAAAGCTAATTAGCATAATAACAGTTACAGCGAGGCGGCGTCTAAACAAGCATTACATAATTCAATTAAATGACAAACACAAACCCCGCGGATTGGTATAAACCAATTTAATTGTTTCCATAAATTGGATTAAATCAATTAAACAGTACGTCAGGAAGCGCGGACCTACATCGCATAGAGCAACGTACAGGAGCCGCAAAATGTATACACTACAAAATTAAAATGGCGGCACGATTCACGCTGCGGCTGGTCACTCAGCTACAGCGTAACGTATCGCGCTTTCGCTCTCGTAATATTACTTTCTGCGATCCAGAAATGGTGTTCCAGATTTATATGTGTGTCTGTGTTAACACACTCACAACACGTGAAAAAGTCTAGCCGTAGACACACTTTACAAAATAGATCATTATAAACAATATTGAAGATTGTGTACGAGTTTTGTAAAGGACTTTGTTACTTTATTAACCGGTATAGTAAGGTTTATTTGAATTACAATATTTGTTAACCTACACATTTTATTGTTTGTGACTGTACAATGTACAACGTATTTACCAACATGTCTACGTGACGCGAGATTACTGTCTACGGCGTAGCGCTACGGCTCGCTGGCTACGAGCGTAGCAGATATTGTAATATTATTTTATTATGTAACCATTATAAAACAAAGAAATAGTTTTAAGTTTGCTTATTTGTTTGTGTGTAAGAATATTGTTAAATAATAAATGTATACATTATTCCTTTTCAGTACTCAAAGATGTCAGTAAAGGTTACAGGTACCTCACGTTGTAATACAAATATATTTTTTTTGTTAAGTATTAATCAAAACATCAATATAATCATCGAAAAGATATCTATTAAGAAGCTCAACAAAAACAAAATTAATTGTAGTAATCAAATCAGATCACACTGCGCACCATCTATCAATACAACCGCTTATTTTAATTCTATACCACTAAATTATTTTTTACCTGCAGCAAGCACAAAAGCTACCGAATTTATTTATTTTTATGACAAACCAAATATAGTACCATATACGATAAAATTTAGTAAAGTCTACAAGCACATCACGTTTGTCATTTTATGGCTTTATAAACCTCGGAATACCATCGACCCATGTTAATAGACCATAAGTTTTTTACAAACACCCGCCGTCCATTAAACCCGAATAATTCCCGAAAATGTCATAAATTATATGTTAGGAAGTCATTAATAAATAAATTACTTGTCTAGACCGGATTGTATGGGTTTGAGAATATTATTTAGTTTTTTTCATATTCGTCACTGCATCGTTTTGAGATGTTGATCATCTTATTTATTTCTTGCCAATAAATTAGGGGAAGTTTTAGCTCAGGTACTTGTATACAAGACGTGTAGTGTAAAATTTATTGAACACACTAATACTGACGACTCGACTGCACGGTTGGTGCGGTGTTTGGGCAACTGGCTGCTCTGCAACGTGTCGCGGGTTCGATTCCCGCACGGAACAACACTTTGTGTGATCCACAAATTGTTGTTTCGGGTCTGGGTGTCACGTGTATGTGACATTGTATGTTTGTAAACGCACCCACAACACAGGAGAAAATACTAAAGCAGGGCAACGTTTTATATAAAAAAAATACTAGAAACTATTAGAGATTTTCTCTGTTAATCCACGTAATTAAGTCGTTATTTTAATATATTTCGTCTCTTTCCTCGGTGGCTGGGCAACTGGCTGGCTCCCGCAGGTTCGAATTTCGCAGGGAAAGACTCTTTATGTGTTCCACTTTGTTGTTCCGGGGCTGGGTCTGAGAGTGATATGTATGTGAAATTGTATGTTTGTAAACACACGGCATAGGACTAAATCGCAGTTTAGTATTATGTCAAAAACTGATGGTGTAATTATGTGATGCGATGGAATTCCTTACTCGTTCTTTCCATACGAATCTACATTTCGGGAATAGCACCATAACTACTGACGGATACACTGACTGACTATTCTATTGTTGGCTTTGCAAATGTACCTGTTTACTGCTTATTTTTTTTATGTAATTTGTCGGCAAACGGGCAGATAGATTACCTGATGGTAAGCAATCAGCGCCGCCCATGGACACCCGCAACGGAGGAGTTACGAGTGCGTTGCGGGTTTACCTTTTAGGGATTAGGGATTTGGAGAATTCGTGCCGAAGTGGCTCTCCCACACTTATTTTGTTACTTTAGAACAATAACACTATATTTTTATAATGTTATTTTTAGCCGTCCACACACTCATGACCCGGGCCCTATATATCGTACCAATTACACATCACGTTTAATTTATAGTTAATTCATATTTATAAAGTACAGATATTACATACTAATAAAAGAGCAAATTTCAACCAACCTTTAAAGACAAACCTACCGACCGTCAGTTCAATAAAAATCTCTAGAATATAAACAGCAATATTTTTTAAAACAAATCCCTCTTGCCCTCCTGGAGCACTCAGTTCCGTTTGCTTACAAGATGTTGCGTCGAGTCGTATGTTTCACATCTAATATTGATCCAATTTCAAAATAGTTCCACCTCGCAATACGTTTGCATGGTCGTGTGTGGGCCGTTTTATTTGCCTCTAGGCCTTCACTGTAAATATACCTGTAATAGGTACAAGATAAATACAGGGTTTTAGTGTGATTGTCGCTGAAATGAGAACGTAGTAATTGTTCCTATAACTGTAATATTTTCTTTTAAATCTCAAAAATGACTGTAACGATTTCGATCTTAAAAGGTCGAGAATGCGCCTGTGACTGCTCTTATGCTGCAGATGTCTATATACAGTTCTGATCACTAACCAACAGGAGATGAGTCTGCTCGTTTGCCTCCTATTCCATAAAAAACCTGTCTCAGTCTCTCAGTCCACGGTTGGCGCAGTGGCTGGGCAACCGGCTGCTGTGTAACATGCTTTGGATTTCATTTCCGCACAGCACAAAACAAAATTTTGTGTAGTTCACAAATTGTTGTTTATTTAAAATTGTAATTTAGCAATTAATGCACATGAGACAACTCAAATGTGGGGCAACGTTCTTTAAAAAACTACTATCCCCCAATTAATACTATCAGAGTAAATAAAGTTGAAATCTTAATTTAGAACCTCATTAGGTTCTAGATTTAAACTATGCAAGACGAATTAAAGTGTCTGTAACTAGCAGTTAGCGTACAGTTAACTAGTAGTCACAAAGTTAGGGCCGGCGAGTTAACGATCAAATAAAATGAGGCATAAAAGATAACTTATAATACTTCATAAGTTAATAGTATTGACGATAAGTTGCTGTGTTTGTATGCTGTCTACAGGATGTCCAGGTATAATAATTATTTGTGTAAAAAGCAATTAGAAGTACACAATTAATATTGACTTTGTTACTGACATTTTTAATGGCGTTTAAAAAACGAAACTTACAATATATCGCATATCTGACAATTTTCTGTTTCGAGAGAGAAAAATCATCAAAAATGAAGTAAGGCAAGAGGGAGCTTAAACACTCCGAGTCGAAACCGCAGTAGGTACATTGTTGATATGGCACACGCATAGGTTTTGGTCCTTTTAAAAATAAATATTGAAAAACATAATTATTGTGTCACTTTATATGAGTAGAATCAATAGAGTAAGTATGAAAGAGTACATACGTCTCATTTTTAGTTAAGTCTACAAAATAAATTGTAAAATACAGAATTGAATACCAATTGTGATAAAAAATATTTTATCCTATGAATATCCTTTAAAGCATTATTTCTCAAAATATATTTTTATTAGGTTTAATACACATAAGATTGATATTTATTAAGACTAATGGGTAACTTCAAACTGTACTATCGAAAAATCGAAGTAAAACGTTTTGACAACACCCTGTATATGACGTGACAATAAAAAGGGGCGTAGTAAAGGCAACGCATTTAGATTGAGAGCCCAGCAATATAACACGGCCGGCATTAAGAATTACATTATAACTCACATTAACTTCGAAACCCGCTGTATATAATTACAAATATATGTATACATATACTAGCTTCTGTCAATGGCCTCGCCCATCACTAACATCAAAAGAGGGTAGTCTATTTGATGTATTTTCATAAACTATAATCTATATCTGTGATAAATTTTGATCAGAACCGTTCTGTCATCATCATCATCATCAGCCTATATGTGCTTACTGCTGAGCAAAGGCCTCTTCTCACACGGAGAAGGTTAGAGCATTAATCACCACGCACGCTCAATGCGGATTAGCGATTTCAAACTTATATTTAGAAATTATAAGTCCAGGTTTCCTCACGATGTTTACCTCCACATTATGTCAGTGGTGTCTAACTAATCATAGAAAGTACATTTAACTCTGAAAAAGTCACATTGGTACTTGCCAGGTTTCGAACCCGTACGGTGTTTTAGCCTGCGGTCCACCACGACGTTAGTACTTTTAACCTGAAAGTGTAAAAGTGGAACATAAGCAACTGTCTTGGATCCTTCGACGAAATAAACCAGAAGACATTATTTGAAGAGAAGTAAACGAAGCAGTTTCTTCTTCTTCTTCTAAGAAGGAATGACTTAAACTTTTAAGGCTTATGACTGTGACTGCACAACTTACAGAAGCCCAGCACCTGCCTACTTCAGTTAGATACGATTTTATTCTACTTAGCTAACGTGAGCCCAGAGACGGCCATTCGTGTAAGCTGAACAGAGATTTACAAACTATTCACAGAGATTCATAAATTCAGAACTCCAATGCATAAATCGTTCTTTCTTTGTTATCCAAACTAATATTATAAATGCGAAAGTAACTCTGTCTTTCTTGTCTTTTTTTTCACGCCTAAACTACTAAACCCATTTGTGTGAAATTTGGTGCCGACATAGTTTGGAACTAGAAAAAAGACATAGGAAAATTTTTTAACTAAAAATCTGCAGGAAGTCATTATGTATGTATAAAGCTAGTTTAAAATAAATTTAGATAATACAGCGTTGTGTTTCGCCGTGTGAGTGAGGTTACCGGAGGCCCAATCCTTCCCCACCCCTATCCCTTCCCGATCCTTATATCCCCAACCCCTATCCCCAAAAGGCCGGCAACGCACTCGTAACTCCTCTGGTGTTGCGGGTGTCCATAGGCGGCGCCGATTGCTTACCATCAGGTAATCCGTCTGCTCGTTTGCCGGCTTACCATAAAAAAATACTACTAACTAACTAAGAGTCATATATTTTTTAACTTAGTACCAAAAATATACCAATATAATTATAATTTATATCAAAAATGATCCGTCACCAAAGAACGGGCCTCTCACGGCCTAAAGACACGTAACCCAAATCAGGTAAGACGCCGCTCAACCCGTCAATCAAACATTCATGACATTCTCTGCCGAACCCATAAAAACTCCCTTTAAACAATTAAGAAGGGGCAATTAAGACCGACCATTTTGTTAATCGTCTTGACGAACAAAAAAACCAATAAACTGTCCTATAAAAAGCTATTTAATCGCCTTCAAAGATGTCTCCATCGAATGTTTTTGTGTGGTGCACCCGTGTTTGAAGTACCAGGGCTTCATAAAATTAGTGGAACTCGCGTTTAAGGATTTTTGTTCTATTGTGTATAAGAAGGTGATGGTGATGTGGTGGTGGCCCGGAGGTTAAGGAGCCCGCTTCTCATGCATGAGGTTGTGGGTTCGAAACCTGGCAAGTACCAATGTGACTTTTTCCGAGTTATATGTACTTTCTATGATTATTTACACACCACAGACATACGGTGAAGGTTGAACCAGGAAACCTGGTCTTTATAATTTCTAATTATAAGTTTGAAATCGCCAACCAGCATTGAGCAAGTGCGGTGATTAATGCTTTAACCTTCTCCGTGTGAGAAGAGGCCTTTGCTCAGCAGTAAGCACTTATAGACTGATGATGATGATGATGAGTAAAGGAGGTATGATATTGGTAGGAAAATTTCAGACATTTTAGTTAAAAATATTGGCTATGATTTCACGATAATTAATAACTATCTAGACTTAAAAAAAGACAAAATATCAAGTATCTAACACGCTAAATATTTACCTTACTCTTATTTCATAGAACAGAAGAGTGTATAATGGACAGGCAGAAAAAAACATAACGAACATATTTTAACAGTAGCAACATTAAAAACATCATAATTAAAAACAAAGGGACACCATTAGGTTTACAATAGAGTAATGGAGTTACTACACGAATATAAACCTTATACAAGACTGTTAAGGATTATTTTATGTTATTAGCAATAGACAGTAACTTATTATTTATTGATGTGGAGTTCAGAGATAGTTTACGATGCTCTCAGGTAGCAGTGGGTTATAAAAATTAGTGGAGACCTCTTTTTAAGTGGGGTCCCGTAAAACTGAGTTCGAACCTTTTTAGTGCAACACATAATTCCCACGTTCAACCAATTAAATAACCTTAGCAGTCACGTTTTGCAAAGTAAGCGAATTAAATGTAAATGTATATTATATTATTTACAATTGTATCGCTTATTTTTTTATGTGATATGTCGGCAAACCAGCAGACGGATTACCTGATGGTAAACAATCAGCGCCGCCCATGGACGGAATGGAGGAGTTACGAGTGCGTTGCCGACCTTTTAGGGATTAGGGATTTGGAAATTTAGGGATTGAGGAGGGGTTGGGGGAGGGGAAGGATTCGGCCTCCGGTAACCTCACTTACACGGCGAAACACAATACTGTGGTTATTTCACGCCGGTTTTCTGTGAGGCCGTGGTATCACTCCGGTCGAGCCGACCCATTCGTGCCGAAGCATGGCCCTTCCACACTAATTTCTTCCACACATAAATTTATTCTACAGTAAGCTCAGAGTCTAGTATTGTGCAAAATAGGCTGTTATTGTTTTTGGGGTATAAAATCATCAGTTGATTTCTCTGGCCCTTTTTTAAAGAGAGCGAATCTAGCTAGTTTTCAATAAATTTAATAAAAACATCTTTAATTATTTGATATTCTCAGTCGAAACGATAATGTATTTATCATTTTGATAATTGATTAATTAATGTAGATCAAGTGAAAGAGGTGTGCCAAAATCGTATTATTATATTTCTGCATTCTACAATAATAGATAAGATTGATTTATTAGATAAAATTAATTATATTATACTGAAACAGAAAAAAACAAAATAGATTTGTTATATTATTAAAAAGAAGTAAAATTAATTTATCTTATAATTAAAAACATTTCTTTTTTTAAAAATCGGTATCAAATATTTTATGAAATGAGAATTCACTATAAAAAAGGTTTTTAAGTTATTATAAGCATTAAGAAAAAAAAATATGTATGGAAAAACATGTTTTTTATGCGATACCCTGGCAAGCATGTAGACGGATTACCTGATGGTAAGCAATCGGCACCATCCATGGACCTACGCATAAACAGAGGAGTTGCAGTGCGTTGCTGGCATTACAAGGTTAAGAGGTTTTCGGGATTCAAGGATTGAACAGGGATGGAGGAAGTGGAAGGATTGGACCCCAGGTAACCTCACTGACACAGCGTAACACAACGCTATGATTGTTTCACGCTGGTATTCTGTGGTATCACTCCAGTCGCCAGTAACAAAATAATAGCTATGTATATAGCTTTATATAGTACATAGGTATTACATTAGAGTGGTTAGGTAATTGCAGTTGACTGATAGTATTTATTATTTACCTTACTAGGTGGTATTAGTTCCTATGGTTAGCCAATATTGAACGATATTACATCCATCATAGAATTAATATTACATATTATTCACAGTCCATGTAATCCGTTTAGATATAGTTTGTGATTATTCCTGGTGTCCGTCTTACTTACAACCGGATTTGTATCCGTGTGACGACACAAGAAATGTAACTGGTATCTTTATAAGATTTTGTGATTCGATCTCTTTTGCATAGGCTTAATCTTAAAAAATATATATATATAATATAAAATTATTTTAGAGTGTTTATTTTTTTTTTAGTTTTTATACAAAATTTCTAGTCAAATATCATGCAAACTACTAAACAGGTTTTAATGAAACTTTATTTATTACACAATATAATAAGTTGTACTAACTGAATATATTGTGTAATAAATAAAGTGTAATTTAGGAACCTATTTGTGTGAAATTTGGAACAGAGATAGTTTGGAACTCGAGTAAGGACAAAAGATAATGTTTAAACCAAAAATCTGCAGCATGTCACTATTCCACGCCAACAAAATCGCGGGCAAAAGCTAGTTTCCAATAAATTTACTTAACTAAATTTGTATACCTCGATATTGATACACTTGACTACTCATCATCATCATCATCATCAGCCTGTTGTCGTCCACTGCTGGACATAGGCCTCCCCAATTGCACGCCACTGAGCTCGATGTTCAGCTCTTCTCATCCAACCACTGCCAGCCACCCTGCGGATGTCGTCAGTCCACCTAGCTGGAGGGCGCCCTACACTACGTTTGCCTAGACGTGGTCTCCACTCTAGAACACGTTTACTCCATCGGTCATCGGTTCTTCGACAGATGTGACCTGCCCACTGCCACTTAAGTTTGCTAATCCTTTGGGCTATGTCGATAACCTTAGTTCTCTGTCGGATCACCTCGTTTCGAATACGATCCTTCAGAGAGACTCCAAGCATAGCCCTTTCCATAGCTCGCTGAGCGACTTTAAATTGGTGGATCAGTCGCACTGTAAGTGTCCACGTCTCGGCTCCGTATGTCATCACTGGTAGGACGCACTCATTGAAGAATTTTGTCTTCAGGCTTTGCGGTATCTTTGACGAGAATACCCGACTGAGTTTCCTATACGCTGCCCAGCCAAGCTGTATCCTCCTACGAGCCTCCCTCTCGAAGTTGTTTCTACCGAACTGGATAGTTTGCCCGAGGTAGACGTACTCTTGAACAACCTCGAGAGGAGATCCATTGATGGTGATCGGCTCCGGGAGAACATGTTCATTGAACATGACCTTCGTTTTTTGTAGGTTCATCCGGAGTCCGATGCGAGCAGAGGAATCAGCCAGGCTGTTCAGCATATATTGTAAGTCCTGCACGGTTTCAGCCACGATTACAATGTCATCTGCAAATCTCAAGTGTGAGAGATACTTGCCGTTAATATTTAGGCCCCGGCCTTTCCAGCGCAGCGTCTTGAACATATCCTCCAAAGCATTAGTAAACAGTTTGGGGGAAATAACGTCCCCCTGTCTTACGCCCCGATGCAGGTGGATAGGTTCAGACTGCTGGTTCTGTACTTGAACGACCATAGTGGCAGCATCATATAGATCTCTCAACACTTGAACATACCGCCAGTCGACTTGGCACCGTTGCAAGGACTCCAGAACAGCCCAGGTTTCGACAGTATCAAAGGCTTTCTCGTAGTCCACAAACGCCAGGCATAAGGGCAGATTATAACTCTTCGGTTTTCTGTACAATCTGCCTCACTGTATGTATGTGGTCCACGGTACCATATCCCCCTCGGAACCCGGCCTGCTCAGGGGGCTGAAACTCGTCGAGTCTTCGCGCGAGACGATTTGTTATGACCCTGGAAAACAGCTTATAGACGTAGCTCAGAAGAGAAATAGGTCGGTAGTTCTTCAGAAGGGTTTTGTCTCCCTTTTTAAAGAACATAATGACGACACTTTTGCCCCACGCCCTTGGAGTTCTCCCCGAGAATAGAACGGAATCAAACAAGCGTTTAAGTCGCTCAAGCACTGGCTTTCCACCGGCCTTTAGGAGCTCCGTTGTAATTCCATCCTCTCCGGGGGCTTTTCCATTTTTAAGCTGCTTCAAAGCCAACGCAATCTCGTCTTGGCTGATCTCTGGCATGTCTTCGGTAAAGTGGCGGATAAGTGTGGCCCTAGGATCCCCCGAGTCTCGATATGGACGCGGTGCTTTTGAGGTGTACAGATCACCGTAGAAGCGCCGAACCTCCTCGAGAATTTCCGGCTTAGAAGAGACGATATTACCATCCGGTGTGGTCAACTTCGTCAGATGGCTTCGATTTAATTGCTGGCTGAAGACTTTTGACCCCCGGTTTCGCTCAATCGCTTCTTTTATAGCGCGAGTATTGGCGCTTCGGAGATCACGTCTTATCAGCTTTGAGATCTTTTTATTAAGATCTGACGAAGCGACTGATGGGTTGTTACGTCGCCTCTCCATAACCTGTAGGCACTCTCCCGAAAGCTTGGCGCCCCTGCCGGTATTCTGCTTCCGCCATAATCTCGTCCCTTCGTCTCGGAGGATCCCTACTGTTTGGTCAAGTTCCTGGTCGATATCAATGTCATTTGTGGTTTCCAAGGCAGCAAATCGGTTTTCCAGTTTTAACTGAAATGTTTCAGACCCAACCACGGCTTGGAGCAAGTTTGGTCGGAGCGTAGACTTCATGAGACGGACACGCTCGGAGTCATATTTGATGTTTAGAGTGCCTCGCACAAGTCGGTGATCACTTCCGGTATTAAACCTATTGATCACTGAGACATCTCTAAATATTCGTCTCTTGTCCGTCATAATGAAGTCTATTTCATTTTTTGTCATAGCGTCGGGGCTCCGCCACGTCCACTTCCGTTGGGGCTGCTTCTTAAAGAAGGAGTTCATCAAAAATAGCCCCTCTTTTTCCAGGAAGTTAACGAGCATTTGCCCCCTATGGTTCCTGCTTCCAAAACCATGTGGTCCTACTACCGACTCGCCGCTAGTCTGTACTCCCACTTTAGCATTGAAGTCTCCCATGACAACGTTGAAATGGGCCTTTTGGGTGGTGTGTAAGGCCCTGGAAATGTCTTCATACAATTCCTCTACCTCATCATCCGAGTATGTCGAGGTAGGTGCGTACACTTGGATGACCTTTAGGTTATACCTCTTGGTGAGTTTGATCACAAGGTACGCTACCCTTGCTGACACACTGGAGACCTCAACAACGCTGTCTGACAGAGATCTGTGGACCAAAAACCCGACGCCACCCTGTGATGGTTGGTCTCCTTCCCTGTAGTACATGAGGTGGCCAGACTCCAAAGTTACGGTATCCTCTCCCTGTCTTCGGACTTCACATAACCCCAGGATATGCCACCTCACGTTTTCTAGCTCCACCTCTAACTGTGCCAAATGTTCATCGAGCCGTAGCGTGCGTCCGTTATACGTAGCCAGAGTCAGTTGGTGTTGTCGGCCTTTCATAGCCCGGAGATTCTTAGCACCCCCTACCCCGCCGTTACTATGACCGCCGACTTGGCCAAGAATAGCGGGGCGACCGGGAACTGGGGGCCGTTTCGTTAGGCGTGCCATTAGAGGTAATGCCCGTAATCACCACGCTGGGCAGGCGGGTTGGTGATCGCAGGGCGTAGCTCCTCGCACTAGTGACGCTGCTGCCCGACACTAGTCTGCTGAATTTGTCTACGCCTACATTTTATGGTTATACCGCCATGAGTCGGTCGCCAGAGCCTCGTTCGTTAATCAGCAGGATGCACCACGAGCAGGTGAGGTTGACTGGGGCACTAAGATAGTATTTTCCCCGTTACATCCCGTACAGTACACTTGACTACTAAGTTCTATTAAAATAGTTAACAATATTATATATAAGTCTGTAAAAAACCCATACGAATACGCTTTTACACCACAACCAAGGAAATCATTCCTATTTCGAACGTTAATCTAATCGTCAAACAGTGATAGGTAAGTAGCATGATATTATTAATATAATGGGGAATATCACAACTCCGTTGGAACGCAATTAGCGATACACATTAACACTTTATTGTTATTGACTGATATTATTTATTTACACACCTTATAGCCCCATTATCTACGTTTACAACCACTTTGTACTATCTCGTACCTACGAAGGTGAACTACTGAATATATATGAAGGTATTTTTTTAAACAGAGAATTATTTTAGTGTAATTTTCTACCCACAATTCTAATATCTCTCCAAAATATCGGTAAAGAATGAATATAGGAAAGTTTGGCAATGCGCAAACCATACGCAAGTACTTACGTAAAATACAAAAAAAAAAAAAAGATTTTTCCGTCTCGTGTTTTTTTTTTCATCGTTACTAATATTACAAAGAGGTAAAATTTGTAAGTTTGTATCTAGGGGGTAATCTTTGGAACCGCTGGTCGGATTGCCACTTACAATGTTCCTGCGTGCCATAGGCTATAAAACATCACGCTACGATCAAATGGAGTTGAGTAGCGGGTGAAACCGCGCGAGAGTAGCTAATGTTTATATAAAGTTGCCCCACATTACAATGTTCACCTGTATCGTGGGTGCGTACAAAAACATACAATTTCACGTACACATCACACCCAGACCTGGAACAACAATTTGTGAATCACATAAAATATTAATCCATGCGGGAATCTAACCCGCGACACGTTGCACCGTAGCCGGTTGCCCAGATACCTCGTCAACTGCCGCCCAAAGCAAGAAAAATAACATGGAATTTTTTGTAATTTTGCCTTAAATAAGATGGAGCTAAGAGACAACTCTTCAAGACCATTATCTGTGAATTCATGCAAGAATTAAGTTACCAATTTATGGGTTTTATAGTCTTAACAACACGTTAATAAGGAAAATCCCACGGCGACTTTCCTCCTATCGATACGCCAAGGTCGTATTTGATTATATACCTGCTCGCAAAGGAGGAGGCGGAGCGCGTGAGAGAACTATCCTCCTCGCGCCCCAGCCGCCGCGACATTCCGGGCGTCGGGGATCGAGAGATGATCTCTGGCCACCGTAAGCGCGGGTCTGCGGACGGCGAGTAAGGGCAGCTCGCCGCCCGACCAGAACCAGACCCGAGCGTACGGCGCGTAGTGTTCCGCGCGCGCCTCAAAGAGCCAATAGACCACCACAGACAGGGCCCTATAGCTGATGTTCAGCCGGGGTTGCGGGGTAAGCGCAATGAGGCACCGCGACCTCGGCCAAGAGCAGGAGACGGAACAGAAGGGTTTTTTTTAGTCAGTAAGAGTCTGAAACTCCCTCCTGCCCGACCGTGGGCAGGAGAAGTCATTTGATGATTTTCCTTTTCCACAAAAAAAGGTCGTATTTGCCTATCCTTCCCTAGAACAAAAGCTTAGATCTACGTCAAATATAATAATTCAACGAACCTCCTATTAATACGTGTAGGTACCTGATCTGTTCATATTTATATTTATATCAATAACATGCCTCAAATAGAATTGACTGTATGTAAAGGTCGACCTATTTTTAACGCAGCGTTCTATTAAAATATTATTTTGTACATTTGTACGTCATCGCAAGGGTTGGTAACCGAGTCGGTGAGGACCGACAGATGATACCAGACCTCTCCGGGGAGGGAGGGACTTAGGAGTCATGTACAATCGTAAGTTTTGAGGGCCAATGTTTAAAATTGTAATAAAAGTATTAGAATCTTTGTTTTTTGTTATACTAGCGAACTGCACAATACTGATACTAAATTTCTCTACACTTTAATGGGTGTTACTATACCTACATATAAAACTTCCTCTTCAGTCATTGTGACTATTCAAAAAAAATCGTATCAAAGTCCGTCGTGTAGTTTTCAAGATTTAAGCATACATAGAGACAAAGTTCATCGTAAGATTTTTTGTTTTTATATGTTTAAGTATGTATTTGTATTAGCTACATATAATATAACTATCAAACATAATATATGAAAATAAAACTAAAGTTAAAAGTTTAGAAGTTCCAATAATACGATCACAAAATTAATTACAATCAACTTACAAACGCAGTAAAAATAAAACAATAAAAATAATATTATTATATTGTAACGATTTTTCACATTGTAAATACAGCCTTACCTACCTGAAGGTAACCTGTAACATGTTCTACAGATATGAAAACTTATTCACATGAAAAAATTCGATACCAAGAACAGTATCTCCCATAATACCCAACATACCGGTGGTCATTCACTGAAAAACATTCTATTGAAATTCAAAACTGATTGCACAGGTGACGCGGTGCCTGGGCATCCGACTGCCTCGCTACGTGTCGCGGTTTCGATTCCCGCACACTCGAAAAATCTCTTTGTGTGATCAACAAATTATTGATCCAGGTCTCGGAGTCATGTGTATCTGAAATTGTATGTTAATTGTAAGCGCACCCACGATATAGCAGCCGGGGTAGCAGGGTAAGCGCAATGAGGCACCGACATCGGCCCAGAACAGGAGAAGGAACAGGGGGGTTTTAGTCAGTAAGAGTCTAACACTCCCTCCCACCCGGCCCTGGGCGGGAAAAGTCATTTAATGATTTTCTCACTCACAAAAAAACCCACGATAGAGGAGAAAATGCTAGTGTGGGACAAATTTTATTAAATAAAGTAAAAAGGAAGAAAACCAATGTAAATACCGTTTTTCCTACTCCTTAACTTTGTTCCACTCCTATTCCCAATGAAATAAAAATTTTGCTAACCGTATTTCAGATATGGGACAACACAGAACTAAAATAGCTTGTTTTATTATAACATACCAAAAAAATACATAAGCATACATTTACGAGGCTTCAAAGGATAGAAATAATTGTAAATCTCTCCTTTATCCTCACAAGAGCACAATAAATAGATCCATCTCTAACCTCAATTAATTTATTCGTCAAATCTATTTTGTTTTCTTTGTGGTTTACTTTACCAAATAATAACTAATTTCTTTACCTCAATACAATAATAGATACAAACGTCAACAACACAAAATACAAGAAAACACAACCTTAATATATTTAAGAAACTCACAATCAAAATTAAACCTTAAACGTAAAGTGATACGATTCACAAAACAACATCACTGTCAATATATCAAAGAGCAATATGAAATGATGTGTCATGTAATGGTAAACCGACCGTTTCTAGATGTAAGAAGGTTGTTCGTCTTCGTTAACCAGCCATGACGTTTGAATTTGGCCGGTTGCGACACAGGTGGGCTGGACGAACGAAAATAGACTCAAAATCAATACAATACTTGCGAAGATAGTTGTAGTGAGGTGAATACTTTTTATTTCTATCGATAGTCGATATATTTAAATTTTTATATTATTTTTCTTCCAAAACTAGGTACGTATTGATGCGGTAGCTGGAAAAAATTGCGATTTCTGTGAGACAAATCGTAAACCACACTCAATCGTGACTTTTTAAAGAGATTTATCATTGATATATTCAAACATGAAGGAAACATATTGATTAATTTATTGGTTTAGCTTGCATTCAGAGGAAACCTGGTGTGTTGACATTGGCAAATTAGATCGCACTATAAAGTCAGTTAAATAATAATGTATCCAAAGATAACTAAACATAATGCCAATTAAAGCCGTATTCAAGTTTTCTACAATATATACATAAATGTCTTAATTTTTTTAGCTCTATCGTACTCTGATCAGTCTTACAGATTGGGTTAATACTGGGAGGTTGAAGATCGAAGCATCTGATATTGTTTTTTATAAATGCATGCGGAGGCCCAATCCTTCCCCTTCCCAATCCCTCCCCAGTTCCTAAATCTCCAAATCCCTAATTTCTAAAAGGTCGGCAACGCACTCGTAACTCCTCCGTTCCGACCGTCCGACTCCGTCCGACTCCTCCGCCGTCCATGGGCGGCGCTGGTTGCTTACCATCAGGTAATCCGTCTGCTAGTTTGCCGACCTATTATAATAAAAAAAAATGCAAAAATTTACACGTTAATCGCAACGGTGGTCACCGATGACCGACGGTAGCGAAGAATTTCCGTTCAATAATTTTTCGGCCTCTAGAAGACCGGCGTCAAACAACCACAGCGTTGTGTTTCGCCGTGTGACTGATTGTACCGGAGGCCTAATACTTCTTTCCCTTCTCCAATCCCAAAATCTCCAAAACTCTAATGAAAAAGCCAGCAACGCACTCGTAACTCTTCTGGTATTCGTCTACTTTTTATCATTACCATCAGGTAATCCGTCCGCGTGTAATCGCCCTATCGCATAAAAAAAACGTCAAAACAATTTTTCAAAATATATCGATACCAACAAATTGAATCCTTGTGTCTCCGTCCTACAATCCCGTAGGGTTGTCAACTCACTCTAAGTAATCGCCCATTATCTATATCGATTCAGCCCGCCACTGTCCACCAATTCTCGATTCAACTGAAGCGATGCGACCCTAACTTTGCGACTAAACCTTATTGTTTCACATCCATCGCTTGCTTTGTACAGCTTTGGACCATTGAGCTCTTAAGAAAAGGAGTAATGGTGAATGTTTTAGTGGGAAATGTCGTAGTGGTTCAGTTATTTTGGTATAGTATTAACACTGATTTTAACATCGTTTAAACGTAGAGGAGAGCTAATGAAGCGATCGCCAATAATTGATTCAGCGTTTTAATTCGCCCCTCAATCTATTTTAAATCCTCTTAAAGGGTTGAATGATATTTCATAAGTAATTGAGTATTGGAAAGGATTTTCTTTTGTTGGATTGTCTTGGATTTTTTCTTATTTTTTGCTTTTATGGAATGTTATGAACTATGCCAGCTTTTGCACGGATGAGCAATGTCTATTAATATATTTAAATAACAATCAACAAACGTGAAGTTTTGGTTAAAATTATACTAAGTTCACAATATTAGTTTCCTCAACTATTATATCCTCAGGCGATATTTGCATAATATGAATGTTTATAATTGCTTATAGAGTAAGATGTGACAATAGTAATTAATCAAAAACACAACAATTATATAACAATTAATAACATCTTCCCCGCGTCTTCATAGGGGATGTCTTGAAGAGCTTTTGTACTTTTAACTAGGAAACAATATCTTTTCATTCTTTCTTAGTACAATTAGCATAAAATTAAATATGACAGCTAAACATAACTCCGTAGATTGACATTTTGATACAACTTTCTACAAATAATGTAACAAAGTATCAGTATGTGAAACTGATTGAAAAAGAGTAACCATTGAGTTTGTTGCTTATTCTTCTGCACAGGAATCTACGCTGTGGAATGAGCAAATAGCTACATTAGACTTTCAAAAGCGCTTGTATTTTTAACTTTAATAATTATCTTTGATGTTTTCCTTAAATCTAATCACAATATATAACAGTAATTATTAACAAAGTACCTACCTACATTATAATTGAATAAGTAACTAATACGTGAACTATCGATGGCAGATATGTACGCGTGAATTGGGATTACTCGGTGTAATCTCTTGGCCTGGATTATATATCTATTTATTTGTTATCAATAAATAAAGATACACTATGAAAAACCCAATAACAAATCCTACCTAGTATACTTTGAATGAACTACCGGAACTCTTTACCTCGCTGTCGAACTTGTAATACTGATCCAAAGTTAAAAACAAAAGTAAATCTTGAGTTCTCACTGAGCCTAACTTATCTAGATAGAAAACTTATAGAGATGGTTATTTTCTACGTGATGATAGGTCGGGTACAAGCAGAGGTCTTACCGAATGGTAAGCAATCAGCGCCGCCCATGGATACCCCTAACAACGAAAGAATTCAGGGTGCGTAGCCGACCTTTTGAGGATTTGGTTTCGAAGATTTAGGGATTGGTGGAGGGATAAGATTGGGCCTCCGGTAACCTCTCTCGCACGGCGAAACACAACGATGTAGTTATTTCACGTCAGTTTTCTGTGAGGCTGTGGTATCACTTCGGTCGAGCCGAGCCCACGCTTAGAGATGGAAACCCCTTCGGCCTGGGCTTGCCTGTTGCCCGATCTTTTCATGATTAGTTGACAAGACTTTTTTAAATTTAGTTTTACAAAATAAATCCTTGGTGCTTTGTACACGCAATAGATACGAGGCTATTTTCCTCCTTTATGCATCTATACTCTACAGACACACTCTAGGTGTGATTATCTCGATATCAATTTATTTTTATTTGGGTTTGGGCTTTAATCGGGTTGACTGACCGATCACCTTATAAGCAATATGATCCGCACAGGGTCACGACCAATTAAAAATAAATTAACATCAAGCATTAACATAACAGTAACAAGTGCATGTAGGCCTTTTGGTAATAGCGATTGGGAATAGAAGGGATGGATTTGCCCTCCGGTCAGCTGTCTCAGACGCCGAGTGTTGCTTTGTCCTATTATATGCCGAAATTGCTCTCTCGCAATTAAAACGATCACTTTCTTATCGGATTCTTTAGACCTTTGCACTGAAAGTCACTGAAATTATTTCAGCTTGTTTATCCATCGACTGTATCTAAGTCTTGTTACTCCGTATTTAGGATTTCTCTTAATAATTATTTATTGTATGCGTGGCAGTAAAATCAAAGCAAAGCCATTCACTTTAAAACCGAAATAAATAGCATTAATCAATCTACGGACGTCACTAATTTAAATATATATTATTTAGGCCTACCTGTACGATGACTAATTTAATTAAATAGAATAACTACATATTTAACACAAGTGTGTATCTATTACCATATTCATATAAATAGAAAACAAAGCTATAATTAATTACTTTACAGCAAAACCAAATAATATTCACTGAGCAATAACAATATAATAACAATAATCATTCCCCGTAATTAAATGTCCCAAAATCTCTTTGACATGTTAATATAAAATTAATCCAAAAATATGAAGGAAAGCGCGATCATCAGAATTATAAAAACACGAGCAAACAAAAACAATGAGCGAGCAATTAACTCTCAAACTCAAAATCAGGGTAAACTCAGCAATTGTCGAGCCGCGACCGCTCTATTTGAACGAAACGTACAACAGACAAAGGGAATAAAAGGGGTTTAAAAATACGCCCAGGCCCAATTAATTAGAGACAATTAGCCACCCTTCCTGCAGCAACAAAAGGTAGAAAAACTCTTCTCATTAATTACGAAGCAAAGAGGGCGAAAGGCGAAACAGGAAGGTACTAGATTCCTCCCCTTTTGTTTTGAAGAGGAATCCATTTGTGAGACAGACGCGTTGCGGAAGATGCGGGGGCATCGGTGAGCTGCCGCTTTATTTATGTTGTCATTTAATTGTGGCCGTGCCCTTTCTTTCTTTCTCATAATTTTATAGGCGGGTGACAACCCTGATCTATAACAGCCTGTAGTACTGTAGTACTTCATGGATAGGGCACTCATCATATCGCTACATAACATCAAACTCATTGCATGGGTGTGAAACCTCATTACATTATGTTTGGTCTAATAAGCAGGCTACCTAGAGATAAAGTTAAAAAATATTGACATGAAATCTTTTTTCAGAATAAAACAATAATCCGTGTACGGAACCCCATTACACGCGGTGACAGCTCATCCACTCTCAGGCTAATTACAATGCTTTCAACAAGTCACAGATTACGCGAACATACATTATGAGCACTATCGGAACTAATCCTCGACTGACACCCTAGGAAAAATATTCCAAAGTGCCTTCAACGATAGGCGAACATTTTAATCGACACACAGATTATACGTGTCCATTAAATAAGTAGCTATCAATTACCGTGCTTGTACTGATAATTTTTACCAGTGCTGATAAAATTCGGCAGTGCTAATCAAGCCGTCAGCATGTGCGCGTGCAAGCAGAAAAGGTCTTTCCTCATTGAGGACATACTGAATGACGTGAAGAAGAAACCTTACAAGAACCTGAGTCAGGAGCCCACGCTGCCACTCAAATGCAATGGAGTGAAGGCCGTCGAGGTCCCCAAGGTGCAGGAGGTGACGAAGGTGACGAAGATTGAGGAGCCAGTCAGTGAGAACGCGATCAAATCTGATGTTAAATACGATGTCCCAAAGGAATTTGATTTGAGCAAAGTCAACCTAGAACACAGGAGAAACACGTACCCATTGTACCCGACGCCGATCAAAGCGAATGTACCTCCGTTGTCCTCTTCAGTAACGTGGCCCCACTACAGAGGGAAAGAGGCTCCAGGGTTTATGGAGAGACCTCCGTTCAGTTACTACAGCGACCCAATGTTAAACTCTAACCAGATACTGAGAAGCCAACTAGCTGCCAACAGATTTATCCCGCACCCCTTCACTATAAGACAAGCCTACGGATTTGACAGAGGTAAGTTCTCATTCAGAAAAAAGAGTCTTTCTCTGAAATACTCGTAGGTATACGATAAAATAACATACAGGCTGAAACATTTCTTGTGATAATTTTGACTAAGATAGTATTCGTTGGCAACACCTTCTTATCGAGTGTGTACAAAAAGAAAAACAAATAAAATACGATTATTATATCGATTACAATCGATAAGCGACGGATGGACGTGCTAACACAATTATACATATTGAACCACCCTGCTTGCGTCACTTGTTATCTTATCGCAATTACAATCATCACGAGTTTGTCTTAATCTTCAATGACTGTATACATATAATGCATCTCTTGTTGTCCGTTTGTTTCACTTTACTACACGAAATTATCTTTAGGAACAATATCATTGTTATTGATAACCTTTTGCCTACTTTTTTATCGGTGTGTCATTGTTTGGGATTTTCTTTGAGCTTTATTTGATTTCATAAATTAGCTTTGTCCATTATCGTTGTCCAATCAAATGATTTTAAGTTAAGTCCACTGGAGCTGATTGTTACCCCCAGTGAAGCCCATTTCTGAAACTAAAATTATAAAAACAATCCTTCCACTTTTTCTTCAATTAATAAGGTTACCTACAACATTTTAATTGTGAAATGAATAAAATAACGAAATTTGATCCTTGAGAAAACACCTCATAACAAATTACTGGTATGTAATATATACCTAAGGATTGGCTAGCAAGAATACCTGTAGGCATTAAGCCCACCTATGTCCTTTGTGCATTAAGTTAAATAAATAAATAAATAAATACTAGTAATTAATAATAATAAAATAAATACTCAGTTTTTCAGGTAGCACCGCGAGAACAAAATGATACATTATGTATATACATTTGTAATTTTCTTTTATTAAACTTTTATCCAACGTTTATCAGATAAATTACAATCTTAATAATTAAGGAAAATTGTTAAATCACTGTTTTTACTCGATATATTCTATTAGCATTATCTATACATGTGTCAGTTTTATTAATTCATAGTTTTAATGCTAAATACTATCTTCAATCTAGTACCTAAATTGATTTTGATGCATCCTTCACACGGCGAGTTTAACCTCCTTGACATAAACCTCTGGCTGCCTCCTAGACCAATGGTATTGAGCTCGTTGAACAAGTAAATAGTGAAGTCATTTTTATGGTAATCGGTGGACCATCCATCATTTAATGGTAAACAATCAGCATCGCCCATTGACATACCCAACACCTGAAGCAAATGCGTTGCCGACCTTTGGAGTTAGGGATTGGAGATTTGGGGATGGTGGATAGGGGGTTAGGGATTTGTGGATTGTGGTTAGGAGTTAGGGTAGGTCCCGGTAACCTAGCTCACATAGCATACCATTCGTGGTTTTGTCCATATTCACAGAAGCATGGCTCTTCCATACCTATTTGAAAGGGTTTGACATACACTTTGTCGGATTTCAGTGTCAAAAATCTTAAAAACCTTAAAAACCTTAAATTAGGACTAACTTCATTTATCTCGGTCTCATGTCTCATCATCTATCAGATATTATCATTATAATAAAAATCTTTTATATTCGTATCGTTTATATTTATATGTTATGGGAGATATTTGACAATCAATCCACAGAAGTAGATCTTAAAATGAGCTTCAAGAAGGAACGGGGTAGTTTTTATTCCGTAAGAGTCTGACTCTCGCTTTCGCAAGGCGGGAGAAGTCATTGAATGATTGTCTCCTGTCGAAAACAACTAAACTTATATTACCTATCATCATCATCATCATCATCATCAGCCTATAAGTGCCCACTGCTGAGCAAAGGCCTCTTTTCACACGGAGAAGGTTTTTCGATTTCAAACTTATATAAGAAATTATAAAGTCCAGGTTTCCTCACGATGTTTACCTTCACCGTATGTCAGCGGTGTCTAAATAATCATAGTAAGTACATATAACTCGGTAAAAGTCACATTGGTACTTGCCAGGTTTCGAACCCATTCGCCATTCGACCACCACAGACGGGGCCCTAAAGGGCTGATGTTCAGCCGGGGTTGCGGGGTAAGCGCAATGAGGTACCGCGACCTCGGCACAGAACAGGAGAAGGAACAGGGGGGTTTTTAGTCAGTAAGAGTCTGACACTCCCTCCTGCCCGGCCCTGGGCGGGAGAAGTCATTTGATGATTTTCCCCTGACAAAAAAAACCCCTCATGCATAAGAAGCGAGCTCCTTAACCTCCGGGCCACAACGACTAATATTACCTATAGTGAATTTTGTAAGAAATAGAGATCTTCCGTATGTAGAGGAAAAATAAATAAATTGCAATTATTATTATAAAAGGCAACGTTTATCTATATTTTCGTGCCAGAATTGTTTTGAACACTGAAACTTTCTTTTTTATCAACTATTCCTGATAAATCGCTTAATTGGTTTGATCATGTTACTAAAATCAATATTGTTTTATTATAAGTAACTCGCCCACCCATTGATTCACGATTCTAAATACAATCTTTCACATGCTTATTGAACGCATGCACAAATATAACAAAATTAGTGAGGAACAAAAACCACTACACGTGTAAATAGTGATTAGTTATTCATAATCGTAATATAAGTATCTACATAGATAAAATAAGTTTAAGGAAATATTACTTAACTGGCTTTTGTCCGCGACTCCGTTCGCGTGGAAGTGACTTCCTGCATATTTTTTGTATAAAAATTATCCTATGTCCTTTTTCGAGTTCCAAACTATGTCTGTACCAAATTTCACAGAAATCGGTTCAATAGTTTAGGCGTGAAGAAAAGACAGACAGCGTTATTTTCGCATTTATAATATTAGTTTGGACATACCTTACAGAGTATATTTGTTTAATTCCGGTATCCAGCAAGTACTGTATACGGATTTGCATGTGCATGTGACATCACAAATGGCATCGAAAAGTAGAGTTTCATAAATAGTTCTTAAGAAAATGTATTCAGTTTATTATATGTTACTTCGCACGTGGTTTTAATCAACTGACTAAGGAGCTAAATATAAATATTATGTACTACAAGTAATGTAAGGAAATCGAGATGTCTGTTATCACAATTAGGTACCTATATTTCGTTGATAAATTAACTTGAAATTTCATTTTAATCAACTCTTCATTCTTTATTTAAAAAGTAGTGCAGACTTGTAGTTATATTATTGTTCATTTGTTTATTAGTCTGTGAACTTTCAATACTATGTAATAAATAAAGTATATGTAATTCTCCAAGTACTAGCCTTTTCTGATTTTATCTAAAACAGAAGTACGGCGCGTAGCGTTCCGCGCGCGCCTCAAAGAGCCAATAGACCACCACAGTCGGGGCCCTAAAGGGCTGATGTTTAGCCGGGGCTGCGGGGTAAGCGCAATGAGGCACCGCGACCTCGGCCCAGAGCAGGAGAAGTAACGGGGGGGTTTTTAGTCAGTAAGAGTCTGACACTCTCTCTCGCCTTACCCTGGGCGGGAGAACTCATTGGATGATTTTCCCCTGACAAAAAAAAAAGGAAATCCTTAACCCCAGATTATAGACAATAAATAACAATAAAAAAAATACAGGCGACCGTTATCTTCGTTTCAAATTAATATATTTAGGATATTACCTTGATTGCAATAAAAATTTAAAGCAATTAGCAATCAGCATTCTAATTGTATGATACGATTACTATTTATTATCGTACAATGTACTATCTAAGAAAAATAACCGATTAAGAGACGCCATTTCCCGGGATTATTAGACGATTTTGATAAAAGTGTTGACAAAGCGTTTACGTAAGAATATAATCACAGTACCAATTACAATTAAGATACATGACAACTTCTATTACTCCCCTACTCTCCAATCCTTCAACCCATAATCAACGCACTCGTAGCTCCTGAAGTGTGGGAGAGCCATGCTTCGGCACGAATAGGTCAGCTGGACCGGAGTGATACCACGGCCACACAGAAAACCGGCGTGAAACAACCACAACGTTGTATTTCGCCGTGTAAGTGAGGTTACCGGTGGTCTAATGCCTGGATGGATAGAGGTAGGAGGCTGCCTCTGTCCCTTCCCAATTCTTAAATATCCGAAACCGACCCCGAAACGGCCGGCAACGCACTCGTAAGTCCTTTTGAGTTGCGGGTATCAATGCGCAAGGTGTAGCCATTACGGCGTACAAACATATTTAAATACTGAACTATTCATTATGTTTTAAATTTACCTTAATTATTACATAACGCAATCCGCTTAGCGACAAAGTTAAAGTATTCCTTCAACCAAGATATGACAAATTCTTGCTTTTTATAACATTAATCATTCCACACACAGATACATGTACCTATTGTAAAATATTTTGATACGAATACCTGTATCTATTCAATACCAAATATCGTTAGGAAGGTCATGATTCATAGACATTAGTATATACTATACTTCCCACAATAAGATCGTAAAGTTTACGATGACTAAACGATATCATATCAGTAATAAATGACAAAGATATTTGACTAAAGATCTAAATAATTATTGGCTGGCAAATGTCACTTTAACTACGATTTAAAAGAATTTAGATTCAATAGTCCAGGTCTTAAAGCTTAAACTGACTTGCCTTGACATCATATAACATCAACAGCCTATAAGTGCCCACTACTGAGCAAAAGTCTCTTCTCACAAGGAGGTTTCAGATCGCTTGCTCAAGGCGGATTGGCGATTTCAAACTTATAATGATACTAATATAAGTACTATATAATGATAATAATATTATTAAGCTGGAGAATTTGCTTGTTTGTTTGTTTCAACGCGCTAATCTCCGGAACTACTAGCTCCAATTGAATAATTCTTGTTAACACACAAGAATTTATTCCACTTTTCAAAGAAGTGAAACGTGAAACCGCTTAACATTTAAGCCCAAGCCGGGACTGCGAGTTCAACCGTGATTTACCACGAAAAGTTTTGCTTCACCTATCCTTTGATAACTTTATTTTCATCTTTATTTAAACAATTCCGCTTTTGTGTGTTTGTATGTCATGTAATTTGTATGTCATTGAACTTCTCCTAAAAGGCTTGACCGATTTAAATGTATTTTGCTGTATGTGTTTGAGTGGAGCCCTTCACAAATCAACCCGGCAGGTCGCGCTGATTGCTTGAAAAAGCATGTGATCTCGGAAACGGCCCTAACGATTTCGCTGAAATTTGATATGTAGGTAAGGGTTTTCGGGGAGTGTCCGCTAATTTCTTTATAAAATTCGTTTTAATATGAACGCAAAAACTTAAAAAAAAAACGGTCAACTTCTTCGCTTATAGTCAGCGGTCAGTTGCCCTTTTTTGGCCATGCCCTTGCCACCATGGCCCTTTTTGAGTAGGAAAAATCATCAATCAGAGGGAGTGTTACACTCTTACTGACTAAAAACGCCCCGTTCCTACTGCTGTCCTGGTCCGAGGCCGCGGTGCCTCATTGCGCTTACCCCGCATCCCCGTCTGAACTTCATCCCTATGGGGCCCCGTCTGTGGAGGTCTATTGGCTCTTAGAGGCGCGCGCGGAATGCTACGCGTCCTACGCTCGGGTCTGGTTCTGTTCGGGTGGCGAGCTACCCTTACTCGCCGTCCGCAGGCCAGCGCTTACGATGGGTGATCGACTCTCGTCGAGGCCGAGGCTGTGGTACCTTATTGCGCTTGCCCCGCAACCATGGTCTGAAGTCATAAGACGGTTCCGTAGCAAACAGAATTATGAGATAAGGGGCTCAGTTAGTCTACTGGGTAGGGTCCTACACTCCTACCTAAGTACCTACTTCCTAAACACCAAAAACAAAGATTACAATCAACGATATAATCTGTTCCAATTAAAACATACACACCACCTTATCACATAAGTATCTATTAAACCGATAATAATATTGGTTATTAGTTAAAAAATACAATTTTCAAACGATAATCTGTTTATCATTAAATTTTATCTTTTAATATGTAACTAAGAACTATTATTCAAAATGGCTATTTTTCTATGGAAACAAGGTGTATTTAGCTGTTCTTATCATTTTATTGTTCCAATTCATCGGATTATTGATAGTAAGAACTATTTTATTTATTAGACTTACCTATAGTTTACAATTTATCTTTCTAAACTAAATTAACATTATTTTCTGCTGCGTTTGCGCTTCAATGAGTTAACATGAGGTTACTAATGCCATCTATCGGATAATGACGAGAAATTAGTGTACTTTCTGACTCATGATGAAAACTGTGTATATACGAAATTGCATGTTTGTAAATGCACCCACGGCACAAGAGAAACCCCGAAAGTGAGAAAATGTTTGATTTAAAAAAATACTTTTTATTCAGAGGTAATTAATTCGTTATCGTCCCAAAAATCAAAGTCTCGACAGAGAGACAGACTCGAGTCAGACGCTTCAAATATGCCTCGAGGCGGCGGCGCCGTGTTCCGCGCGCGCCTCATAGTGGAGTCCTGCGGTCGGGGTGACGGCCGCAGTGGGTGACGGGGCCCGCCTTACCATCTGGCGGGCCAACACCCGTCGGGGGGTTGCGACGAATGCTTCGGCGATACCCGCCCCTCCGACACATGGGTTATTGGAGGAACACCGGGTTGGTTTTTAGTCAGTAAGAGTCTGACAGTACCCTTCGCCCTTCCCCGAGGGCGATGGGTCTCCATGAGGATTTTCCAACCCGACACCAAAAAAAAAAAAAAAAAAAAAGACGCTTCAAATATGCTTTTTACGTATTTTTATATATTTCTCTTTTAAGGGGTACCTATCCCAGAATTACACAGATCAGATCTTAAATTTTATTATAGTAAACACTACCCACTTATTCCAATCAAAAAACTAAAACAATATTACCAGTCACGATGAATAGTATTAATCATTCTCGATTAATCTTGTGCACATGTAGATTCATACTTATATGTATGTACCTACATATCTAGGTATATATATAAGGTAATTTCCCTATGCCTCGAGTATTTTTGACGGATTAAATAATAATAATATGTTATTATAGGAGTTAATCCCACAGTTACTTACGTATTACTTATTTAAATTCTACAACGAAAACCGGATTTATTTGATAAATGCAAAGAAAGTGAGATAAAGGATATATACTGTAAGCAGATAATCAATGCATTCGGGAATTATTAGTAATTAATTACTGATAAAAATCATCATCGGGGCGTATTAAGTTGTTTTTTCCGTATAAGAATGTAAATACCTGCGTACGTACGTCTACTTATAGCGTGTTTTGTCAGTGCTAAGCACGAAATGTCTAGCCAAGTCAAAGTCAAGATCATTTATTTCAATCAGACCATCACAGGCACTTTTGAATGCCAAAAGTTTCAGTGTCGATCAGTCCTCTTAGAGAAGCTACTTGCTCTTTCCGAATTGATTCTTTGTTACATTACTAAGTTGGTTCTATAATGTTTGAAGTATTGTAACACTAATATTTAAAGTAACGGAAACGGGACATAACCTTAAGGACAGCATATTTTGCCAGCTTGGAGCTGATCAATCCTAATTGACCGCGCTATGGCCTGACTAAATATCTGATTAATCTAACAATATTATTCCTTCTTACTTGTATGTTGTCTTTGTAAAACGACATATTCTTAACACACGGCATCACCCAGGTTTGACTGGCAGGGAATACCTATGACATTAATTCCACGTTGTAAATAAATAAAACAGATATGTATTATTTTATAATTAAGAACTATTTACTACACTTCCAATACTTAATATTTACAATTACCACCACTACATAGTACACTATATAAAACAATATCGCGTTATCTGTACCTATATCCCTATGTATCTATGCTTAAATATTAAAATGTTGACGCAATTTCTTTTAATTGATAGAGTGATTGCAAGTTTTATATGCATAATAACATCCATTAAATAATAAGGAAATTTACTACCAGCAATATGCACCTGTGCGAAGCCGGACCGAATCGCTACTTCCAAATACTATAACACATATGTAATCAGCAAAATTAATTGCGCTACAGCTGCTAAAGTTATTTTAATAATTAATATCTATATTTAAGTTCCAATTTCCTAACAAAATGATCTCTTCATTACCAGTACCGCCGAGCTGCTGCAATCCATGGTGGGGTTTGGGCGGCAGACGGAAAGGCGGACAGGTGCGCTTCACGGCAGCTCAGACAGGGGCGCTGGAGAGACGGTTCAGTGCCAGCAAATACCTCAGCCCGGATGAAAGACGAGCTCTTGCGAACACTCTGCGACTTAGTGATCGACAGGTAATAAAATGCTTATCAACGTACTGGGTAGATACTCGTCTCTTTCTGACAGCAAACTCTGATGGTAAGCAATCGGCGTCGAATATGGACACCCGCAACACCAAAGGAATAATGAGTACGTTACCGGCCTTTTATGGATTAGGGAGATTCGGAGATTGGGGAGGGAAGGGATTGGACCTCCGGTAGCCTCATGAATATGGTGAAACACAACGCAGTGGTTTTTTGAGTCACGACGGTTTTCTGTGAGGTCCACTCCGGTTGAGCCGATCACTTTGTGGTCGCAGCATTACTTTCTTATAGATAAGTAGTGTGTAAAAATCACATTTTTTTCGTGTTAATATTGTCCTATACCTTTCATTGGTCCCTGAATTGTGTTGATGTCACAGAATTTGTCTGATAGAAGCGAAAATATATTCTCATAATGCCTACACAAGACCGGTTACTTGATATTAATTTATTCAATTTCGGTTAAAATTGGTAGACACCTATTTTTACAAAGTAGTCAAGAGGACGCCTGTGATTAATGCTATAGCAATCATCTAACAATCAACAAATTAGTTATACACCACAGATAATAATGCAATTGGAATCCCCGTATACATTTTGTCCTCACATAATAATAACTTAGCACAAACCAATGGCTAAATCCCCATCTTCTTCTCCAGGTAAAGACATGGTTTCAAAACCGTCGTGCGAAGTGGAGGCGTACGACCCCAGACTCAGCAGACGCTGGCAGCCCACCGACTGCCGATGAAGGATCTGATGACGAGGTCCACATAGCTGATGATGAATGACGACACGCCCACACGATTTAATAAACTATTCACTATTGAGACCGCTAGCAATACTGTTGTTTCATTTTGTAAGAAAATGTGCGTTGGTTGGAGATTTAAAATGCATTGGAGACTAGCTGTCTTTATTATTATTGTTAATTTAGGATTTTATACAATAAATCCAACCAATGTAAGGTTACTAGAAGCCCAATCCTTCCCGACCCATTCCCAAGTTTTCATTCCTCAATTTTGTAATAAATAATCTCCAAAAGGATGGCAATGCACTTATTACTTTTCTAGTGTTGCAGATGACTATGGACGACATCGATTGCTTAGGTAGGTACTATAAAGTGGTCCATAAGCCCGTTTACTGTCCTATTCTATAAAAAATATATTCGTACAATGTCATTTCTTTGTTTCATGCAAAAACAGTTTAAGGATTAACCTACACAAACGGTTATCCCAGTTCGGAAATCAAAGCGACACTGCGCAGGAGCCAGTTGCCCGGCCATCAACCGTTCGGAAGGCATGATTAACACCATTGTCCCTATTAATAATTAGTAAGACTAATAGAACCAAATATTTTTCATTATTCGAAATCCTTTTCGAAATTTGTCCGACTCGGATACAGAAATCGAGACAGATTTACAACACCTAATCAAAACATTAGGTATTACACGCCCACCCAGTTAGTGCTAATACATCACTAATCTTCAAAAAATACGTAATTCTATGTACTTTATGATTAAAATAAACAATCCACACCCATTGATCGTGTGCTTGCATGCCAAAAACAAGTGATACTATGCTTACGTACCTACGTAGGTAATACTTAACACTGCTATCAACAATCTAAGTTGATCGATTGCCAAGTAATCACGCAGATAATCGGTTGTAACAATTCAAAACATCTTCAAATTCCTTCAAATTAAGCCATTAATGATTGATAAGTAATCCTTACGGTCATTTACCGTCGAATAACAAGCTTAGGTACCTACTGGCGAAGCGCGTTGGAACGTGACGATAATTTTCCAAAATTCCACGATTAGGACGCTCAAATCTTACTAGACGATGATTAAAGGGATTAATGAAAGACTTTTCTGTTAACACAGGTATTTAACTTTAGGTATCTTTAGGTAAACTAAATGCTGCCTGTACTTCCCACAGCTTTGTATCTTCATTTTTATTTTGTACAAAGTTTTGTAAGTAATCGTATCCAGCTAAATCTAGTTCGTTTCAGGTTTCATATACTAAAATATGGTCTGATGATGGTCCATCACCATATTGCTGATAACTCAATCTTATGATTTATAGATGTGACAGCTAATTAAATCTTGTAGTGTCGATTTTTAAAGAATAACGTTTAAAAAAGCTTTTTTGCCTAAGTGATATGGTTAGGTACCTATGTGCCTAATAATCCAGCATGTTGGTTCGGCTCCACTGGACAAAACTCAAATACAGTTAGAAGTTACTCAAATTCTAAGAACGAAAGAAATACTTAGGTGCCTAAATAGGTAGTGGCATCAAAGATTCCTTATTTTATTTGTTAAAACATAGAAGCTTTTTTTATATAAACATATGCAGGTACTGAGAACTTCTTGCTCGTTCCTCTCTATTCAAATTTCGAATCCACTCTCTCTGGAACGAGCACCTAGCTCCAAGAACAGACTGATATATTAATCTTTTTTTTTTAAAACTTTGACGACAACGGGATTTTCTCCTGTCGTGGGTGCGTTTACAAACATATAATTTCACATACACATTATAGCCAGACTCGGAACAACAATCTGTGGATCAAACAGACTTGTTCCGTGCGGGAATCGAACCCGCGACACGTTGCGCAACAGCCAGTTACCCAGCCAACTGTGCAGTCATTAAAGTACCTATTTCTAGTTACTTAGAATAAATTATTTTGACTTTAACTTTGACCGTATCTATAGACAACCAATAAATTCCTGTTTTAGAATTTATTGTACAACTTAGATACAAATAAAGAAAAGGTACTAAAGAAAGTAGGTAATGTGAATGAATGCAATTACGACATTCCTCTCACTGCCTAAACCTTCTAGAAGGGAAGTTGCCGATGAAAACTCTATTAAAATGAATACTGGCTTGGAGTTATCCTGCTTCCCTCCCCACCTCCCTTACCATCAGGTAATTTGACTTGTCGTTCACCAAACTACCCCTAATATAATTAAATTAAAAAGGTTAAACACCATTTTAACATTGCTTAGCTACACAAATATTAGGCTTGGATAAATAGATTATTAATACGAATAGTAAATATGAAGCAAATCCTCATTTAATCTTGTAATCCCTGTATAATATAAATTTATAACACCTTATCTTATGCCCTTTGGTAGTCACATGAAATAATATTGGTTTTTTCTTAGATATATCCGTTGTTGTTGTTCTACATAGGTAGAACTAATCGCACGTTTCCATTATTCTGCTAAGCAGGTCCACAGAAACTCGCTCAATTATAAGCGTAGAACTATCAACAAAAGTAACTGGAGCCAAGCGTACGTCAAAGAACCAACAGTCGCGAGTCTGTGGACGGCGAGTAAGGGTAGCTCGCCGCCCAACCAGAACCAGACCCAAGCGTACGGCGCGAACCAATACACCACCACAGACGGGACCCTATAGGGCTGTATTCAGCCAAGGTTGCGCGGTAAGCGCAATGAGACACCGCGGCCTTGGCCCAGAACAGGAGAGGGAACGCGGGGTTGTTTTAGTCAGTAAGATTCTGACACTCTCTCTCGCCTTACCCTGGGCGGGAGAAGTAATTAGATGATTTTTCTGCAAAAAAAAAGATGGGGCCAAATGGTGTTGATGTACAGCTGGGGTTGTATTTGAAGCCAAATAATGATGTACCGCGGCCCTCGCCTGAACCAGGAAAAGGACCAAGATGGATGGATATCAGTCAGTAAAAATAATATTATTTTTTAAAAAGAGTAACGATTGAGTTTCTTTCTCGTTCTTCTCGAATTTCGAATCTACAATTTAGAACGAGCACCTATCACTGACGAACAAACTGTGTAGACCAATGGAGAAAAATGAGCAAAAAACTCCATGGTTAGATAGGTACTCATTTTCACAGAATACACAATAATTTGACAAAATATTTTATTATTAAAAAAACAAATATACCATGGGAAAACTTTGAAACAAACAAACACTTATGTCTATTATAAATTGAACTGAAACGTAATAATATCGTTTTATTTACATCCTTACACTTATACAACGTGTTTTATATAGGCCACAATGTCATAGATTTGCGTTTAAAACGTTTTAAAATTTGACTTACACAAGATAACATTAATATGAAAAGTTCGCCATCTTGCTATTATGTGTTTTTCTAGGAGCTATTTTAAACGCAAAAGCTAAGACCAAATAAAGTAACCACTAATTTGAACAATTTAACAAACAATTTTACCGTGGCACATTATTCCATTACAATAATTGCTGCTTCAAATCTGATAAATAAATAAAGATCCAAACTTTTTTACTTTTAAACTATAATTATAAATAATATATTTTATAACATAAAAATTCAACTATTCAGTCAAATTTTCCACACCATCATAAATTGCTTTTCACACGCCATTTATTAAACAAAAGTCGTGATTTTAAAACCTTCCCAATTATGTCAAAGAATACGCAACCCAACTACTTTAAGCACCAGTGGCGCCAACTGGCGAGTGTTAAAACAATAACTTTTATGAAATGTAATAACAATTAATTACAGTACTATACATTGTTAAGTACCCATTTAGTGCTAAGTTAAATATGAATTGAAAAACATAATTATGCTGACTGGGTAAGCCGATATTTATTTTGTTTAAAGAGTATTTACTCGCACCTCAACTAGATGGCGTTAAAATCTTATTGCACTTAAGCATATTGCACAAAATAACAGGCAACCCAGTCGTACATTATTTTAAATGTCATTTGTCATTGGAAACTATATTTGCTATTAAAATACTATGACGTATCTAAAATAGATGTTAACTTACATTTTCTGCTTATCTACTTTATACATTGAGTTAAATTTTACTATTTTATGAACTAACGAGGCTGGAAAGTTATTTAGTAATTTTCTGTAACAACGAATAATGACAACTAATTTTATGTAATATAAATTATACAAAAATTGGGGCATTTTACCGCACTTAGAGTACATAATTGTGTGCAAAATTATAAAAATATTGTCTAAAAGGTACATTTTGAGTGCTTGCAACGTCGGTACAATTTGTTTACAACAGTTTACATTATAAATAGTGGGTTTACACAACCTCCGTGTCAAATACCCTAAAAGTTACAAATGTTTGTTTTCGCTATAACTAAATGATAATTTGCCAGTTGTCATGTAACTTTTTTATTCACATAAATCTTTGTTCTTACCTCGTAAATGTCCATCCATTGACTATCGCATTCACTCTGGCAGTGTGGTGTGTGATCAAGGGAAAATGAACCGTAAGTACTAGTGTATTAATCAGATTTCCTTAGCGCGCCTCTTGCACGCCATGCTTTTAGCAGATTGTATGAGAAGTAAAGTTGGAAGAAATGTATTTGTGAGGCGAGGAGCACGAACGCGTACCACAGAAGGCCATATGGGTAACCCTGGAAATGAGAAACATACATATACTGAACAATACCTAATGACTAAAATATGTCTGTCATCTTTAACCAAACCAACATCAAGTATAATTATGTATAGGATTTGATACATAAATTCTATTTGGTGTTTTCTGGTCGAGACTACATTGGGTAGCAAAAATATAGCACCTACCATTTAAGCAGCAATCATTGAGAAAAGTTATACAGAATGAGGTTTTTCAAGATCTTATATTGGATAGTCTTACAGTCCAACAGAGATCAAAGTGGGGGCGCAATTAAACTCAGCTAATTAATTACTTAGGCTTCGTTCAAAATAACGAATAATTTGTTAAAAGCGTTACTAGTTCCAAGTCAGCCAACTGGCAGCGCGACGTGGCACGATCCGCAAGCTACCCATAGATAAAGAAACTGTTGCGCTTGCGACTTTATATTACATATATTATGTCTTACGACAGCTAGAATACATTTCGAAATGTTTTCTTAATTTACCACATAAAGCAAACACCTACCTGCCACAGCTCAATGTCAACTTCACTGCTGACATCCTCATCCTCATCCATGGTCAGGTATCTCCAAACATCTCCGCAGTAGTACAGCATACAGTACAGTAACGGACCAAAGCCCAGTGCGGTAATACCATACATATACCTTCGCAGGTATTTTATGTTATTGCGTTTGATTGCAGATAGACCGAGGAAAGACAGGAGGAGGGAGAGGCACCAGATGTACTCCCACCACAGGGGCTGAAATTAATTAAAAACCATGTTGTAAATTGTAAATAGCAATAGTAATTTTATGTTGAATTACGTCTCCAAAGTTAGTGAATGTGTAGGTCTAATATTTAAAAACATGATTCAGCATTTAATGGAATGTAATTGTAACGTTAAATCTAAATACAATTGGTGGCAAATACTACAATGTGTACAAGAGTTTAAATCTTTGACTGCCCGGTTGACGCGGTGGATGGGCAAATGGCTGCCGCAATACGTGTCGCGGGTCGATTCCCGCACGGAACAACTCTTTGTGTGATCCACACATCGTTGTTCCGGGTCAGTATGTGCTGTGTATGCCAAATTGTATGTTTGTCTGTTTGTGTAGGCGCAAGTTTTTAAATAAATAAAAAAAATCATCTTATCAAGTTTACCTGTGGTATCTGCAATTCTTCTATTTCTAAAATAAATATGTCGAGTTTGTCGAGGATGTCTGCGGAGAGCTTCGCCAGCATCACCAGGAACATAATGTGGTGGAAGAACACGCAGTACTTCAGACGGGACTTGTTTAAAGCACTGGAAAGTGGAACATTTTGAATTAACCTAAGTGTTGATGATGTTGAGTAGTTTCCTAGGCCAACAATTAATTATTTTGACTACCTATTCAATACAATGAATTATTAAAACATCATACTCTTACTTTCATTCATAGATTTTACTATTTTAATTTTAGATTTTTTCTTACCATTTTTTCCAAAATAAGTATTATATTTGATGTCAAAACATTATGTCGTCATATGTTTGAAACAACCTAATGTTTATACAAAATTCATAGAAAAGTATTGTTTCATCAAAACTTATCATACATAAAAGTTTTGAATTTAACTAGTAACTATAGGATTATACCACTAGTGGGGAGAGTAATAATATATTAATATTGACATGGATTGGGTCATTGAAATTATAATACTTGTGAGGGTATTAACAAATAAATAGTTTTGATTATTCAATCTTGAACTGTTATATTTCTTAAGTCCATTTTAATAATATTATTAACTAAAGTAATCTGCGATATCAATGTAAAAAGAAGCCTAAGTGCTATTCCAGACTATAATATATAACTGCAAAATTTATTTCAGATCCATTCAGTAGTTTTTCTATGAAATATTAACAAACATGTACATTTATAATATTAGTAGTATTGACAGTTTGAAATTATAAAATAAGTAGTTTTTTTAGTAAGTATTGCTCACTTCTCCTATCTGATTTAAAAACTATGTGTAGGTTAATAGGGGAAGTTTATGTGCAGCAGTGGATGTCCTGTAGCTATGATGAAGATTGCATTAAGGTGAAAGCACCCTGCATGTGGTGGCAAACGGGTCATCTGTTCCAGGAAGCTACAAGGCCCACAAGCTATGTTTTAAATAAACTTGTAGTATACTGTCAATTATAACCTTTTATTGTTTGTTATTACATTTATTTTACAAATTGTAATCCTATGAATATTTTAAATCCTACTAACCTACTTAATTTTATAAAAGTGAAAGTTTGTGACATTATATGGATATTATTCTTTCACTTAAAAACTACTGGACCGATTTGATTGAAATTTGGTATGTTGATAGGTGATTTACTGGATTAACACATAGTCTACTTTTACCACTACTGCTGGCTAGTTACTGAATAAAGTTAAAAGTTGAATCTATCTCATAATAATTCTGACTTCATTCTCAGATAATTCAAATTTAAATTGGTGCTAAAACTTATAAAACTATGAGACAACTAAGACATAAAATTCACAGCCACATAAAATCTTTACTTTTTGATTTCTCTCTTATTTCTTAAGGAAGTTGAAACACCAAATGTTTTAATGCTCATTAAAATATTATGCATCATTCTATTTGTTGCTTCTTTTAAAAGACACGAAGATGACTGGCTTGGTATGATGTCACCTGCCAGAACCCACCATATGGCTGCGCTAGGAACAGTACATTTGCTAATACCATACTTTCTCTCGTGACATTTCTATAAACCATAGTTTCTAAGCGAAAATAACGGTAGATATTTTTATTTTAAACATTTATATTCTAGGAAAGGTGTGTCGTAATACGTAAAAACTGATGAAACTACATTGTTTTGGTTTTGCTGACAACACAGTGTCGTATTTGTTTATCAACGTTTTCACAGGAATTCTTGACTGAGAAGAGTGTCTCTACTATAATTTCTGTGTAATACACAAATGTGGGAGCCTTTTCAAATAATTGGCGCGAAACATCACTAGCTATCGACTGCTTTTGTCTAAAAATAATTTGACGGAACTTGGGTCAAAAAAATCTTAAACTGTAGATCAAGCTCCCGTTCAGCATTACATTACATTCTTCCGTACGGCCTTAAATACTTGTAAATAAGCCAAATTACGTACCTAATCTGATATTGTGCTGCTATTTTCTCTCTGTGTTCGAAATCGGCTCCATTCGTACCAGTCACCATAATACCTCCACGGGAAGCCATTTTTCTAAATAAATTATTTTATATACAAGCAGGATAAATGTGTTATTTAGATTGTAGATCACTCAAATGACATCATTCAGATAAATCCTGGCAAAGATTTTTCTTTTCGATCAATTCATTTTCCCCATCTGCCAAACGGGAGCCAACGAAATGCCAAAAATGCCAACGTCTCAAGGTTTTTCAGAACACGTTCTGAATATCACAATAATACATTCATCCCTAAACAGGATTTGATTCTATAAAATTAATATGTACGTTTTTATAAATTTATAAATTTTAATCTTTTATGTTATGTCACTATGGACTACGACTAAAATATTTTCCATACTTTATCTTTATAAATTGGCGAACTATACTTAGATATTACTTGACAACTGAACTGACTACAACTTGAGTAATGGAACGTGTATTTGACATTCGAAATGTTCTACGTTCGGATACACGTTCATTCTAAGAAACATGCAAAGACTATAACTTTCAGGATTTATCTTTTTAATATGTTGTATTTAATTATAATATTATATAAATACTGTTAAATTTAACCAAATAGTCATTTGTTTAACGCCTACTTACATTATGTATGATCATCAAGGTTTAGCTTTGACCTAAAAGCAATAAACAGTTGGTTTATTGCTTTTAGCCTACTGCGGTTTCAATATGTATGGACATCACACATGAATAATAAATAACTTGCAAACGGTGATGGGGCTAAGGTCTGAATCTTTCTTAGGTCTTTAGGGAGGTTTCGGAAAATCTCCACAAAAAAATCTAGACTGCAAACTATACAACTCTTTTGTTGGTTGGATTGGGCAACTAACAATACTTCTTAAAAAAGATGATTGAAGAAGTATTCTATCCTGTAGGTTCCGAGCCATTTATTGCGACCATATTAGATATAGGTATGTAAGATGCTTATTGCTCATTTTAACCTACCACGGTTTGGTTGCATCTATACTACGATATGGAATTATGTTCTGGGGGAACTCGGTAGATAAAGAGCTTGCTTTTAAGATACAAAAGCGATGTATCCGTGCTATGTTTGGTCTACAAGTCACAGATAGTTGCAAACCGCTGTTTTTAAAATATAATATTTTAACATTACCTTCTTTATATATTTTAGAAATTTGTCTTTTTGTCAAGAAGAATCCGCAATTGTTCCCTCTTCAGTCAAGTGTATCTCAACGTAATAGACGTAAATATGATAGACTTTGTTTACACAACGCCAAAACTACCCTCATGTGGAGAAGTGTATTCTGTATGGCTCCTAAAATTTATAACAAAGTACCAGATGCATATAAACAATTAAATATTAACCAATTTAAAAAGAAAATTAAGGAACTTTTATGTAGAAGAGTTTATTATAGGGTAGACGATTTCCTAAAAGATGATATTTAGAATTTGTAACCAGTTGACATTTAGACTGTTTGACATGTAATTCATTCTTTGACTTATGATTTTATTTGTTAATTATTTGGGTACATTTCATTTTTTTTTTATTTTTATTTTACTTTGACATTGATATTTTTTTTTTTTCTATCCAAATCTTAATCATTTTATTGTATGTAGATTTTGGTAATGTCTGCCTAAAGTGACTAATTTAGTACGCCATAAATGGCAAAACATGTAGACTCTGTATATACCAAAAACACCTTTATTGTAATTACTCATGTTTTACTAAATAAATATATCTTATCTTATCTTAAACATATAGAAGTTGAGAAATAATTTCATCAAGAATGGGCTCGAATATGCTGATGCCAGCTATCTATATTTCCGAGCACGCGGTTTTAGCAGCAGTAAACCCCTCTTTTAGGAGTGGCGTCATGACGCCATGGCGTCATCACCTTCCGCCTGACGTAGTTGCTTATCGGGCACAGAAGCTTCGGTCCGAACCTATTTCGGATCCGGAGGGAGGATAGGCCTGAATATCCTCATTGTAAGGACCATACGGATGATACGGTGGAGAATACGGGTGCCCTGCTTGAACTGAGAAGGAGTGATCGGCATCGGCGACTTCGGCTTACGTCCGGCCTTAGTCGAGGCCATGGTATGGAGAAAGAAGAACTAGAAAACCATCGAAGAAGGAGGTGGAGCGCGTACGGCGTAAGGGAACTATTCTCCTCACTCCCCAGCCGGCGCAATAAGCAACACCCCAGGCGTCAGGGATCGAGCGTTGATCTTCGGCCACTGTAAGCACTGGTCTGCGGATGACCGGAATAAACGGCCAATAAATAGGCCAGGATTGCGGTGCAAGCGCAAAAAGTACAGCGGCCTCGGCATGAAGCGAGGGAAGGAAAGGGGTGGTTTTTAATCAGTAAGAGTCTAACACTCCCTCTCGCCTCACCCTTGGTGTGAGAAGTTATTAGAAGACTTACCCCACTAAAAAAAGCTACCTTTAACTCACCCAACAAAATCAAATTTATTTTTTTTATTTTGTTTGCACAAGTAGGTATCATCACGTCTCAGTATTTCTCCTCACCGTCGAACTCTTCTAACACTATCCCTATGATATACATGTTTGAAAAGCAACTCCTGTGTGATTTTCGCAAAACTTTGAACTGATACAACCTTCAAACCTACAAGAAACAAGCGTAGTTTTTCTTAATAAGATGTTCATAGGCGCGCTGATCACTTACCATTAGGCGAACCTTACGAAGGCCTCGTGTTCCATAAAAAGTAAATACACGACACCGACCCCAGAATTCGAACATCGATTTGTGGATCACACATACTTATTATTATTTGTTCCGTGTGGAAATCAAAACCTGAAGCTAAAGCTAAAACTGAAGAGCTCAGCGTTCATAGAACGAATTCGAAAGGATTATGTCGACGCCGTTGGTACCTAATCGTCACAATGCAGTAGTGATATAGCACCTAGCAGTTTTAGGACACCCTCAACTTAAAAAAAGGCTATAACATTGATGGCCCATGCTTCGGCACAAATAGGCGAGCTCGACCGGATGCAGAAAATCGGCGTAAAACAATGAGAGCCAACAGAGAACCAATGCCCCCTCTGAAGTCCTCATGCACTTATTATTTTCAGTCAGACAGTAAGTTGCATTAGAGGTGAATGTAGGCAGGGTCAATTGCTTACAGTAAGATGAAGAGTCGTTTGACTCATCTCCTATAAAAATATGGATATGTTTTTGTTACCCCATCACGTGCATAAATCAAATTTGCATTTCTGTAAAATAACAGAGCCTTAATAAATTGTAAACTTTTTCTGGATAAAATCAAAAGACGATCTCCGTGCATGTCTGTTGGGATTGAAACGGTATATTAAAAGAATTAATCAAAGAATTAATAGTAAGGTAGCCATAAAATTGATAAAGGAAAAATTAAAACACGTGCAACCATAAGATTCTTGTACATCTAATCTCTGCGCAGCGCATGGAAAGACTTAAGTTTCATTTATTTGTAGGATGACTCCTCATGTTTATATTTGGGGACAAGTCAGTACATTCTTGTTTTATGTGTCACACATGTTATTAATCCATTAGTATATCCTTCTCATGCCATTGTTATAGTTAACTACCAGTACCTTTATTATAAACTCACCATGTTATGGAAGTGCCCACTAAAGAGACCATTGGTTTCTTATCCGTTTGGGATCGGAATAGATTCTTAACTACTTACTTACATTTAATTAGCCAAATAAAGTTTCATAATAACTACTAACATAACTATAGTTTAATAAAAAGCCGACATGTTAGTAGATAGGTATAAACAATGTTTTATAAATTTTATATTTTGAGTCAAATTGAGCAAAAAATTCGAGACTATTTTATACCTTGGAAACCTTAATTGTTTCCAAATTCAATATACTTAGATATTGTAAACTAGCGACCTGCCCTGGTTTCATACGGGTGCAATGCTAATACTTACTTTCAATGAATGAAGGAACGGGGTAGCTTTAATTCAGAAATAGTCTGACACGCCTTCTCTACTCATCCAGGACGGAAGAAGTTGTACTACAATAACATCTACTGAAATCATTAGGTACTTCAAATACTTATATCTACGTAGACACATATCTACATAAAAAAAGTCTTCTTTTCCCTGCTCCAGTCCCGGTTTGTTCATGTTTGGGCCTCCTTATGCTTCGGTGCCAAGAATACTCCCTAATTCTATCCTGGGTGTCGAAGGGGGGAGGTGTCCTTATTCTCAATAGTCCAACCACATTATAGGCGGCCTGTGCTTTAGGTGTCACAAAGAAGTCCCATATAAATATCTACAAACGGCGAAATCATGGAAACCCTAGCGATTTACGTCACACTATGGCAATATTGAACAAGAACGCGCGGCAAATTAGAAACAAGCACATAAAACGATAACGATTTTAATTGTTCCGCCAAGCTTTGTTTTATAAACAGAGCTCATTATTGAACGAATCATAATAGTTATTTTGGTTACAAACTCCCAGGCTGTTACGCGTCCTTGGTTATAAATTAAAGCCGTACACTTTTCAAATTTTATTATCATTAAGTTGATCGTTTGTGATTAATATGAAGGTTCTAGTGGCTGTCGCTTTATTCGCCTTCGTGGCCTTACAGGTAGGCAATTTCTTATCGTGCTATATTTACATATGTGTGATTTGAAGAAACCCGAATATTTTTTTGTGTGTCCTGGTTTAACTAATTGTGTCGCAAAATTACGGTTACTTTGCCGTCTTGAAACGTCTACTGGCTACAGAATAAACTATTTTATTAACACCTAAAGTTTATAAAAGTAAAAAGGGTAAATTTTTCAATGTCCATCTCCTTTTTAACCGACTTCTGAAAAGGTTCTCATTTCGACAGCATATTTCAATTAACAAAAACCGAAACATTAAAGCCGGCTCTTCCTGGATTTAGCCTACCTAACTATACCTAATTCTCGACCGGGCTTGCAGGTGCAAACACAAGACACAGCTCGGAGCTAAAAAGTAACGGGGCGGTTTTTCGTATGTTAAAAGTAACACTTACCCATCACCGCAGCACGACCGGTACAGCTGGGGTCGCGGGTTAAGCGCAATGAGTCACTGCGGCCTCGGCCCCGAGCAGGAGAAAGAACGGGGGGGTTTTTAGTCAGTAAGTCTGACATTCTCTCTCTCTCGCCTTGCCCTGGTCGGGAGAAGTCTTAGGATGATTTTCCCATGACAAAACAAAAAAAAGCCCGAGCAGTTGACATTGTTGGTAGATTTTACTCTCTCGAAAAAGTATTCTTGGTACATTTAAAGAAAAACGGACATAAATGTTTTATAAAAAATTTACTTATGTACCCACCCGAAGTTCTGCAGTCGTGCTTGAAATCCAGCATTAACCGTTTGGTGGTCTTCTTGTGTAGGAAGGCCGGAGTAAACCTACAAATGAAACGAAGACTGTCGAAGAATGGCCCGCGAGGATAGTTTACCTAGACGCTTTAGAATCAAATGTAAATAATGATCTATAATTTGCTTAGTGATACCAACTTACATACCTATCTACTTATATACATAAACACGCGAAACAAGAAATAAAGTAAAATACCACCATACCATACCATAGGCACCTAAATGAATGGCTATAAATAATACCTAGGTATCTATATTGTTATAGGTTAGGATTTTTCAAAGTCAAAATCATTAATTTTACTTAAACTTTTACAGACCCTTTTGAACATCAAACAAAGTTTAAAGATAAAATGTGTCAGTATGTCGGTTAGTCCTCTTAGTCAAGCTATTTGCAAGTTCCAAAGTGTAGATTCCAATGGAGAAGAATGAGCAAGGTCAATTCCTACCCGTAATAAGCTAACAAAAATCTGTTGAACCCCGTGTTATCTAAAAACGTAATAGTACCCATATCAAATAATCATAAGTATCTACTTTTACCTATTTCGGGAGAAAAATATAGAGAGTAGGAGCTTTAAAATTAATCAAATAATAGTTGACTAATAAACCTGCATTACCGTTAATTAGGTACAATCATTAAAGATGGGTCTCATACTTCAAATTTAGACTTTATAGTAAGGAGTACTGACGTGTCGTTAATCTTTATGGCATACATGCATACAGAGACCTGCATAACATACATAATGCAGGTCTTATTAATAACTAACTTTTGCCCGCGACTTCGTTCGCGTGGAATACATGTAGTGACCTCCTGTACATTTTTGGTTATACCCACATAGTCCCGCTCTCGTGTGGTTTTCAGGATAAAAACTATCCTATGTCCTTTCTCGAGTTTCAAACTACTTATAACTGTACCAAATTTCACACAAATCGGTTCAGTAGTTTAGGCGTAAAGAAAAAGCAGACAGACAGAGTTACTTTCGCATGTATAATAGTTAGTTTGGATGTCGTGTAACGCATAATGTGTATAGTATAAGAAAGTGTACCTACGCTAATACACGAACTTATCAAACTATTAACTATTTACCGTATACCTACTTACAAATTCCAACCGCAACTAATCCCAATTTAACTTGTAACAACAGCGATTTGATTATTCATTAGTACCTATAGCTGATGCTGTGTATTATTTGATTATAATACCGAATTCTTGGTGACCTTTACCTACACATCTAAATTCTGATATTTATGATAAAGCGGCGAATGAGCAGACTGATTACTTGATTATAAGCATCCGGCGCCGCCCATGGACAACCGCAACACTTGAGGAGTAACGAGTGCCTCGCCAGCCTTTTGGGGATTACGGTCTTGGAGATTTAGGGATTGGGGATGGGAAGGAATGAATATCTTACCGATATAAATTGTCGGTCCCGCTGAAAGCTTTCGTCATACATGAGATAGTGATACTTGCTAATTTTATCAGTACCTATATAGGTATTGTGAAAGCCGACAGTTGTCTGTGAATTGCTACCCCTACCAATTTTTGTTAAGACCAAGTCTATAACGTGAACTGTAATTTCAGATGAGCCACGGTGCGCCCGCGCCGGAGGAGGAGAAGAAAGAGGAGGCAACGCCTGCTCCATCCCCCTCCCCCGCGCCCGCCGCAGCCGCATCTGAAGCAACCGCCGCAGCTGAAGTTAGTTTCACTTCTAATATTATTATTAACTTATCTATTTTTTTTTTTCTTTGTGAAAGGTCGGCAATCGAGCAGACGAAATACCTAATGGTAAGCAATCAGCACCGCCCATGGACACCCGCAACAACAGAGCAGTTACGAGTGCGTTGTCGACTTTTTGAGGACACTCCCTCGTAATTTGCGCGATTCTTGTTATTAAAAGCATTCACCTATGAAAGAAAGAAAGCAAGAAACGGGGCATATGCACGATCATCTTTACCTATTGTTTATTCCTGGAGACCGCTCCATTCGCGCATTTTGACCAGTATCGCATTAGAGAACGCTCCAATGAGTACGTGTTAAGACTATTTTTTGACATAACACAAAATATGAATAGGTTTATCAAACAACATTAAATTAGTTATACCTAAACTATTTTGTAACGTGCTTCACAGAGAACCCTGACAATTTTATGCTTCCATAGACATCATTGACTAGGAAATTAGCACTAATCGGTCTTTTATATCGGTCTAACTGATCTTTTATCTCCAGGTAAAATCAGAAGCACCTAGTTCTGACGCGCCAGCTGCCCCAGCTGCGCCTGCAGCAGCAGCAGCAGCAGCGGCAGCGCCGGCAGCGCCTGCAGCCGCGGAGACAGCCGCCCCCGCCGAGGAGAAGAAGCCCTAGGTTATAGTAGTGTAACACCGAGGACATGGTGCGAGCGTAACAAACCGGAACGATGTCCGAAACGTAATGTGATCTTTGTAAAATAAACCCTTGGAAATAAACGTGGTTTGTAATTCAGATATACTTCAAGGATTTTATTTTTGTAACACCAGTCCATAGAGGGTTTTTTACTCTATGCACCAGTCTGACTGGTTTTCTTCCAACATGGACTACAAGCGCGGTGATGTACCGACAGGATGAGTTCAAATCGGTCAAAAGTCTGGCGTCAATCAACAAAGAAATAACAATTCTCACGCACAACCTCAGAATACAGAACAACTGTATTCTGAGCGCAAAACACGCGTGTAGAGGACAAACAACGTTGTTTTTTCAGCCCAGCTATTCATCGCTTAAAAGTCAATAAAGTGAATATTTACAAATACCGACGCGTGCCCAGACTCTTCCTGTACATCATTACAAACAAGCATATCGTCAATGTGTTAATACTTATTTACCTAATGAACGCGATAAGCGATCGATTCATTATCATGGGCCTATTAAGTGTACATTATTAAGCATAATGCCTCTTCTCAGACGGAGAAGGTTTCAGCATTAGTCACCACGCTTGCCCAGACGGATAAGCGTTTCGACAATATTTCACTGTGTCAGTGGTGTCGGGGTAATCTAAAAAAGGAAGGTAGGTAACCCGGAAAGGTGCATTGGTACTTGCTGGGTTTTTAACCCGCATCTTAATACATGAGAAGCGGGCGCCTTAACCTCCGGCCGCCACGACTCAACTCATTACATAAACAATTTAATTAAAAACATGTCAGGCAACGCGTCGTAAAATATTTATCGGAAACATAAATTGTTATTTCACGCATTGTTAATTTTTACTGGAGAAAATCAATATTGCACTGCAATTAATACACTTCGTACCGTTGTAATTAGATTCATTAAAAAAGGTTTATTAGAGCCTTAATTTTTAAGTTTATGCTTACACATTTGTCACTCCCCTCTAAAGACCTAATACTACTTAAACGATTCCATACAATATCTGAGTGGGTTTTGAGAAAGGTTTCAGGTGTAAAGAATGAAATAAGAAAGGAAACAAACTATATTTCAATGCGTGTTTTATTAATGATATATAGTTAGTTAGTGGTAAAGAAGAGAATATCCCTGACGCTTCCTCCAGAAGGTAGTTCCAGCGGTGTGAGGGCGACTGCCCCGGCACTGCCTACTCTGTACCGGGACGTGCTCTCTGTCCCTTGGATGTACAGGGTGACCTAAAGACCAGATACAACATTCCATTGAAAAATTCTGCTTACTCAAATCTGGAACAATTCTCCGAAGACACAAGACAGTTTTTTTTTAATATATTAATTTAGGTATTAGTATATCTACCGACTTATCCTGCCCAGGGTAAGGCGAGAGAGTGTGCCAGACTCTTACTGACTAAAAGCACCCCCGTTTCTTCTGTTGCATAAGGCCGAAGCCATAGTGCCTCAATGCGCTCACCCCGCAACCCTGACTGAATATCAGCACTGTAGGGCCCCGTCTGTGGTGGTCTATTGGCTCTTTGAGGCGCGCGCAGAACGTTACGCGCCGTACGCTCAGGTCTAGTTCTGGTCGAGCGGCGAGCTACCTTTTGGGGCGTGAGGAGGAGGATAGCTCCCTCACGCACTCCGCATCTTTGCGAGAACATCCGATGCCTGGTTGTTTCTTTTATAAAAGGTTGCTGGTTTGATATATGCTTCAAGTTTCTCGGCCCCACTAACAACAGTCGTAGAGATGAGTGGTCAAAGATGTCGTAATAAGCGGACCTGCGGCGGGGGCGCGTGTCGGCTGGGCTCCCCGGAGAGCGGCACGGAGCGCGGCGAGCGACGCCGCCGCTTGCCCGCCGAGCGCCGGCCATCGTGTCTGTTGCGGCCGGCAGCACCACACGAACCACCAGTCGCGCCCGACTCTACAACCAAGTCTCTACTCTATACTCTTTCGTAGGCAAAAAACGCCAAACAGTAAAAATTATTTATCACTATTAACCGGAATACCATTTTTGAGAAAGTTTCAGGAGAATGTGGGAGGGCCATTCTTTGGCACGAATCGACCGGAGTGACATCACGGCCTCACAGAGAACCACCATAAAACACCCACAGCGTTGTGTTTCGGCTCACTCTTCCTTCCCCTGCCCAAACCCTCCCCAATCCCAAAGTATCCAAATCCCTAAACCCAAAAGGTCAGCAACGCACTCGTAACTTCTCCGTTATTAGGGGTGTCTATGGGCAGCGCTATGATTGCTTACCATCAGGTAATTCGGCTGCTGGCTTGCAAACGGCCAACCTATCACATAAAAAGGAAAAATGAGGAAGAGGACCTCAATTATTTATTAAACCAAGCGAACCACTGCTGCCCAACCCTAAGTAGCAGATAATAAGTACGATTTTTGAACATATTCAGATGTTCAGTTATACCACATTGGATGTATTAGCACTAGTGTGAGAGAATCATGCTTTGACAGGCATGAGCTAGCTCGACCGGAGTGATACCAAGGTCTTGCAGAATACCAGCGATTTGAATCATCCAATTCTTGCCATTCCCAAAAAATACACTCAATCCTAGTGTCTATATATACTTAGTCGGGTCATAAGTTCTGTCACAAACTTTTGATGTAATAACTTATACGCCTTTTGACAATTATTTAAAAATTATATATGAAATGAAAGGTCATTAAATGTACAATATAATTTTATTTACATTATTCGAAATGCCCTCCCCCATTTTGAACACATGCCCTTAATCTACGCGGCCAGTCATCGATCGCTGCACGCACCACATTCATATCTATGTCTGCCGCTGCTTTAACCAGAGATGCTCGGAGAGACTCCAAATTCGGGTGAGGTTTAGCACAGACTTTTTCCTCCAAATATTGCCATATCTTGTAGTCCAGTGGGTTTAAATCTGGACTAGAAGAGGGCCAGTCTTCATGCCGGATGAAGTCAATTCCACGAGCGATCAACCAGTCTTGCGTACTTCGTGCCTTATGAGCCGGTGCAGAGTCCTGTTGGAATATCCAATGCCTGTTCCTGAACATTGTCTGAGAAAGAGGTTCCACTATGTTTGTTAGGACAGTATTTTGATAAACTTCGGCACTAGTTCTCACACCTTTTTCACAGAAAAACACCTCAGTTACGCCTGAATATGAGACTCCAAGCCAAACCATGAATGAGGAAGGGTAATGCCCACGCTGGACCCTCGCAATACGCGCGCTTGCTTCTTCACTGCTGTGGGCATACACCTTATCATTTTGTTTGTTAAAACTTTCTTCAATAGTAAAAATTTTTTCATCCGAAAAAAGAATTTCGCGGTATTTTTTTCCCGCGTACCGTCGTAGCAAAGCGCGGGATCTGTCTAGCCTATTTTTTTTTAAACGCTCGTTCAAAAAATGTCCTGTCTTTTTACGATAAGCTCGTAGTCCCAGGTCTTCATTTAGTACTCTTTTAACAGTGGTTCTGCTTAGCCCCATCTGCAGAGCTAGGATTTTTTGTTTACGTACGGGATTTCGTTCGATTCGCGCCTTCACTGCTTTGATGACCTTATGTGTCCGAACTGTGCGAGGTCGGCCGCTTCTCTTACGATCTTCGAAGCTTGACTCTTCGGTGTATCGTTTGATAGTACGATAAACAAACCGTAACGTTATTTTCAAATTTTGAAGAATATTGAAAATGTCTTTTGGCGCGTAACCACAGCGGTGCAACGCGATAACCGCGATTCTGTCTTCTTTATTCGACCACTCCATATTTAAAAATGAATAAAAAATAATTTCTTTTTTATTTTCTACAAGCGCGAAAGTTCTATTTTTAAAATAAGTCGAAGAATTTCTGGCCAGTAATCGAAAATTAAAAATATAAGGTTTTGACAGAACTTATGACCCGACTAAGTAATAAAGCGACAAACCATCAGTGTCGAGGGTTGACTCGGGAGGTGGGAGCGGTGTGGGGGGCGGGGCAGTACGAGACAGTGTGGCCTGCTTGCTGTCCACCAGGCGAAGCAGGCACTCCAGAGCAGCTTGCTTGTTCTAGTCACCGAAATAAAGGTATCTATTAGATAGGTAATTCTGTGACTCGACGCAATTTTCTTTGAATAACCGTGGAGAATTTTCGTGCCTACTTTATCGACCTTTGAAAATTCGCAGTAGTATTACTGAATCTGGAATGGTCTCTGCGTCAGAGGAAAATCATCAAATAACTTCTACCGAGTCGAGAGAGAGTATCAAACTGTTAACTGACTAAAAACCCTCCATTCCTTCTCCTGCTTTAGGCCGTAGTCGCGGTGCCTCATTGCGCTTGCCCCGCAAACTCGGCTGAACATCAGCCCTATAGGGTACCCGTCTGTGGAGGTTTATTGGCTCTTTGAGGCGCGAGCAACGCTATGTGCCGAACCCTCGAGTTTGGTTCTGGTCCGCAGACCCGCCCTTGCGGTGGCCGGAGATCTCTCGAAGTAGGAACTTTTTGAGGGAACGATTTGTGTGTCTATGCTATATTTAAAAGGCAAACCTTGATTTCATCAAGTAAAGGCTCGAATGCTGCAGGGTCGGTGGCGTCTTTCAATGCTTCCCAGGTCTTGAAGAGCTTTCTATCTGATAAACGCACCGTGCTCTCTAACTCCCGAACTTCTGAGAAAATACGGGCTAGTTGATTGAAAGAAGTAATTAAGTACCTAAACGATGACCACTCTTCTTAAAGGCCATGTAGTGTAACTATATTATGATCAGATGTGCAGATAGATACCTACTCATAAGATTTCAACTTTAAGTTTTGAAAAACTAACCAGTTTCCCTCAAAGTAGCCAGTTGCGATACGAGATGTTTTTTATGCGCACGCACAGCGCGTCGTTGCGCACGTACGCGCGTCACGACGTCACGTGCATTGCGCGCTTCTGCGGCTATCGCGGCCACTTCGCGCGCTTCTTGTTCTAACCGACGTTCTAGTTCACTGAAAATACGTTACTATTTTTTATTTTAAATCCAAGTTTTCTATGTTCCTCATGAAAATTCAGTAGGTAAGTACCTATACCGACTATAAGTACCTAATACCTACATATATAAAGGAATCATCAGCCAGAAGATGGCAACTGCTGAACAAATGACTCCGACAAGGTAAAAGACACCTACCTCGGGTACTCTCCTGTGACTTTAGCATACGTCTGTATATTTCTTATAACTTCCACCAGATTATGGAGTTGGTCACAAAACTCTGGCAGTTGCTCTGGTGTCAAGTATTGTCCACTGTATCTACAACACAAGTCTTCACATTATGTCACGAGCTAAATACCTGCCTATTTACTCAATACATAATAATATGTTAAACTGATGCATGCCTCAAGTCGATGTTAGCAGGAAAGTGTTCATTGTCAGGTCCATAGGAGTGATGAGTGGAAGTGTTATGGGAGACCTGGGGTTCCATGTCCAGGTCATCATCAACGGTGGTGCTGCAGGCTGTCTCACTCATGCTGGACACATGAAGAGCCTCGTTACTTGACGGCTTTATATTAAAGTAAAACACGCTTTTCGGCTCGTTGCGTGTACGTGCGGACCGTGCAGTGTTCTCTTGTAGATTTCGGTTGTCGCTGTAGACAGTTCACATTTGTTATACCTACTAAAAGTAATCGAGTAAAATTCAATTGACTATATTTAGTGTGATTAAGATCGCTCTTTCTCACTAGCAACCAACAAAAGTATAGAAAAGCTACGCAGAAAGACGAATGGGCCAGTTCGACTGGAGTGTTACCACAGAAAACTGGCGTAAAACAATACTGGCGTGGTTTCGCCGTGTTTTTGAGTTTAACGGAGAACGAAACCTTCCTCTCCCCTCCTATCCTCACATTCCTAATCCCCAAAATGCCGGCAACGCATCATAAAATGTCATGAACCGTCTGTTCGTTTGCTGCCCGATAACAGTTTGGGACCGCCAACTAATGGACTATGAGACTTCTATTCCTTTGAGGGTTTGCCATAATCCGTTTAGCAGTTTAAAAGCTCCAAGCTTCTCACAAGGCGCTGCTATCACTCCAAAACTACCAAAAAACTGCTAATGAATTTTGGTAAGGAGATGCTTAAATCAATAGCGTGCCAGTTCCACCAAGCCCTCACAAAGGTTAATTATACCTATATTATGTTTTTGTACTTTTATAATGTATCTTTGTTTGCTTACGCGGTAGAAAACGAGAACTGTTTTTCCAGTGTGTCGTACTTGTGGTGATCGCCTCTGAGTCTGCTGAGCAACCTGCTGAGAAGCCGTGACTGTCGCCCCCCGCCCTCCATACCGTGCCTTCTGGCCCGTGTGGAAATACTGTGATTATGCTAGAATAAGTAATAGGATAAGTCACAGGTATTTCTAGGTAGACTACATGACCAGAGAAGAGAAATTTGTCGTCCAATCCGAGACAGGTCCAGGATGGTGCTAATTGCAGGTTCATGACGTGAAGGTAAAAATCGTGTGGATGAATTGTTAATAATAGGTACAGACCTAAGAAAGAAAAAATTAAATAGTGCGTGCTCTTGTTACATCAACAAATTCACTTTTCATGTCGGTAGGTACGTTTATAATGACAATAATCTAGTAGGTTATTACAATTAGGTAACTTACATTTCAATTTATAAAGTTTAAAGATGGTATATTTACGTGGATATGATGAACAAGGGCATGTGCCCTGTTTCTCAATATTATTTCATGATTTATTTATATGTGGCTAACATTTTGACGGATTGTTGTGGTATGGCGACCAGCGACCATTGCTGTGTATTATTTTTCGTGTTAGTGACAGTTGCAATAAGTTTTTACGTCCAGTAAAAAGTTTCACAGTAGGTAGGTACCTATAGGGGTGGAAAATACTTATTTTGATAACTATGAAGGCATGAGAGGATCAGCTTATAAAATACTTAATTAAAAAAAAAAAGTATACCTGCTCTAGTGGAGACATCTCATCATCATCATCAAACGATCTGATTATTATCACCCACGAATAATAAAATACTTATCTAAATAATTTAAAATCTTTATTTTATAAAATTATAAGACTGGACAGTTGGCGCGGTGGCTGGGCCACTAGCTGCCCCAGAGTGCCGCGGGTTCGATTCCCGCACCGCACGGAACAACTCTTTGTGTGATCCACAAATTGTTGTTCCGGGTCTGGGTGTCTAGTATGTAATGTAATATTGTATGTTTGTAAACGCACCACATACAGGAGAAACAGCAAGATTTTTCTAAAAAAAATGCCGTCCGTTACCAGCATTAGTGATTGCGTTGTTTTAGAAACACATACCCTGTTGTCGTGGTGAACTAAGTTTGAAGGCGGTCGCTTCTCATATTGTAGGAGTGCAGGTTCGAAACATGGTTTTACGGTTTTTGACTCAACCAAGTTATTTTTTTTAAAGAAGAAACAAACTCAGACTGCATAATTTCAAATTATAAATTGATATCGCCAATCCACCTTGAGCAAGCGTGGTGCTGCTCATACATTGTCTAGGACTCTTGGAATTTTAAAATAAAACATCAAAATATGTTTTTCACATTTTGTAATTCATATAAAAATACAATTATCATTATCAATCAATATTATACATAATCGCATTTGCCAGCGAAGGCATACAATAGTTATTTTGTAATAAAAACCACAACTGCAACACATGAAATGCTAAATTGAGACAAATTTCAAGTACAACATCAACACGAAATAGGCACAGATCAGTCTGTTTATAAAAAGTATCAAAATTATCGAAACGCTAACATACAATCGATACATTATCAATTTTAAGCCTTACAAGATAATAGTAATAAAAACGCTACACGTAGAGTCGAAATTTGCATAAAAATTTAAATAGTTCAGTGTAAAATTACTTTGGCCTTGTAGGACATCTAAACCAAATTGTGACCTATAGATTCATAATAGAGAGAGTTTGGCAAAACGCTTTGTTTTGACACAGAAGCTGGGTACAATGTTAAGACTAAAATATACGAAAAATAATTTCCTAACTATATAGGTAAATAATACTAGTATTGAAAAAATTCCTGCTCAGTAAATATTAAAGAATTCCTTTTTGCGAGGATTGTAAAAGAACCATCGTTATCTTATCAAGCAAACATTCAGAGACCCGGACAGGGGACCAGGCAGCGAACTTGTTTCAACGAAACTATCTACAACCAACGCAACTTGAAAACACAAAGGCACAGCATACCCTAAATAAACCTAACGAAGCGTTTACATCGGACCGTTGCGCGGTCAATTGGTTTTTTGGCCCAATTTGGTTAAAGTTTAGCTTGACTTATATACATTCACAATTTCCACCTAACCAATGACTTTAATTTTTTCGCGTGTATTTACGTAAAAGTATTAACTAAACTTAATTTCGATGTACCCGACTAGGTGTCGATCTCGTATAGTGCTCTTATTCGTGAGCAGATGCGGAGCGCGGACGCGATGTAGTAAGAACTCTCAGATCGTTTGAACTAGTCGGGTACATACGATTACGTTAGTTAAACCGTGACATCAATGAATTTACAATAAGTGTAGGAACACATATTTTGTTCAGTTAGAGAAGTGAATTAATGAGTGGCCAATGTAAACGTATGAATCTGGTCCCACCGGGAATCTTCAGCGCGACAAAACTAAGCGGGTATAGGGCTGCTTTACCAGAGACCTGAAGAGAACCCGCCGGGCGGTACGCGGACACGCTTGGGGGGCTCAACCTTGGCTGGCTCTGGCGCCGCGGCCACGGGGCTAGCGGCCTTGGGCTCAGGGGCATCAGCCACTGGGGCCGGTGCCGCCTCCTGAGGGCTCTTCTGGCCGTTCTGGCTGGATGCGTCTGTGCCGTTAGTTGGTTTTGGCTCTTCCTGGCCTGGAATTATAAAATAAATCCTCTTTATTATTTATAAAAGAGCAACGTTATAATTAATTTAATGTATTTCATTATTGTTTCAGTTTTATTTTACAAAAATTGTTTTATCAGTGTTTCATGTAATAAAACAGAATCTAAAAATCATAAGTTCCTCTGAAAGAGATTGTTAATTCTATTAGTATGAGTAAGGATTTGAACCTTAAACATTAAAACTCGTAGTGCTTTAGAACAACGAAAACATGTTGATTAATCTTTAAATAAAAAAAAAAAACTCCCTAACACTTGTTCATTTCTCCTACAGCTATATCAAGATCATAACTCACCAACTACGAAACCGATGGTAGAAGCAGGTGGTCCACGGCGGTGTGTCTGCTGGGGTTCGGGCTCTCCTCCGAAGATATCGGTGTGACCACCGCCAGGGGGCCGCAGCACACGGCTGGACAGCCTCGTGTTGTCAGCCAAACCAACGTTGAAAGAAGTTGAAGTCATTCTGGCACTGGAATAGAAAATATTTCCGTGAATAATGGAGAAATAAGGGAATTTTGGTATGGGAGTGTCAGCCAGGTATGGATCGGCCTAGAGGAACACCATTCTGGCCTCATTGAAAAGATTCTAGGAGAAGGCCAAGAGCAGTGGCATGCAAACAGTTGATGAAAGCACTAACACACAAAATTCAACGAACAAAGAGGTTTTATACCGTAACCTTAAACACTGACAAAGAATTGCGAAACCAGACAAGCTCCTGTTTCGCGTGTATGTACCTAAAGTAAGGGCCAAGGACATCGTTTACCCATATAGTCCTCAATTCCGTATTAAGTTTCATGCTACATTACGATACATACTCATCTCACGGATATAAATCGTGTGGTTAATAGATATCTATGCACATTAATCTACTTTAGATTAGTATATATCTACGTAGTTGTTACGAAGGATGTAAGAAAACAAAGATTAACTGTTTAAATTATCTCAAGGCATCGCTTTCATTCACCCACGGTACATTCCTTGCTTAAAGCGTGGGAAGAAAGTAGCTAGTGTTCCATTTTTCACAAGCCAATTTTGGAAACTTTATGTACTTTTGTCATTTTAGCGCCAATTAAATTTAAATTCTTTGGGAGAATTAACGGAGAACAAAGCATTCATTTTTGGATAGACGATCTTGAGTGTATTATAAGTCTTTTTATGGCCTGATTTAAGTTAACAGCTTTATTTTAAGTTTTGTCATAAGCGATAACAAAATTGCTGTGTCCTGACTTCAATATTCTGCTGAATCGATAACATAATCACAGACAATATGTCTCTGAATGTAATTCATTATAATTATCACGTAAAATGGAATAAAATTTACACACAAGCATACGTCTATTATTTACATAGAAATGTAATTATATCGGCAGCTGAGTAATTAATTAAATCCAGATAGAAAGCTCATTAATATAATTATTCATGCGGATGAGGTACATCCTCCACAGCATCGAACAAGACAATGGTGCCGTAGTGACGCGAGGCAGACATTTGCAATTCATTATTGTAACAAAGTTCATCACTTGAAATATTGATGCAAACAGATAGGATTGTTAAACTAAGTTTTAATTAAGTCCAGTCTTGGTCTGTAGAACACTTACAAAAGATAACGATGCCTTTTAATAAGAAAATAATAAATTTATTGATTGCTAAAAGATAATCAATGCTGCATCTCCAGTCAGTTTCAAAGATCATTAATGACTAGCCACGTCATTGTCTGGGAAAACAATAGTTTCTCATAAATCGAGTGTCTAATGCGAGACAATACGAATGCTTAATGTACTTTTATAGCATTCTCATGTATTGTGTGACCCTGTAAATGATCTGAAACTAGGCATTCGTACGATCTAAATAGCTTTCAAATTGGAGTGACCTGGTTCAGAATATTTGGGCACGCACAGCCCTTAATTACAACGAAAGTAGGGGTTTACACATTTTAAGTGTTATTTAGGTTTATGATACAAACCTATATGATTTTTGATGTTAGAAGTTTTCGTGATACCAAAATGAATGGTATAGGATTTAACCAGTACCCTTTTTGGAAGACTTAAACTCTTAAAAGCAAACCATCATTGTTTCAATCTAGACATGCAATACAAAACCAATACAAGACTAGATGACTAGATTCTCTAAATGACTCTGACTCTAACTCTGATTGACTCTGACCACTTTAATTTCAATGTGACATTGTATAGTTTATAACTAAAGTAAAACCATTGATGCAGCAAATGACATAGAAATCTGATATAACTAGTTACACATCAACATATTCAATGTTGCGACTTCGGGATGTTTACTCAAGCATACATGGCCATATGGACCATCCATACCCTTGTACAAAGAAAATATTACTACATACGTCCAATACTATAATAAAAAAACTCGCTATGACTCGACTAGAGGACGACTTATTGGTCAGCTTAAAGCATCATGATTCCAGATTAACCCAGTTTAGTATGCACCAATGAAACCAACAACAACACCCAACCCTTTACTAATAATAGCAATTTAGTATATAACAACAACCGATAACGCTATCAATAATCCTTTGATAACAACAGGAAAGGGGAAAGGCCTATCTTTACTTGGTAAACGGCGTGTGTTGACAAACCGATTTTAAGCGTCGTCAATTTTTGATTCATGCCAATTCTTGCGAACCATACTTATAACAATGAGACAAAATATTTTTATTAATGCAATTACTAATATCCTTTGCGAGTAGATACATTCATTAATATTCGTGAAGATTGCTTGCTTTCTTCTCGACCGAATTTAGGATAATGTAGATCTACACCATTTGTTACAGATTCTAGCTCTGCTTAATCAAAATTCTATGATTTTTTTCCTCGCTTGCCTTTGTTACGATAATACTTTTTGGCATACCGTGAGTCGACTTAACGTTACTGAAAAAGTTCTACAGGATAAGAAGACAGATGGCTAAAGTATTATGCGAAAATGAAAAGTATTTCAAAGACGCAACGTATCGTCTCTGAAATCTCTTTCAAAATGCCTAATTATAAATACACAAGTGCTGCCTCATTCAGACCGTGATAAAGCACAAAATTCAATCATAAAATCGCACACTATCTATGCACTTACCAAATCAAAAATATATATCCTTTAACTGTCAGCAACTATATGAAGAATTTAAAGTAAACCAAAAACCTCCACACCACTACAATATCGAACACGTACTAAATATTAAAAACACATTGCCCCTTAATCTACCTATAATACTTTATCGACATCAAGATAACCTACAATTTGATCAATCAGTGAATCCATTACAGTGCTATTTACTTAGTAGATGTCTATCAGAAGTTTGTATAGTAGCGACAAATAAAACTATTCTATAAAACGCGTCGGCAGCGTAAAGATCTTTAAAAAATTGGAAATCCAAATCGTAATGACAATAATAATATTCGCTTGATCAAGATGTTAAGTTCAATAAGTTCAATTGCTAGTCGAGAGTGCACGAGGAAGGATTGATCCAAGACATTTTTTCCACCAATCTTCTTGGAAAGGAAAGTTAGCTAATTAACAAAATATAGATGACCTTAAGAAGGCTATTTTGTTGCAAATAGGATTAAAAATAAACTCAATCAACTCGATAAGAAAAGCAATTATCTATGAATCAACCTATTTAAAGTTTTTTAAAGAATGCGTCAGAGATTTCGTTACAGTTGTTAAATTTGAATCACGACTGACGAATAATCCCTGTAATATGAGTCTGTGACCAAGTTACATTTCTCAGAAATGTTTTCAAAATAATATTGTTTTTTATGATTAATCTAATCGTTGGCTCTTCTCAGCAGGTTTACGTTGCAAGAAATACTCAAACAGTATAAGCATTTCACAGAATTTCAGTTACTATTTTTAGAGATGCTTAAACTAAGAAATTGTAATAATATCATTTCTCATTTCTTTCAAATACAATGGTTTTTTGAGATAGAACGGCTAACGAACAGACGGATTACCTGTTACGGCAAGAAGCGGTGCCGCCCCTGGACGGACAACACCAAAGGACTTACTTACTGCCTAAAGGCCTTTTGGGGTTTAGGATTTAGGGAAAGAAGGAAAAGGATTGGGCCTCCGTTAAACTTACTTACACAGCGTAACACAACGCTGTGGTTGTTTCACGCAGGTTTTCTCTAAGGTCGTGGTATCACTCCGATCGAGCCTACCATTCATGCCGAAGCATGTCTATTACACGCTTATAAACACATTGTGTCACTCAGATCAACGTTCCGGGACATCACAGATAAATGAGCCAGTCTACTTTTTTATCTTACCGAACAGGATAAATTCACGAAAGTGAGAGCTCCCACAAAATAAATTAAACGTCTTGAATCTGCTCTGTGGAAGTTCCCTTGTAATAAAATAATTATTACTACAAGCTCTTAGGTTCTTAACTATACATAAGAAGTCGATTAAAACAGAAAACAACAACGGTGAACAGATGGCACCGACGCGACGCGACAGTTGCTTGTCGGTTCGCTGCCATATTGCAAAAACATGGCTGCCAAATTAAATAACTGTTTTAGTAGTCACTTATTTTCTGTTCAGTTGATGATAGCCGTAATTCTCAGTACTTACTCATGTAGTAGTTAAGTAACATAAGTTTTTAACTCTGAATATAACTGTACGCGTCATGCTTTAATTGATAGGTAACGGTTTTAGAAACAGTGATTCGAGTTTTATAGACATTACTTGTTTCTACAAAAATATCCATACGACTTGATTGAATAACCACTCAAATCACAAAATGGTTATTGTCGTTTTTCGTATAGACCATGCCCTTATATGTAGGTTACCCTGACGTATACCCAATAAAGATTTTCTAAAACAATATAAACATGCTGTAACCAGATTTGTGGAATCTGTAACAAAATGTATAACTACTACTCAAGCATGGCAAAATCAATAAAACAAAACAAAACAGCGTAAAAATCATGCGACAACAGCGTGTTGACATGGGGATCCAAAATTCAAAACAAATAGCGTATATTAGCGTGTTCTGTGTCTATTATCTGCTATAGTTATGTATTCCTAGTAACTATTTATTCAATACCCCACCCTCGTGATCAACCAGTTCAATGTACACCCCATGCAATTAGATTAACGACAATAGTAAAGCTATAAAAAAAAAATTACTATACAATGGAAATTGAAAACTTTTCTACTTAGGCATAGCAAATTACCAAACATATTTTAAATCTAATTATGGCTATGGTTGTTAAACTGAGAACTACTTCAGACGTCACAATACCGCACCCAACCTGCAGAAATTATTTCACAGCCAATTCCAATTTCCTGTACTTTCCTTCCTGACAGAATGGTTATGATTTTAAGTAAATTTATTTTTCTCAGACAAATCGTCATGTAACTGGTATTCCAAAATGGCCGCCCGGTGACAGGAACAATTTGCGCGCGAAGTGGCGATACGCGCACACAGTTTATCTGAACCAGGTCTAAATAGAACAGACCGGGTATTTTCCTGTCATTTTAAATTGACATTGCCTGTTGAATTGTATTGTGGGATATAAACCAAAACGCAGTGTGAATCAAAACTGAAAATGTGAGTTCCACATCTTGCACAAAACGCTACCCCACATCACACTTTCAGAAGGAACTTGAAGCAAGCTCTAGTCTATTCATCAAGTGAACATTATAATTTAGGCGTGATGTAAAGTGTCGCTAATGTGTCTGCCATCAATTCTATTGCAGTAACACGGCAAAAAAACAATTATTCAGCTAGGGATAATATTAAACTTACCAGTTTTCTAAAGCCTCTCGATTGGCAGCCATTCTACCGGACAGCCTAGCAGAGTTGGACGAGATATTGGGATGTCTTTAGGTAATATTTGAGTTCTTTTAACACTGTAACGAGAAAGCGATGCATTCATGGAAGTAGAAAGATGTTATAACATGCTGGTTAGTTCAATGAATATTTACACAAAATTACAGTTTTATTAAAAGCGAAGTTCCTCGCTAACTTCAGATATTAAACTACGTAGGTAATGTGGGTAGTATGAAATAAGTATTCCTAAGCCCACAGTATATCGCCAGTGTCGAAAGCATCGTTATTCTGGTGTTGTATTACCTGTCTGGGGAGCCGAGGGCTTTAAACTAGACACAAAGACAATGCGAACGTAGGTTTACCCAATGAATCACTCAATACTCAGCCGTTTTAGGGTGCGGACATATAGGCAAGGGGCGCGTCGAGCGTGCAAAGTTAGCATTAATCGTACAATTTTATGTGAATAACTTTTTATGTTTCGTTCAAAAGTTCAAAACACCTATTTTCAAGTTAAAAAAGCCTTTTCAAAATAATACAGACACATAAAGCAAGGCGATCTCTCTCAGTGGTCGCACCCTAACAAAATATACTTATTGCATTCATTTGCACAGTACTTAGTAAGGACTACAACCGGTCATACGATCTAGGAAGCCAGCCGGAAGCTAGAGTTACATTACGATCGATATAAATGTCTGAGTCACGGCCTGGAGCGTGAGGACCACCTAGAGGATACGGTGGAGCATACGGTAGCGGTATGCCCTGCCTGGGCTGAGCACCGCCGTATCCTCAGGGAAGTGATCGGCGGCGGCGACCTCTCGCGCCCGGCCTTAGTCGAGGCCATGGTGCGGAGTGAGAGGAACTGGGACGCCGTCTCCTCCTTTTGTGAAGCAGTCATGCTCGCAAAGAGAGAGGCGGCCCGCGTGAGGGAGCAATCCTCCTCCTCACGCCCCAGCAGCCGCAACTGGCGACACTACGGGCGTCGGGGATCGAGGGACGATCTCCGGCCACCGTAAGTACGGGCCTGCGGTCGGCGAGTAAGGGCAGCTCGCCGCCCGACCAGAACCAGGCCCGAGCGTACGGCGCGTAGCGTTCCGCGCGCGCCTCAAAGAGCCAATAGACCACCACAGACGGGGCCCTAAAGGGCTGATGTTCAGCCGGGGTTGCGGGGTAAGCGCAATGAGGTACCGCGACCTCGGCACAGAGCAGGAGAAGGAACAGGGGGGTTTTTAGTCAGTAAGAGTCTGACACTCCCTCCTGCCCGGCCCTGGGCGGGAGAAGTCATTTGATGATTTTCCCCTCACAAAAAAAAAAAAAAAAAAAAACGGCCTGGAGCGTCACTTGTTATTATTGGGCAAAACTACAGGCAATGCAAATCCTAATTGTAGACAGAAAACTATAGATAACAATAGTCCATTAAATTGCATCGTTTCAAAAATATAGGTACTGAGCGTAAGTTGGTAGGCATGACTCACAGTCGATGCAAAGTGCATCGTAAGTAGATATCATTATATTATCTTGACCTCAAAGGTAAAGGAGGTCTGTATAAAATATTTACTTTATAAACTTGTTCTGATCTTAAGCAGCACATACTTTTGCTGTTATAACTAAGCCATTAGAAATCAGTATTGAATGTTCGTTTGCTTAAAAAGTATCTACAACCTCGTCTGAATATTTCCACTTATGAACTGCAGCATGGTAACAAGTATCGTGTTCATACAAGGCACTTATAACTTGTAAGTACTTAACTAGCAAGTGCGTAGAGGGCGAACGAGATAACTGCGCATTAAATACTCCTTTGATGTCTGATAGAACAGACAAATGAACCGAATTTATATGAGTAATTGAATATAGACCTTATAGGGAAGGTCGGCCGGGCCGCATTAGGTCGTTGAAGTGACCACTAAAGAGAAACGGTTCGCCAATAAAGTTCGAGGGCCTCATAATTTCATTTTATTACAAACTTGGGCTTGTTTTGCCTGTTTGCACAGCCCACGTACATCCAAGTGAATTTAGGTCTCTCGTACTGGCTTTTCGATACATATAAATCCAGTGACCCACCTACATACCTAAAAGGCAGACACGGATTCAGACTAGTGTCAAAATGTCGGCTCCATCTCCCAAGTTAACCTCAAGAAAAACATTCTTATTACGACTGTCGTAAACACCGATCTATGCCATATAAGTAATCCCATTTAATCCAAACAATAATTACGTGACCAAACACGTGACGGCAAAGTACGCTTAGCGTTTAAAATTACTACAAATCCGATTGGATTATTTGCCCCAATTACCCCAAATAAAGGTACTGACAAACGAAACAATGAAATGCTATATGAGCAGAAATTTTCGTTTAAAAATTACAATTCGTGACGTGAACATGAAAAATCTAAGTAGGTACTTAAGTTCAACGAACGCACATGGTTCCTCCTAATGTTATGCTATACAATGAGTTATTTATAATGAAATGTAAACACGAGAATATCTTCGTTATCGAAGCAAAGTTGTAATCAGCCGAGGGTAACCCGGTTACTTAACGAACCTCGGAAGCAATGCTATCTACTTGGTCCTACTCGAGTGAAACTGTACATTTCATCACGGTTACAAATTCTACAGATTTCTGCATAGCTAACGATGATTTCATTATTTCTTGTATCTAGATTCTATAGTAATCGGCTCTTGTTGAACGGAACTCTACCGAAGAATGTTCTAGAAATCATAGTGCCCAAGATCATCTTGCCACAACTAAATTAAGATCAGAGGATTAATGCGTACTTAATGCCAAAACAACGCTACAGATAATGTTGATGATGATATTGGTGATATGAAAGTGGCAGACAAGCAATAGACGAATAGAAAGAAGACCAGCACCCAAAAGAAGTTAAAAGACTGGGTAATACCGTATTTGGTATTATTGCCGAACAACAGACTTAATCAAAAAGGTCCGAGCTGAAATTATTGTTATGAGACTGCTGCTGTAATGAAAAAAGTTCTCCAATGCTTCTTGAGAATATATCGACATGAAGACACAAATATGTATAATAAAATGTTGTATTGAGATAGCTTCTTAAACGGGTCTAGAGATACAACAAAAGGCTTCGTAAACTCATTCTATTTTTATATAAAAGCGTTTGCGATGTTATATCTTCTTATTCCGTTCCGAGAGAAACTGACGATTCTACGTATGCAATAAATAAGCCACCTTTCACTACTGCTGATTGACAATCAACTGGCAATATCTAGCTTTCCATCAAGGGAATATAAGTGCCAACCAGAATTCTATCAGACAAGCACATCGTTCGTTGTGATTCTATATTCATTATGAAAGTTTTTAGGTGGAAAAAATAATTAAAACGACCAGTAGTAACCTTCCAAAAACTTTTCTGCTTAGAAATTGCTACGTTTTAGCAAAATATTTTGTAGAGAAAAATCTATTACGTAGTTCTGAAGCCAAAAACAGGATAGCGAAAGCTAAATAACAAGTTAGCTTGCCAACGAAATCCCGATTAATGCCTTCAAGCGAATCAGGTCTTGGCAATACGCCAGAAAGTATAGGACGAAGATAAAGGAAATTTAATTAGCGCTAAGTTATTTATCACTGCCGAAATACCTGGTCAGCATCTTTGTTCGGAAGGCTAATTTACTTAGCTCGAAAAGAGGGCGAATGTAATTAATAAATCGAAATCACGAAACATAAAGGAAGGTTCATTAGATCGGAATGTGGTTACACGCACTGAGGAAGTAGGTGTAATGGCTTTGTACATGCAAATATGGAGCAATGACGCTCGGAGGGCCCTCCAGGAATGGTCTGCGGTTGTGTAGCCGCCTTTGTGGTCGGAGACACATGACAAGACGTATCACAAGTGTCTTTGTATTCGAAAATACTAAACTAATTATACTGAACAAATTAAATTGTTTACATATTACGTTTTTCATATAAGAAAACAATGTTTACTGTTAATAATGACGTGAATTTACAATTGTGGCATTTTTGCGAAAGTCGGGATATTTTCTGAAGATATCATGCACATAAAGTTATGGTAAAAGTAGAAAGTCCGCGATCTATTCATATTCAATCAAATTTTTGATCCATACACGTAAACACATGACAAACTTTGTTCAATTACACCTGGAAATAATTACTAGTTTAGGACAATCACTTACTAGGTATGCCTATAATTAGATCATTGGAATTGAAAAATTTCCCCTATGAAAACTAAATCTGTTCAATTGTAGTTATGATTGATTACAACAACAAGATTATAGGGAAAAAATTGGATTGTATGTAAATAACAAATCCAATAAAGAACCTACTAACATTAATGAAACAATGAATTTATTTTTGCAAATAGGCCATAAAACGGCACTTTTACACGTCAAATTATATGTGAAAAACTAGATGAAGCCGTCATTTCCTATCTGACTACTCTGAGAAGAAATGCCGAAACAAACTCAGAGGTCAGTCTCTTTTCAAGTCCAGACAATGTAAAATAACATAATGTGAGAGAACCGTGCAAGTTCATTCTGTAGTGGTCTTTTGAGGAAAAGAACCACACCAGTTTAAGTGGACCCGTTCTGAAGACAGGATTACTAAATTGGTGTCAAAATGGAGATTTTTTACTAAATGAAATTAAATATAGTGATGTACAACTAGTACCATACATAACAACAGGTTATTAAAAAATAAATAATATTTAAAAAAGGAACTGCTTGTGATAATGAAGCGCTGGCCAGTTCAGTTTGTGGTGTTAACCGCAACAAAATAAACATAAGGAATCTATTAAAAAAAATTATTAATGCAAGTACTTGTTAGCAAAATTAGTTACCTACAATCAATAACAATTAATTCTATGTAGATATAATTTCAAAGCCTATTATAGATATTGTTATATCAAACTTCATAAATATTAGTTCCATGTACCAATGACGAGAGAAATAAGCACAAAGCTACTGATAAACTATGGAAAACGATAAAGAGAGGTTGTTGACTCCACATTAAGATTGCAGAGGTTAAATAATAGTATCTCAAATATAGAATACTAGCTACTCTCGCGCCGTTTCACCAGCTGCTCGGCTCCATTAAGTTGTAGCGTGATGTTTTATAGCCTATAGCACTCAGGAACATTGTAGCTATCTATTAGTGAAAGAATTTTGGAAATCAGACCAGCGGTTCCAAATGTTACCCCCTACAAACTTAAACTCACTAATTTTACCTCTTTATAATATTAGTATAGAAGTATAGATTTTTTGTATGTAAGTAATTAAGGTAGTGATGTAATTTGTGTTGCATGTAAGCTGATGAAACTGTTGTTTCAAAATAATTATAATGGGATGTGCTCTTTGAAAGAGAGAGAGTAGATACTGGGTTTTTCATTTAAAAAAATGACTGCCATGAACAACTACATTATATTTTTATAAAACAGCAAAATGTAAAAGAATCGATTAAGTAATTAAATAGGTACCTACTTAGATATTCGTAAATGACAATGAATTGTATTGGATGTTTATCACAAAGACTTTAAGAGCTTAACCAGAAAGATTATGACCAAAGCCTCCAAAGGTAACAACGAAATATGTTTTATTTTTAGACTGCAACGGCTAGCCACATTCCAGACAAGGAAAAATGTACAAAACAGAAGTTCGCTCATTCAATACATGTCCATAACGGCACAAAATGTAATGCACCTACTTCCAACGGAAAAAACAAGAACACGAAAACACATTAAATCCAAGCAATTATGTGTTATTTTAGATGTGTAACTGTAAATATAATGAATCTATCATACATGTAGCGCGATCACTCCATTCATGCGGCAAACAAAATATAACGGTTTCGATTCTTTTGTTCCTACGCCCCGTGCGCTAGCGTGTTCAAATCCGGTAAAATCCAATTTTTAACGCCATTCTATATGCAAATATGCGGTATAATCCACACGCCCATGCCCAGAGACATGGACATCTCGTCCTGCGGCATCAAAGCGCATTGACCTTTACAAAAATCTTGAAAAATAACGGCTCGCGTCCAATGTCTAGCAGCCGGTGTCTATTTTTTTTTACTTTTAATTCATAAAATTAACGAACTTACCTATGCGATTCGACACTTAAATATTTCACTTTATAAATTTTAAGACTATTATGAAAACTAACACTAAAACGGCAGCTTTATTATAATTTTAACAGAGAAAAGATTACTCACCGACTGATCGCTTCTGTTCTTTTTGACGGAATGTGTGTGAGCGGGACCGATATATTCAGTATTGCCCTTCTTGGTAGTAAAAATCTACTAAAGAACACATAAAATCTACTAGAAATTAAACCATAAAATTACTAGTCATCTAAAGTAGATTTTTACTTTACATAAGGAAGCACAAGCAGTTTAACACACCACATAACTTTACAATGACATTTTTATGGTAAAGTTTTATAAAATATAGAACTGTATATGTTTATATGGGCCTTGAATGCCTGAAATAAATGGATAAATAAAAAATAAAATTTAAAGGTGTCAGAGTAATAGATACTCAATCACTTTCGCTGGGTTTCACTCAATCAACGCTATCGTTCACGTACCAACAAAACCGTTGGTCGAAATTGGGTTCAAAGTACACTTTTTTTAGTACTCAAACACACAAATCATTATCGCGATGTTAGTTAGTTATATTAATATTTATATACCTACTAATCAATCGCTACTATCTAGCGCTAGACAACAATTTTACAACCAAGTTACCGATTAAATATCAAAATCATCATTGAAAAATCAATGAAAAACCTTGATTATTTGCTGAAAATAACCTTTTCGTCCCTGATTATAATAAAAGTATTTAAATTAATATTGTTTCTGAGGTAGTAGAAAACGACGAGTGTAGCAACATTAAAAAACCGCAAATTTCTGGTTAGCACCAGATTAAACGTTGTAAAATTTGAACGAAAAACAATAATAATTTAAACATTTACCAACAAGTAACAGCCATGTAAAAATTATTAGATTTTTGAAGTAACACTATATAATTTTAAGCACTTATTCATTTGTGTGAATACATTGTTAGGTTAAGTCTTTTGTTTCTGAACGAGCGAATAGTGTTGCTACGTTTGTAAAACGACTTTATTTGATCGATTGTGTTGTTGCTTTATGACCGATTGTAGTTATTTTACAGCTGCAAGTTAGCATAGTCATGTATAAAAGTCGTTCAGTTACTGCAAATTTTTAAATTTTAATTAAAATACTTCAAAAGCAATACTACTGGCTCATTTTTAATTTTAATGAACATCAACGACTGAAATCGATTTAAATTTATGGTAGTGGATGCGAATAGTCAAATTATCGGTATCTCGCTTTCTCGATTCTCTATATATTTCGTCAGTTTTGCTTAGTGGACAACCCTAACAGAAACGTCTTGTTCCGTTTTGTTTAGAAAAATTTAGAAGAGATAAATTGTTTTAAAATGGAAGCAGTAACGGAAGATAGTAAAAAAGAAAGCATAGAAAATGTGCAATCTAACAATACCGCCACAGTAAGTTAAAACTATTAAAATTCAATAGGTTTATAAATAGAACGCTATCGAATGTCGGCAAACGATTGATTCACATTACATGCAATTTGCCGGTATTAAGCATGAATTTTGGAACTGCTTTCGCACCAGACATGAATTTAATGACAACGAATAATAGTTAAAACTGTTCCTATGTATTAAACTCAAGTCGAAAATAGGAGAAATGTTAACCTGAAAGTTTGTTGGCAAATTGCCAATTCCCGTAATGTTTTTGATATTTTTGTTCGGAAGCACGTTTCACATGCTTTCTGCTTTTATGGTTAATGGTAGAGTGATGCTCAATTCTTTATGACCTTAAGTAACATCTTAAAAATACTTTCAACTGATCCAAACACTGAATTTAACTGCAAAACAATATTAATGTTGTTTGGCTGACAGAGTCAGATTTCGTATTTTGACGTTAAAAAGAAGGGTCTTATTACACACAATGGCTACATTTAGGTCAAATTATTCCTTGGATGGGATGTCTATTATTAGATTACACCTGTAAATTCCACTTTTTGTGATTTTTAGTACCAAAATAGTACCACAAGCATTTCATTAACCTTTAAATTTAGAAAAATAATTATACAACATATTTTATTGTAGGTACATTGGCAATAAAAATAATAACAAACATATTAATTATAAAGAAACTTACAAGAACCTAAAATTTGCAGGAAACAACACCAACACCACCGCTTGAAGTAAAAAAGGGGAAACGAGATGACCGCAGTAGACGAGATGATAAAAATGTAGAACAGTTTATGAAATCCTTGAATTCTGTTCCAACACTAGAGGAGAAACTATCATTAGTTTGTAAGAAGTATGTGCAGACTGCGGATGATAATAAAAAGATGCAATTTTACATCAAGCAGTCGGACAAGCGCCACGCAATGCTTTTGAAAGAGAAGGAACAGTTACAACTGGAGTTCAATAAGACTGTTCTCGTTAAGTCTAAGTTGGAGAATCTCTGCAGGGAATTACAAAAACAGAATAAGGCTATTAAGGTTTGTTATCAAGGAATATCTCTAAGATTGGAAAATAAGACTAACATATTTTAGTTTCACTATAATTTTTTTTTTAGATTGTAGTAGTTTTTGTATTTTTTTAATTATATAAGATTTTCTTATTAATTTATTACTTTTTCATATGTTCTGAATTACTAGGACTTATATTTCTTTTAATCCTTAAATAGACCCCCAAACGCTGTCTGGAAGAAATTACTCTGTGTGTTAAGACCACCCATTTTATATTGTATGATTAATGTGACACTATGATGTTATCACCTCATCACATTTCCATCACTTGAAATCCTTAGCAGCAGACACCAGGGTAATATAAAGTTTGTATGTAGGGGCTCATCTTTGGAACCGCTGGTCGGATTTCCAAAATACTTTCACTGGTAGAGAGAGAGTGTTGTTTCGCGCGAGAGAGGCTAGTATCCTATAATTCTGATACTTAAACTTTAAAATGCCACACAACATAAAACTCAGTATAACATGGCATTGGTCAGATTTTCATTAGTTCAGTTTGTTGTTATTAGTTGTCCAGTCTTTTGTACAATAGATGCATATGGATAGAATGCAGATGGCTTTTCTAATGGGGTTATCATCATATAATCTCTCTCGCCCCTCTCTTGCCGGGTGGGGAGAGAGGTAGTGTCTATAACTGACTAAAAGCCACCAAGTTGTTTTCATGCTCTTTTAGGGCAATGGCAATGATACTGTGTCACCTTCTAGTGTATGATTAAAATGCTAGAAATACTATTTAAAGTGTAAAATTATTGTATGTTATTGTTAAATGTACCAGGCTTTTGATATGCATATAGCACAGCATTTCAAAATCCTAGTGTATTTTTTAATTACATATACTTTTTGTCTGTGAATTAAAAGAAAACTTACTAAAACTATATCACTTATAGCAGTAAATAATTAATAGTGAAATTATTTTCAAACTAGCTTATTCTTTTTTAACACATGACAAATCTTTCCTTTCATCCAAGAACAATGTAAATAATTACACAAATAATTTATGTTACAGGAAGAATCTCTACTAAAAATTCGTGAAGAGGAGGAACGTCGTAAGGAGACACAGGCAAAGTTTCAGAACACTCTGTCGGAGATTACGGCCATGCTGCAGCAGAATAATGAAAAGAATGCCAAGCTCCGAGATGACAACATCAGCATGAGCGAGAAATTCAAGTCTGTTGTGCAGCAGTACCAGCTTAGAGAACAGCAGGTAGATAGCACAATAAATTTTGAGTTTATTTTATACATTCAACAAAATATTTTTCCTGGAAAAAATATCTACTAATAAAAGTATTGTTATATTATGTAAAGATTTTAAATTTTATTTGGAATTTTGTTTCCCTCTTGAAGGATAATACTTTATCCGCTATTATGAATAATAATTAATTTGTTTTCCCCAAAACATATGTACACATAAACATCAATTTGTACAAACAGTATAAACATTTATTCAAAACTATACACACTCAGGTCAGCTAAATGGCAAAAAAACTATAATATTCCTTTATTCCAGGTAGATAAAATGGCGAAGCAAATGGCTTTAGAATCCCAACTGTCGGATGCGAAAATGCAGAAAGCTAGCCTTGAACACCAAGCAGACAAGGAGAGGCTGCTAGCTGAGATGGAGCAGCTAAAGGTCACCTTGGCACAGTACCGGGCCAAGATTATGGAGCTACAGGGAAATGAGACCAGTAAGATATTGGATTTGAAAGATTTAAATATTTCTTGTATAGCCAGGAGAGCTATCATTGCTATTTTTATGTTAAACATTATGGATACAACATTAATTATCTTCAACCTACACTGGTGAATAGATTGTTAAATGTAACATGAATCCTACGTAATTTGAAAAACTGCAAGACTTCTGTTTAGCTTGATAAACTCTAAATCAATTGTTTATTTAGTAGCTAACAAATCATAAAACGATTTTCTTTCATTACAGATTTGCGTAGTCAGTTAGCAGTGTACACGGATAAGTATGACGAGTTCCAAAGTGCGTTGGTGAAGAGCAATCAGATGTTTGGTGGTTTCAAGGAGCAAATGGATATGGTAAGGCTTAATTATGTCATTTTACTAACAATAGTTTGTAAGTTTCTCTTGTAATTACTAACAAAGTTAATCTTAGTCATCTGCAAGTCGCGAATCGTATTAAAGCCACTTAAAATACAATAATGGCTGGGTGGACTTCAGCTTTTTTCGGTTCTTCTGAATTAAAAAGAAACAAAATATCACAATAAAAGAACGAATATATAGGATAATTTGGGATAGGGAAAATTTTATCCATTCTCAGTCTTCATACCATAATGTGTCGTATTTAGATGTCAAAGAAGATCAAGAAATTGGAGAAAGAGTCTCTATCGTGGAAGACTCGGTGGGAGACGTCGCAGACAGCGCTGCTGGACATGTGCGGCGAGAGACAGGCCGCCACGGAGCGCGCCGCCGCCGCCGCCAGGCAGCTCCACCACATGCAGGGGCTCTGTCGGACTCTGCAGGTACTACTGCACCACTTCTGTCTCCCACTCCATACTCTCTAGCATCTATATTAGTGTTCTTGTAGTTTCTACTTTAAATATTGGCATTCGTATACGTAAAAAGGGAAACAGATTACAGTACACTTTTACTTCTTTTAAATTATTAAAAAATGTGATGTTGTTCCCCAAGGTTCGCATATGGGTCCGACCTAAAATTATTAATGAACAATGTGAAATTCGAACATGGAAATGATGTTTGTAATGTGTTTGTACCAGGCGGAGCGTACAGTACTACTGGGCACGCTGAAGGACAACAACATAGAGCGGCCGGCGCTGCCCGCGCTGCCCCCCATGCCGGCCCCGCCCCCGCCTGCACCCACGCCGCTTGCCCAGCAACCTGCCTCCAATGCTAAGGTATGTTGTATACTTTATATTTATAGACGGTTTTAGAAACTACGTCAACATTTTCAGAACACTGAGCTAACTGAATTATGTTTGAATCCCCAGGTTGACGCGATGGCAGCCAACTGCGCTCAACTGCGCCAGAGTCTCGCACACCTACAAAGTCAATTAAACACCCTTACAAACAAGCAAAAAGAAGAATCGCCTGCACCTGAAAAAGTAGAGAAACCGGAAAAACAGAAAAAATCCAAATCGAAAAAGAATAAGGCAGAGAAAGCTAAAGCTGAAGCTGAAAAGGCAGCTGCTGCAATGAAAGATACCGAAAGTGATGAGGCTACCGCTAAAGTTGACAACGTTGAAGAAGTTCAGCCCAGTGCCAGCGAAGATACGACTGATATTGAAACTGAGAAGGTTGATGAAAAAACTCTAGAGAATCTAATACAGGCAATAAACAATGCTAATATCAACCTTTGTGACTTAGAAGTTGTTAACGATGAAATTTTAGAGGACACACCACAGGAGAATTCAGAAAAAGTAGAGAGTAAAGAAATCGAAAGCCCGACAGTGGAAGCGAAGGAATCAACGTCGAATGAGAGTCCAGCGGCATCACCGGTAGAGGAACCTTCAAATGAAAGTACAGAAGTCACAAATGTAGTAGACACAGTCATAGATACGAACATTAATGACGTTAATGAAGTATTATCTAAGTTTTTAAATGAAGTGAAAGATGTAGCGACGCTAAACGGGTGTGGTGACGCTGAAGTTTCAATCGTGGAATCGTCAAATGAAGAAGTTTCGCACGTGAACGAAGTGAAACCAATACCAAGCGATGCATAAAACAATTTGTGTAAATAAATTCTAGTGTTTTGGACTTTTCTACGTTGTTATATAAAATCATTACATTTTGGAACGAGTTTTTATGTTAGTATCATACACATTTGTTAGGGCTGCGACATTTTGTTACTATGTGTAAACTAGATCAATAAATTGCCAGTATTAAGTTTAGTATCAAACAGTGTATGTAGATTATACATATGTTTTCAATAAATTAATATATCAATTATTCAGTTTATCATTTTGATAGACATAACCAAAAAGAGATTTTAACTTTGAAGGTTTTATTCTAAATGTTTATTCCGATTTCCCACTTTTCCTCATTCAAGTACTACTTTATTTTTAATGTACTAATTAATGAGTCATGAAAATAATTCGTATATTTTGAAGTAGGTACACACTAAAATGCCAAATGTGTATGATACAATAATAATGTAAGTATTGATAAAATAGTTCTCGTTATAACCAGGACATAAACAACCATAAATCAATATTTTAGTGTTAGTAATCTCTGGTCACAGCCAGTAAGTTGCCTATGATTGAAATAAGCAGGGTTTCTCATGCACACTTTCAACTCAAAAAACTTCGAAACTACTAAACCGATTTGAATAAATTTTGGTACATTATTGCTACTCATACGCATAACATCAAGGACGAAATTACTTACGAATTTCTTTAATTGAGCAGTTATACGCGATTTAACTCTTATTTGGAAATGTTTACACATTAATACTGAATGCTCAAAAGTTTATTGCATACTATGATGCTGTACAAGTTGTAATAAATGGTTTATTCACAATGGATCCTGCCAGGCACCGCATAGGTGAAGTTGGAGAGAGGAGGACCGTCGGATGTTTGGATACGATTTAGTATTTAAGTAAGGATATAAAATATTGAAGGATTTTATCCTTTTTTATGTATCTACGTAGTGGCATATTGATAAAAGGCAGCTTGTGTGTTAATCCAGGATATCACCTGTCTACATACCAAATTTCAAATCGTTTCAGCCGTTTTTGCGTGATTAGTATCATCACAAACTTTTACATTTATACTATTAGTAAGGATTTAAATATCCATTTATGTTGATCATGTTATATTGAGTACTAAGGTTCACGGCAGTTCCATAATTCTTGACTTGAAAGTATGCATGATAAGTATAACCTATGCCGAGTACTTAAATGAACGCCTTTAAAACATAATGCGACATTAGTGCCTTCAAAGAATTAATAAACATATTTTAAAGTATAGTTGGCTTCATACTTAGTTTATCACAAAATAGTTATGCATTAAATTACAACTTGCAGATGGAATATTTTCGACTTTAACCTTAAGTAAATAGGAGTGAAAAATAGTTGACTGCAATAAGAATTTATGCTTTTTTATCATCAATCAGTCTAAAAAGTTGTTTTCGGCCTGATTTTTCATTGGTTAGATAAAAGTTGTCTGGGGAATAATTATGATGCTGTCGCGTCAAAATGTTTGTGTAAGACAGTGACAGCAACAATTTTATTCCTCATAACATTTATCTGACTATTGAAAAATTTGCCCGTAAATAAATATCCTAAGTGCCTAAAATAAGTCTAGTCAGGTAACGGCCTTATAAAACTGAGTGGGAATTAGATTATTTTTTTTTATGAAAATAATTCAGTATTCGACTTGATTTTTTATTGTGTTTCTTTTAAAAATTACTGGCTTAAAACTTAAGTATGAAAATTTGCACAAGCTTATGTAATTTTGAGTATATGGTATGATGGTATGGAAGAAATTTGAAATCGTTTTTAATGTATTGTGTTCTTTGTCCATTTTAATTAGTGATTTATATGCTTATTTTAATATTTCTAAAATCTCAATCCATTGGTTTTCATTACCTATATTTCATTGATGTTGAATGACTGGGAAATGGAGTGTCAAGAAACAAAACTGGAAAGAAAGTTCTAGTTATTTCAGAAACTAGTCTTTTATATTTATTTTTGTATAAATAAAATATTAATAGACTTAGTTGAGATGTTATGATGTTGAATATTCTAATGTTTAGTTTCTACACACCCCATTTTTCTCCAAGAATATGCATAGTAATTGTAAATGGAAATGTTATCATACTTATTTCACTGCTGTGGTGCAGCAGAGAGCAAATCTGTGTTAAGATTAAGTTCAATTAATAGCAAAACTAAATATCCCCCTCATCTGTTACTAGATTTGGCTACTAGAGAAAGGATTTCTTCTTATTTTCGTATGGGATACTTTGGTAAACGAACACACCGCTCACCCGGTTATAAACAAAAATATCCGAGTGGGTTTGTCAGAGTAATGTCAATAAGCCGTGAAATTATATACAATAGCTTGTGCTCGAACGGAGTGATACCAGGGCCTCACATGATACCGTGCTATTAATAAATTCTTGCGTTGCGTTCAAAGTGCGATTGAGGTAAACCGAAGTTTTCCCCCATCCCCAACAACCCACAAAACACAAGTGCTTTTGCCGGCCCGCTATTGTGTGTTATTATGCTTTAAGGGTTACACGTTCTTTGACAAAGCCACTCGACTAGTTTCAAGCCAAATCAGGGCTCATAACTATTCATGGGCAGCATTGTGAGACGGCACGGTAGCTAACTGATTTTGTATGATTCTTATATTAAAATTCTCTCTCTAATAGCCTCTTTAATATATCCAAGTAGATAGGTTAATAAAAAAAGATGTATTTTTTTAGTTATTCTAAAATCTAAGTAGCTTTTTGTTGCTCTTTTTTAAAACTAATTTGTGAATTACCAGATCTACATTGGCTATCAAATGTTACGTGTGTATTGTTTTGTCTGTAAATCTGTGAATGATTGTCACCTATATGGTGTCTACAAATGTAGTTAGGGGAATTAGAACCTTATTTCGTTAGGACACAAGGCTTCAAGTTAACCAATAAATACTAAGTATGGGGATGGTACCTGATGTCAAAATACCGGCGACCAAGTCAACGCTGGGGATAGGGCGGCTAACGAGCAAAGAGGTCACTTAGTCAGTCATCGGATCCGCGAGTGTCTATCAATCGCAACATCGAGGAGTTCTAGTGCTTGCTTGTCTTTTGAGGACTGGGGATGTGGGAAAATTGCAAGCAAACAATGCAAGCTTTGTTTCACGCTGCTATCTGTGCGGTCGTGGTATTACTACGGTCAAGCTGATCCATTCGTGCCGATATATGTCTCTTCCACACTTGAAATGTTGTTCTGGTGTAGGTCTGCAAACATCATGGTTGCATGATTGGTCGTTTAACGATAGTGTCTTGATCAGATAAGGTCCATAGGTATTAAATTAAATTTGCTACAAAATTTGTAATTTTTTATGAAGTATTGAATACAAACTACGTAGTAAGTGGATTTTTCCCTCCTGGTTTGTCCGATACACAAATGTACAATTTAATTATTCAGTGTAAAATATAATTTTTATGTATTTTTTTGTTATACTAAAACTATGTGTCGCTATGGACGACAATTTTGTGTTTTTCTTAAATAAATAATAGTTTGTACCAATAATATTTTTTTTATTACAATTTATTTATGACTGGGCTTCCCCCAATGGCCACAGCGAGTGCTCCAGTGATGCAGTCTCGAGTGCATGGCGAGTAGCGTTCGGCGTGCGCTTCAAAGAGCCAATAGACCACAGCAATAGTCCACTAAATAGATGGGACTCAAAATTGCCGATGATCAGCCAGGGTTGCGGGGCAACCGCAATAAGGCACCACGGCCTCCGCTTGGCGCAGGAAAAGTAACGGGGTCGTTTATGACAGTAAGTCTTTTTTATGGTAGGTATGGGTCGGCAAAAAAGCAGACGGATTACCTGATGGTAAGCAAACAGCGCCACCCATGGACATCCGCAACACCAAAAAGATACGATGGTGTTGCCGGCCTTTTAGGAATACTTTAAGCTTTCGGATATTTAAGGTTTGGGAATTGATAGGGGAAAGGGGAAGGAATTTGGTCTTCCTCTTCCCTCACTTTGGGTCAGAGAAGCTATTTGATGATTTTGCCCTCTCAAAAAAGGCTAAGAATAGTCTGGCTAAGCTGTCAACACATACGAGTAGTCCTTAAAAAACTTACTAAACATGTTATAATGCTTTTATAGCTAGTATGAACAAAAGCAATGGAGCAGTTTATGCGCCGCTCACTAGAAAGGCCGATCAACAACAATAGTACCTATTGTACAAAAATAATACAATTCTGATCTGAAAATATTATCTAGATTGCAGATTAACAAAGTGCCTGTCGTCGACTTGTTACCGAGCGGTGCACAAAATGTCGCTGGCGCCATTTTATTCTTTTTTTGGTTATAGCACTGGTTTCAGATGCAAAGGCCAAGAGAACAGCGATTTTAAAACGCTTGCGTGTTAAAGTAGAGCGATTTTTCTCAGAATAAGTATTGGGGAGATGTTTAAAATCTGCAATCGGCCATAATATATATTTTTTTAAGGACAATTATCTAGGTTGGTAGTACCTACCTTAGTGACACGACCATGCCCCATAGACCTTAAAATATTCTGCAACTAGGCACCAACTTACACAAACAACAATGATATTTCTAGATGTCGTTCAAGGATTAATTGCAAGTGAAATTTGTAAGGTGATACTACCGTAAATTGGAACCTAAGCCTTACACAGCGGTTAAACAAAGTATTGAGTATTTACATAATTATGTAGCTGCACGTAGCTTGCAGTCAGTATTACCTACTTAAGTAATATAACTAAGAAAAAGTGCAATTATGTGCTCCCTTACCTTGTGTGTGCCTACCTTTAATTACAATAAGAGTGTGATGGGACTCACGTCGTGTAAACATTCACCTAGTATTATTATTTACTAGCTTTTGCCCGCATGGGATTGTGATTTCCTACGGATTTTTGGTATAAAATCTATCTTAGTCCTTTCTCGAGTTCCAAACTATGTTTGTACCAAATTTCACAGAAATCGGTTCAGTAGTTTAGGCGTGAAGAAAAGACAGACAGACAGACAGAGTTACTTACTTTCGTATTTATAATATTAGTTTGGTTTTTTTTTTAATTCAGTTGTCTTTTATCCCTTTTTCGCTTTCGCTATGGCTCCACAAAAGTGCATAAATTGGGATTGGGAACGTTTCGTATTATCGGCGTCGACAGCTTAGTTTTATCTCTAGTCTGATATAACACCTTACATTTCTAGATCTATACAAAAACTAAACGATTGCCTAAATGGCCTGCCCGTTACTTTTTACATTGTTTTAATTGGATAATCTTTTATTTATTTGTAAGGTAGATACCTACTTCTTGCTTTTGTTCTAAGCTGTCTTAGATTTTTGGTTTTTATTGTCTTAAGTACCTACCTATCACACTTTTTTAAACAGTAGGATTTTCTCCTGTCACATCTCGTAAAAACTCGAAACAAGAATGTTTGGATCACATAGTTGTTACCTGCGGGAATCGAACTAGCGACACGTTGCACGGCAGCCACCGCGTCAACCGTATACTTAGTTAAGATTTTTTTTTCAAACAGGTATTATGATATTGCTTAGCTAGCTAACTAGGTACAGTTCTATTTTTTAGGATCTTAACAGTTAAAGTAGGCTCTGAACGCAATTAATTAACATGGTGAAAATAACAGGTAACTTAGTATTTGTAGGTACAAAGTCTAGGTAGGTTGGTACCTAAATTGAATGATACAATTTTAATATTTTATTACCTAGATACTGGCTTAGGTAATCGACTTCAATATTTTTATTAACAAAAATTGAAAGTCAATAAAAAAATCCTGCCGCCTTTCAGAATCGTGCGAAATTATCAATTAAACAATACTTTTGAGAGCACGTTTGACATCTTTGCAAACTTTGCATCCGTTTTGATACGGTAAAATCGATTCTATGCCGTTTTAATAAGGTGTTTATTGTGAGCAGATTAACGGAGCATTGTTTTGTAATGTTTTGTCACGGCATTTGTCAATCACGTGACGGTTTGTTGGTCAATTTGTTTATGAAACTGTTTCATGTTGGAAGAGCAATGCTCGGGTGATCCCTTTAAGGGGAGAGGGGAGGGGATGGGAGGTAAGATGACGTCTAACCTTCATCCAATTAATTAATAAACAATTAATTGACTGCACGGTTGGCTCAGTGGCTGAGTAACTGGCTGCTGCGCAACGTGACGCGGGCTCGATTTCCGCACCCGTTGTGAATGTGAATTGGTACCTATGTATGTAAAAGCATCCACGACACGGGAGAATAACACAATAAGGGGCAATGTTTCTAAAAAACTAAATTAATAAACATATGCTATAATATAATCTATCTTAATTCATAGCTTTAGTAGCAGTACCTAGCGTCTGTTTGAATAAGTTTTTTTTGTGTTTCACCTCGACTCAGTAATCGAGGCGTACTTAAAAAAGTTGTTATATTTAAGCTATTTGTATAAAAATATTAAGATTTTTGATTGACGTCTGAGGGCTCAGTTTTTTATGGAAAGGACCAGACGGATCGGATGATGTTAAGTGATCAGTGAAGCCCGCAATAGGTACCAGAGGAGTCAAGGGCACGTTGCCGGCCTATTAAAAAGGAGTACGCATGTTTCTTGAAGGTTTGAAGGTCGTATCGGTTCGGATAATACCGCCTCCGAAATATCACTAAGTATAATGTTTTGTTGTGTGAGGCAGAAAGTTACTGAACTACTTGAAGTATACCTACTAGTTTTTTGTCGCTAACTAATTAGATAGATAGGGATACCAAACTACAGTCTGACTAACCACGCCTACTAAGGCAGACGTGTATGCGCTAGTATAGGCGCGCCCTCTGTTCCCTCGCTCTTTTTTTGTCAGGGGAAAAGCACGGTGAATTTTCATAATTTAAATATGGCTGACTCCTGTCTATCTGTATATTGTGACTCCTGTCTATTAGTCAACAAACGGTAGAAAAAATCTAATTCAGAACATCCAAAAAATCAACATTTAACAAGTATTTGAAATCATAATTTCTTGAAAACAAATAATCATAGGTACTTCATTATGTTTGATTTTATTTAACGAGATCACTAAAGCATCAGTGTACATTGATCTACATTGCTCAGTGGGCCACGTAACAGGCATATTGCGCGTGCGCCGGGTCAAGGTCCGACCGTGCGTTACTTTCGCTGTCAACACTTTTTTCATAAAAAAAATCGTTTCTGTTTCTTTTAACTGTAGATTTTAGGGCTCATAATGATCGATGTAGACTTTTAAATGTTTCATGGACAAGTTGACATCAATTAAACAACGATTCGAAAATATTAGGTAAGGTTTTTCGGTTTCGGTATTCCTAGGTAAGACAAATTCCCGGCCGGATTCCGATAATTCTTGTACCTTGTGAGACTTATGTATCTTACGAAATGGGATACAAGTCTGCAGACCCCTTTTTATTTTTCAAATATATTCAGTTCTTATTTTTATGTAATAGTATCTACGTCAAACAAGTAGACTGATTATCAGCTGGTAAGCAATAAGTGCCATTCGCAACAACGGAGGAGTTATCGACCTTTTGGGGATACGGGTTTTGGAGATTTAGGGTTTGGGGGAGGGGAAGGATTGGTCCTCCTATAATTTCATTCACACGGCGAAACATAACGCTGTGGTTGTTTCACGCCGGTTTTCCGTGAGGCTGTAGTATCATTCCAGTTGAGCCGACCCGTTCGTGCCGAAGCACGATTGTCCCACACTTTTATTTATGTGTGGGTTATGTAAAAAGGCTGTAAGTCGGTGTTTAAGACACCCACGGGTTGTGCAGGTAAGTTATCAGCGCCTCCCATGGATGTCCATGTAACACCGGAGGACTGACAGGCACGTTGCTGGCACTGTAAGGAGTAGTTACTCTCGTTTCATGAAGGTTTGAAGTTCGAATCTTAAAACATATTCCTTCTTCGTAATTCAAGTTTGCATATCAGTTCCAAGTGACATTGACCAAAAATTACAATGTTTTATAGATATTTTACGTTTAATGATTTCGAAATGCACACAGCTTTGAAAGGACAGGTTTTGTGTGAACAAGTAAATAATTGAATGTCTCCAAGGTAATAAAAGTGCTTTCAATCACAGCATAAACTTTGGAAATATGAATATTGTAAAATGATAATTTGTGACCAACCAATTTATCTTGACCACTTCATTCCCGACTACTTCTGGACATAGAATAACATATCACTTAGCTCTTTTCTTCATAATTAGGCAATTGTCACTAAACTTAACTGAAGAGGACGGCGAGCAAGGGTAGCTCGCCAGCCGATCAGATCCGAGCGTCCCGAGCCATCAGAATCCCTTAGATGACCAAGGGCCGACGTTCAGCTAGGGTTGCGGATGCAAACACAATAATCAAACGTAGGCTCTGGCCCAGACCAGGAGAAGGAATGGCGTAGCTTGTAGTCACAGAGAGTCTGACACTCTCTCTCGCCAGTAAGTAAGAGTTGGAGAGCCAAGCTTCGGCTCTAATGGTGTGAAATAGCCACGAGGCCCAATTCTTCCCCTCCACCAATCCCTCCTCAGTGCCTCAATCTCCAGATCCCTAATCCCCAAAAGGTCGGTAACAAATCAAATCAAATCAAAATTATTTATTCCAACTAACCCATAAATAGGTACTTTTGAAACGTCAAAACAACGCACTCGTAACTCCTCTGTGTTGTTGTGGGTCTCAATGGGCGACGCTTATTGCTTACCATCAGGTAATACGTCAGCTCGTTTTCTGACCTATCACCTAAAAAAAAATATACGTTTGCTTAGACTCCAAAACACAAAGAAGTACCTTACATACGTACTTTTGAAACGTTAAAATATAATAATAGTCTGTCAGTGACTGTTAAAAGTGTAGATTCAAACGGGGAAGAGCGAGAAAGAAAACTGCATCATTACTCTATTATCTTTAATACATTATTGAAAACAAGTGAATTTTAAATCTTTTATCGTTTAGAAAACAATGCACAACTTATTTCATTTGGCCAATTGATAGTCTTTTGCAGTTTTATTGTCACTTTAAATAATACTTTTACATCACAGTAAGATCTAAGACTATTTATTGTAACTTTCTTAATTCACGATTTGTACAATAATCACCATGTTTTATTATCACGACTGTTCTAAAGCGAGCCTCTTGAATGCCTTCCGTCCGTCACACTTCATTTGTCGAACAATTCATAAAATCTTTCCGAAAAATTCGATTCTATTCGTCCCGTGAAAGCCTGCTATGACAATATTTCTAGGAATTACTCAGTTCCTATTATTGTTTTGTATGAGAAACGAGCTAGACTTAGACCTTTTATTGTACACAAAAATACGTTAAAATGCTGGTAAAAGTGTTATTTAGAAAGCATTGCAAAGCTTTTAGTATTATTTTTCCAGTTATAACCTAGGCTACGTGAACCTAGGTTACCTTTTTTTATTTGAAAAAATAACGTTGTTTAACACAAAGCGTGAGAGAGTTACAATTCAGCACGAAAATGCCGGCGTGACCGGAGTGATACCACGACCTTAATTAAAGCCGGCGTGAAGCAACACTTACGTCGTATGAGTGAGGTTACCGAAGGCCCAATCCTCCTCTATCCTCATTCCTTTAAATCCCCAATTCTTTAATCTCTAAGAACCTACAAGAGGCCGGCCACGCACTTGTATTAACTCCTTTGGTATTAAAAATCTCCATGGGCACTGCAGATTGCTTACCATCAGGTAATAAGTGCATTAGGTAGGTAGGTAGATAAAATTAATATATTGACTTGTTAGCTTAGTAGTTATACTTAAGCGCTACTGCTAACTGAAACTAAAGATCTAAATTCTGATTAAATAAAATTAAAAGGTATGTGAAACAACGCCTAATAGTGGAAGACTTTTGATGATCACGATAACTCCGACAAGAGTGTGACGAGAAACAAAAAAAAAGCAAATCATAAAAAAAACTCTAATTACTGCAACATAAATTAATAAGACTATCAACATTAAAACAGGCAGTTAACATGTTACACAGTAACCCAACAAATTAAAACATATGTTAACACATAATCCAAGACTATTAAACACTCAATACATACATATATCAATGACAACAATACTAATTGTAACTGCGCACAAACTATTAATTACGAACAACTAATCGTTCCCCGATCGCGGAGTACGCACGCAGATAAACAAACATAAGGTAGCCATGTAATACCCTTACATGACTGCGTTATTTACTTCTTTATATAACCCTTAGTGATACAACTTCCTTATATTTCTTTTGATAATAACCATATATAATTATGTTTTACTTTTGAAGCATGGAAATAAGGTGTGTCATTCAACGTAGGACATGCTTTGGCACGATTGATTCAATGACCACATCGTTCTCTTCAAGGTCCGGTGAAGCTCTTGTAAGTCCTCTGCTGTTGTGATTCTGTGATTGCTTACCTTCAGGTGATCCATCTGCAAATCCAGAGTAATTTTAATTTTTATAATTTCGATTTTTGGATTTATTATATAGATACTGTTGGCAAAAGAAATACATCTGGCCAAATTTCAACTATCTCTGCTAATGAGAGAGAGACGAGTCTTGTAATAGAAATCCTGTTTTACTTTTTCAGTATACAGCCCTGAAGAGTTTGCTTTTATGTATGTCATGAATATATGTCGCTGATTCTTATAACAGGGGTTGCGAGCGCATGCGTCGTTTGATATTATTTTTTTCAAAAAAAACGTTGCCCCACACTAGGATGTTCTCCTGTGTCGTGGGTGCGCTTACAAACATACAATTTCACATACACATCACACCCAGACCCCGACAACAATGTGTGGATCACACAAGGAGTTGTTCCGTGCGGGAATCGAACCCGGACACGTTGCGCGGCAGCCAGTTGCCCAACTACCGCGCCAACCGTGCAGTCATACTAGCAATCTGACCCGGCTTCTCACGGTTGCAATGCTTACCTATAATAAATTTTTAAACATACAAACCTTCCTCTTCAGTCACTCTGTCTATTAAACAGCCGCATCGAAATCTGTAACGTTAAACCTTCTATAGGGGATATAATAGATATAATCTGGATATCTATAGGGGCAGATAAAGCAATTTTGCTTTATAATATCGCACTACCCAGGGCGGAAGAAAGGATAGTTTTCCTCCTCTCAAAAAAGGAGTGTGAGAATACGGTAGTTTTCAACTAGTCAAATTCAATGCTTTTATCCAAATGTCAAAAACTATACTTTTCTATGAAATTTGTATGAAACACTGAGTTATGACGGCATATTAATTTTGTGCCAAATAGCTTACCTAACTTATTTCTTGAAAAATTGCTAAGAAATATCAAAAACTTAGTGTATCGATCGATCGATCGATGAATAAAAAAACGTAAGTAGTAGTAAGTTTTTTTAAAAGTTATTTTTCAATATTTTATTGTATTGAAATGTCGAATTAATTTATTTTTGACCTAGGAAACTATACCCAATTATAACGTATTTAAGAAAATATGTTCGTGATGGCGTTGAGTTGTTTATGTGGAAAGATTAGCGCATCACTATCCAAAAACTAGTATTTACAAGACTTTAATCGATCGAAGTCATTTTTTTACCAAGTAGGAAGGTATATACCAGTAAAAGTATATCTACATTATGCAGTATGTTGAGTAGCTTTTCAGACCAAGTTATAAACTTAGAAACGAATGCTTCTTTTTGTGTCTATTAACGTGAGTTATTAGGATTAAATTAATTAATGAGATAAAGAACTTTAGGAACGTAACTATTTTGAGAAAACTATTGTAATAGTCGTCCGACTATGAGCTCTTGCTGTAGCTTTTTTTTATGGTATAAGTCGGCAAACGAGCAACCGGATTACCTGATGGTAAGCAATCGGCGCCGCCCATGGACACCCGCAACACATACGAGTGAGTTTGTACGAGTGCGTTGCCGGCCTTTTCGGGATGGGGGTTGTGGATATAAGGATTGGGAAGGGATAGGGGAAGGGGAGGGATTGGGCCTCCGGTAACCTTACTCACACGGCAAAACACAACGCTGTGGGTTGTTTCACGCCGGTATTCTGTGAGGCCGTGGTATCACTCCGGTCGAGCCGACCCATTCGTGCTGAAGCTTGGCTCTCCCACACTTCTAGCCACACTCCCAGCTAGTAAAATACCTATGTTAAACAAATAAATGATTCTGATTCTGATTACAGAATCAAGTGGAATTAGTTACGTGAATACATTGTATATTATTGTCGAAATGATTTGGAGTTCTATGAATTTACTTGGTCGTTCTTCTTTATAGAAAGCTGTACCTAAATGGGGTTTGGATTCGATCTTTATTTTTGTGAAATACGACAAACTATTGACGTTCCTATCTTTTATTACCAACATTTTATACTACCAATATTTTGATTAATCAAGTGGAAGTAAAGACCTTCGATAGCAGTTTTTAATAAAGACAACTTTTATTACATTCATATTGATAATAGGTACCTACATAATATTAAATTGTGATTAATATCTTTAATAGTTTCGGTAGTTGAAGGCTTTCCAAGATAGATCTTTTGTTTTCTTTATTACAATGTCAATGTGACAGTGGGCGGCCTATATTTTCGTGTGATTGTTCTTCGCTTTAAATACAATATTTTGATATTTGAGAATTACAATTTAAAAATCGAATTACACAATACATATATTGGTATGCGAGTTTCATAGAATAGAAAATTTATGTAAATATGAATAATATAAAGCCACAGATAAAATAAGTTACTAAAGAAAACCTGTACCTAATAGGTAGCAACCTTTTATCTATTTAGAGACCAAATTCCCAAAGGTGCAGCTTAAAGATGGTGTAAAAAGTTCCAAAAACGAAAACTAACACGATGATAAGTTTGCTTAGATAGGTACTCCCAATTTTTTTTATTACAGGCATATAAATAAAGTTGTTTTGTTTGTATTAGCGTTGTCCACATTTGACTTTAACTCTTTTTAAGTTTTAAACAGTTGTTATTTAATTATTATCTTAATTCTGAATGCTTCATGAAGAGCTTTACAATGTCTGAAGCCGCAATGAACTTGATACAATTGTATGTTAAGCAAGTTTACCACACAAATCCACATTCAAATAAAAAAATCGGGATCTTATATTAAGGTCGAGAAACAGTACAGAAAACAGAAGCGTGTATCGCGAAAACTTATTCTGTAATTGACTCTCTGATGTAAATCTGTGTTTATTTCACTGTTTGTATGTAAGTAAATATATTAATTATTTACGTTATTCGCAATCATCAAAGTTTCTACGTATTTATTGAATTAGTATTAGGTACTCCCGAGGTTTTTTAAAGTAAGGAAGTTGTCTAAGTACTTCTAGGGTTGCGGGGTAAGAGCATTGAGGCACCGCGGCCTCGGCCTAAAGCAGGAGAAGAAACGGGGGTGATTTTAGTCAGTAAGAGTCTGACAACTTCTCTCGACTTACCCTGCGCGGGAGAAGTCATTTGATGATTTAGGTAACCTAGAAAAAAAGATAAAAAATTATGTACTTCTTCTTCCGTCCTGGGTGTGGCGAGAGTCTGACTCTGACTGATTAAAAATTACCCCATCCCTTCTCCCTTTCCAGGCCGAGGCCGCGACACGTTATTGGGCTTGCGTCCGAAACCATAGGCAAACGTAGTGCAGGGCGCCCTCCAGCTAGGTGGACTGACAACATCTGCAGGGTGGCTGGCAGTGGTTGGATGAGGAGAGCTGAACATCGAGCTCAGTGGCGTGAAATTGGGGAGGCCTATGTTCAGCAGTGGACAATATCAGGCTGATGATGATGATGATGATGATCCGAAACCCTGTCTATTACTTCTAGTTAGTTTAACTATCATATTTACAAGCTTTAAATATCAATAGAGCGGAAAGATACATATTTTTAGACACACTACAATATGCTTATAAAACATGCAGTTTTATGTACTGAACGGAGTTCTAATAAAATTATTGCACTCATTATTTCTTATAGTCAATAAACACGCAAATGTGTACGTTGTTGTAGTAAAGTGCAACGCGTTAAGGATGCATAGAGTATGCACCCACGTGTGCGGCTGAACAATTTATTTGATACTTTTATTACTATGTTTATTTGTATGATTAGTTTAATAGACAATAAACATATATTATGTTAGCCAATAGTTTATTACTATTGCACAAGTCTAAACTTAGAAAGGTTATGTCAATACATTTTTATAATAAAATGTGTTCACTACGTAGTATAAAAGAAGTTGAATTTTCTGTCCTTAGGTAAGTATATCCCTTTGTATGCTTAAATCTTCAAAACTACGCAACGGATTTTGATGCAGTTTTTTCAATACATAAATTGATGGAAGAGGAGTTTTACATAATTATACATAGGTATGATGACATCCATTAAATAGTAGAATATTTTTTATTTATTTATTTATATATTGTCATTTTGGAAATAGGTAATGTAACCATAAACTGTGTTATTGTATTAGGTAATGCTTTAGCGTAACCGGGAAGTATAAGCTTCAACTTAAGAACTTAGTACATACTTCTCATGCATAAAATGTGTCCAAATAATGAACTTGATCAAGGTGTGAAACACTTACCTATAGAAAGTAATAAAGTCACATTGGTACTTGCCAGGTTTGGAACCCGCATTCTCATGTATGTAGGTAAAGCGGGCGCCTTAATCCTCAGGCCGCCATGTCACGTGGTGTCTGTTTATCCAACGGAACACAAAAAAATTTGCTTGCGAAAAACGAACCTGCGTTATTTTGCACAAAGTAGAAGGTAGTGGAACGCAGTGGCCCAGGCAACAAAGTAGAAGGTACTTTTGCTGTCTGGGCCACTGTCTGTAGTAAGAACATTTTTTTAGAAAAGTTGTAATAATTGTTTTCCAAAATACTTTAAAGGCATAGATAATAAGGTTATAATACTTTTAAAGTTTGTTTCTTTCTCGCTTTAACAACGCCATCTCCATCTCCATGCTCCATTTGACAATCTCATTTAAGTGTACCAAAAAGGTTAAAAACTTATGAGCAATGGCGCGAAAATCTGCAGACCTATTCACTTCGTAGGCTTGCAGTGAAATGGAATAAATGATTAACAAAAACGAAAAGATAATTAATGAGGAGCTAATAAGAATAAAAGAGATGAAATCTTTCTGTTTTTATGGGATTAAGCCTGGAAATAGATCCTGTAGTAAGCAGTTGTCTTTAAATTTTTTAATAAACCTATGAGGAGACTTTGTCCTTTTCGGCAACTATTTCAGATACTACACTGTACTAGCACTGGGCGAATATTTGGTATCTTACATTTTTTTTTTGTGAGGGGAAAATCATCGCGGGGAGGGAGTGTCAGACTCTTACTGACTAAAAACCCCCCTGTTCCTTCTCCTGTTCTGGGCCGAGGTCGCGGTGCCTCATTGCGCTTACCCCGCAACCCCGGCTGAACATCAGCCCTATAGGGCCCCGTCTGTGGTGGTCTATTGGCTCTTTGAGGCGCGCGCGGAACGCTACGCGCCGTACGGTGGGCCTGGTTCTGGTCGGGCAGCGAGCTGCCCTTACTCGCCGACCGCAGACCCGCGCTTACGGTGGCCGTAAATCATCTCTCGATCCCGGACGCCCGGAATGTCGCCTATTGCGGCGGCTGGGGCGTGTGGAGGAGGATTGCTCCCTCACGCGGGCCGCCTCCCTCTTTGCGAGCATAACTGCTTCACAGAAGGTGGAGACGGCATCCCAGTTCCTGTCACTCCGCATCATGGCCTCGTCTAAGGCCGGGCGCGAGAGGTCGCCGCCGCTGATCACTTCCCTGAGGACACGGCGGTGCTCAGCCCAGGCAGGGCATACCGCCACCGTATCTTCTAGCTGGTCCTCGCAATGGTATAATGTAATTAATGGTAATTACATGTGAATTATTGAAAAGCGTATTTAAGTGTGGGAGAGCGAAGCTTCGGCCCGAATCGGTCGGCTCGACCGGAGCAATACCACGGCCTCACATAAAATCGGCGTGATACAACCACAGCGTTGTGTTTCGTTGTGTGAGTGAGGTTACAGGAGGCCCAAGCCCTCCCTTTTCACCATCTCTTCCTAATCCTAAAATATCCGTAACCCTTATCCACAAAATTCCTTTCCACTCGTAACTCCTTTGGTGGCGCGGGTGTCCATGGGCGGCGCCGATTGCTTACCATCAGCAGTCAGTTCATTTGCCGACCTATCTCGTAAAAAAGCATTGTAACAAAAGCTATTATAATAAATGTATTTACTTTTCCCAACCCTAGCCTAGCCTAGCCTAGCCTAGGTGGTAAGACCACAATTTCTCAATGGCAAAATTTCCTCTGAATTGCAAAGTGCAAGCAACGCCGCGGCGAGTGCATGTGATTGACCAAACATTATGACATGGTGACGGGCGCCTTTGTGGACAATGATATAATTTATTTTTCTCCAGCTTGCACCCCAACATTGTGGACGAAACTGCTACGGATAAATTAAGAGATGATAATACATACTACACAATTTTATTGTGATTAAAAATCTCTGTTGTGCCGAAAAATCATATTTTAACATAAGCATACGGGTCGAATTGAAAAAAAAAACTGATAATTTTATTGTAGTTATTTATGTTTTAAGAGTATTTACATAACCTTTGTCTAAATATCAAAAAAATCAATAGATAGGCCATTGAGATCTATAGATAATGAATCGTATTTTATAACTTTAAGTTTTCATAACCTTTAATAAAGGTTCAAGATACCTACACTGACAAGTAAAGAAAATTAGTTTCATATTAATTGCTTGATTTAAATCATCTTCGCCTAGTGTTACGGTTAGCCGACAGCTAAATTAGCCAAGAAATCCCAATTCTACAACTCTATTGTTTAAAAAAATAATTTAACGACAATTTTTCCTCTAAATCTCCAACTTACAAATGTCTTAACAAAGTATAGATTGGATGTAACAATTAATAGAAGAACACAATAGCCCGCCTTTCTTTCAATTTTCCAGCGAGCAGCTCTATAGAGGTCCGAGGTAGCCGTTGCTCTCTCGCGGCGTAGACTAATCACTATAAATACAAGTGAATTTTGTCGGAGTGTACATTGCCTCACAGACCGCATAGCGGGGCCAACCTACCCCCCAGCCTAAACCAAAAGTACATTAAACATTTGTGAAAGTTTTGGAAGGTATTCAGTGAATTTTGTGCTTTAATTCCAACTAGATTTTCGTGTGATTTCGTGCTAAATTTTTTGGCTAGATTTTTCTCAAAAATTATTAATGTGATAAAAATAATATTTATTTTATTTATACATAATTCACTTTGAGCTTTTTTTTTAAATTGCTTTAATAATTAAATAGATTTATTGGATTTAAATTAAGTGCTGTAACGGTGTCGTTTCAGTTCGACTGTAGCGAAAATGAAGACGTTTTCAGCTGTATTATTATGTATGGGTGAGTATTGTTTAAATTATTAATTTTATTTTATTATTAAGTAAATATATTTTTGGACAGTTAAGTAACATTTGATTTTTTTTCTTGTAGTCTGTCTTTAATATTGAGTAATGGAATTGAAATACAATTTTAAAATTAATTTCGTGACGACGATAAAAAAAAGTTAAAAACTTTCAATGTTTTTTTAAAATAGATTAAAGTTTAATCCGAATAACTATCTATGCGAATAATCCAAATAATTAACATATTTATTAAGAATTAACACAATAAAATTATCAGAAAATATATTGACATTTAAAAAACCTTAGATTTTTTTTATTATGCTTTGCACCGACACTACAAATTTACGGTTCGAACATGACAATTTTTAAATTTTATTTTTTAATGAGAATAATAAAACATCTTGTGATGTGACACACACCTTTTTCTAAGAAGTTAAGTTGAGTTAGATAATAAAAAAAAAATAACGACTAAAAATAGAATCACAAAATCATAAATACAATTTCGCCAATATGTATTGTATGCTGCCAATACATAACAGTGCATTAAAACTGCGTGTCATATCCGTTTCCGCAACATTTCCATGTAAATAATGAAAACCGAGGAAAATAACGTTTCAGTACCGCACGAGGGTTTCACCGCTTGAACTATTTTATTATTCAACTGAAATATACTGAAAATGTTATTTTTTAAATATATCTATCTAATTTAAAATCCTATTGAGACAATTTTGTGTGCCTGAATAACGAGATCTCCAAAAAAAACTGGTGTCGAATATTCTTTCTCTTTCTCTATTTAAAATGACTTATTGGTTAGGACAACAAAGTAAATTCAGAGTGTTACAGTTTGGGGCTTTAAGACTAAACCATAGCACTATAAAACGTCCTATGTTCAGTTCAGTGATAAATAAAATTATCCATTTAAGGAGCTCCTCCCATGTTTACGTTAGACGACGTGGATGACATCTATAGTAAAATATCCAAGTTTTGAAACGTCAATTTTGACATTCTTATCCTTCATCGCCATTCCCAATTTATTAAGAATAAATTGATTTTAGATGAACCCATGTCTTCAGTAAAAGTTTTGAAGATTTTAAAATCAGACAACTGAATCGGTCTTCTAAATTTTTATACTAATCCACTCACATAATAATTACAATGTACCAGGTAATCGTTCAATAGTAATTATAGAAGTTATATATCAAAAATTAAAAATAATTACATACAATTATATCACGTTATCGTCTTTATATAAGCTAGAAATAATGTAAATAGCAATTCGGGCGTTAGGAAGTGCGCCTGCGCACGTTTCCTCACGCAAGATCGTTTTACGCATTCACTCGGTTAGTTTTACGCATGAGCAGGTTAAATACTTGGTCTATTAGTTAACATAACCAGTTACTGTTTGTATCTATGAACGTTAATCATTAATTAATTAAATATATAGCTAATAATACGGGATACAAATGTTTGGCAGTTATAAGCAAATCTTTGCAGTAGCGGATATCTAATGCTGATGTACCTAATACAGATGATGAAAAAATAACCAGGGTTGACCGGCCAAGCAAAACGCTAAAAGTTATAGAAAATTAACATTATAGTTTTGACGTTCGAAAAGACTTACAATAATCATTAGCTTCATTTTTCTGAAAATTTTTGGACAATGATCGTTTGCTTAAAAATTAGATAGGTGCTATTACGCTTTGTAATACCACGTTGGGATGTGGCTAATATTTCACAGTACATGATTTACCTATAAAGTTTTATTTCTAACTAAGAATTACACCATTATATTTATTGTTCCGTAATTAATAGCATCGAAGATAGTAATTATTGTAGGTAATTGAGCATATAATCCACTTCTTAATAATCCGGTTCAATCGGGTTAAAGTTTTAACATTCTTTTGTTGATCCAAAATTCGTCCTTTCACCAAAGTCTTTATTTGAAACTGCTAATAGCTAACAAAATAAATGTTTTTTTTATTGTGTACTAAAACTGTCACTTGCACTTTTACTTTTATTAAGTAAAGACGAAAAAGATTTTGTTACAAGAAACGGCATATTATGAAGGCCAGTACAATGTGGCCTAATTGACAATCACATTTAATAACTAGGCGCTTGAATTGTTCCAGGCACACTTTCCCTGGTGGCTGCAGCTCCAGCGAACCGCGACAGCTCCCCCATCGAGTATGAATACGACTACGACCACGCAGCCCAACAGGCACAGCAAGCCCCACAGGCCCAGGAGCCCCAGGAGTCAGCCAGCCACTACGACGCCTACATCCAGGACGTAAAAGCTGCAGCCAGCGGCGGCAATGGCGGCAAGAAAGGTTTCAGTCAGGGCAGTGGTCTCAGAACCATCGCTGTGGGCTCAGCCAACCAAGCTAAGACTGCCCTCGGAAACCAAGCTGCCGCTGGTTACCAAGCAGCCTACGTAGCTAAGAACACTCTCGCCCAATCTGCTGCCCAAGCTAGTGCCACGGCCCAGGCTGCCCTCGCCGGTAAACAGGTCATCCTCTCAGGTTTGGAACAGCAAGTCAGAGACGCCAAGGTCGGGCTCCAGGGCGAAGAGATGCAGCTGCAACAAGCTAAAAGAGCCGCGCAAGCTGCTGCCAACGCCGCCCAGCAAGCTATGCACCAGGTAGGTGTCACTTAGCTATCGGTTACAACAACGCTTGTTTATGCCAAGCTTAACACATTCAAACCATTTTTTCCAAAGCAATAAAAATGGCAATCGCAAGTGAAACGCACTTCCCGGCCATGGCCAAACAGCGCTCGTTACTCAAAAAATGCAAATAATTTTTATAACAATATTGAGCAAACCTATCCAGTACAGTTTACGATTTTTGGCAATGAACTAATTAAAAAAACTGGAGCCACGCTGACAGGTTTTTGTTACAACAGTAACGCAACTGTAACACTAAAAGTGATTTTTTTTTCAAATAAATGAATAAAATAAATAATGGAAAAATCCAAATAACGACGAAACGTACAAAAAACTCGTTGTGTAAATCGCTACAAATGACTTTTACGAAAAAATAATAATAAAACATTGAAGAAAGATATCAGAAAGTCAATTATAATTACTGACTTACGCAATCGTTCGGTCCACTTGCTTTGGGAAATGAATTGATCGTTCAGTGGTCGTTTTGTTACAATTGCAGTAAGTGGTATAACCAACATTGTGTGCCAGATACTGGTAACACAACTAAACATGTTGACAAAGAGGCTAAAAGCCTATTATAGAAATGTGTTATACCCCATTATCGTTATATAACGTCGTGACGCTTAGATTTGTTCTTGTACATTATTGAATCCGATGATCCATATCAATTTCTTTGATACATTTCATAAAAGACGGCGGCCATGACAGAAAAACATACAATTTTATCATCACTTCAAATATTAATATTGATTCTTGTTTTCAATTTTGTTTTCAAATAAATAAACGAATAAGGAACACATTTCTTAATAATGTGCTTGATGATGATGATGACAATTTATTAGAAAGTTATCATATTATTGATAGTAACCTACATACATTAAACAAAAGTAATACCTTGACCCTATTCCTTACAAAAAAAGTTCTGTATCTACACAGAAAATTGATTACCTATAGACAGCGCACATGAACCGTGACAAACGTCAAACAATTCTGCAAAATGAACGCAACCAGTACACAATTCCCGCGCAAAATAATTGCAATTCAATTTCAAAATATTACGTGACAAAATGTAAGAAAAAACATATTATTAATTTGAACTCGGCAATTGCATGTAATTGATTAACTTCATGTTATGGTGTTTAGTAATACTAAACTAAGTAAGGTACGAAAAACTTAGTTCTTGCAACAGTTTAATCTTGAGAAAGAGTCGGCGATCTGTTTACTAACCATGTTGTAATAGTGGTTCTCTGGATAAAGTAAACTTATAGAGGAATAGTAGATTATTAGATTACTTGGTGGTTCTCAAAATCAGGTAACTTATGCTCAATAAAAGTATTAAAAGGTTTTTAATGAAAAAAAAAATAGAGATACATTGTCTTTTCAAAAACCGTGGCCATATTGGTTTACAAATTGAGCTCTAAGAATATTTGGGTGACAGATTTTATACCCAATTACGTTAATGGTATTTGAGTCACTTATTTGGATTATGTAAAACAGCAAAACTTTAGCATATCGTGTTTTAGCAAAAATTACGTTTCATTGAATGGTCCAGTAAAGACTGCGTATTGACTAATTTGGTCTAGACAACAGTTGACCGATTACCATAATCCGATGATTATATAACAGTTGCACTTACTATTGTTACATTATTCGCAATTTCTGCAATTTGTCAAAGATCTTGTTATTGTAACTCAATAATCTAGTTACGGTGAATATTTGTAACGTAATTTGTAGTATTTATAAAGCTTGAAGTAATATTGGAGACTATCATCATCATCACAGATGAGTCCCTGTAGGGTCGATGATACCTACTACGTAGACCTCATTTGATGATATTTTCTCCTAAAGAGTAACCTTGGAGCAATGAACGTATGTGTCCGAAAAAACTGTGGTCTGTCACAAACTATTGAAGATTTGGTATGGAGTCACCTATGATTCTTGCATTGAAATTGAAATAATTAATATTTCTTTCTCCTTTATTCGGGTACATATCGGCGTCGGCGATTGTCTCTTTGTCGAGGTCTTTCATCTTATTTGTATCATTGTGCGAACCGCATACATCCATAAATTAAGCGTTTAGTTGATCCTACTATCTTTAATATTGCTATGGATTAAAAATAAATAAGAATCTTACAATACCTATGCATTATACTGTTAAAAAAACAGCTACTTCAGTTCTCGTCCTTGAATCGCTCACTCCATCCCAAGTTCGCAAGAATTTAAGAAACCCAATCAAGAAACCGAAACGGTATCGATCGAAATATTTTGCAAGCAAACTTTATCGTTCTTCAGTTGTTTGCGACACGTTTTAATTATAAGAACGTTCCGGTCCATTTTACTTTATTGTGTTTTAAATATTATTTGAATTGCTGTCGAAAGTCCAAGGCCTGTGTTATTGGAGACAGCTGCTTTTTTATTCTCACAAACTTTCATATTAATTATGTCAGGTATTTTCTTGGTTCCGTATTACAGTCGAATTTCTTCTCCTGTTTATTAGTTTATAAAGAAATTCAGTATGGTAATGATAATCTTGTGGTCACATGATGCAATATGATCTTAACATTGTAAGCAATACGCTGCCTTCCTGTCGGTTCTTGGTTGATGATTGTACATTGAACTTGAAACTTTCGCTCTTAGTGTTTGATAATAATCATTATACATGCTCTATTTTATTATGATGATCTGTATTTTCTTCGGAAATCGTATGGAGTTGATAGAATTTTAGTATTATTGAGGCGTGAGAACATTGTTTTCTGATTATTTATATTTGTTTCCGTATAGACAAAAAAGACTCTCTTGGGCTTGACTAATGATACCACGGTCCACGCTCGAAGAACGATTTGGTTTTAACATAAGATGATTTCCCCTTTCCTGCCACCTCAAAAAAGGTGGGGATCTTAACTCAACCTTTTTAATTCCCCAGGTGAACGTTATCCAAGCTGCCTTGAACGCTGCCCAAGCTACATCAGAGAACGCCAACGAAGCAGCTTCTCAAGCTGCAGGAGAGCTCGGTGCCCAGACCGCCATGGTAGGAGCTGCCAGACAGAGGCTGCATGCTCTCCAGGAGCAGCTTCATGGAGTCAGGATCGACTTCGAGGCCACACAGGCGGCAGCGAGAAAGGCTCAGGTACGCACAAATGATCATTATGAGTTTAGTCCTTTTAGCGTGCTCCTTTGAGTAGTTTAAAAACGGGATTAGGAATTTGATCTGGATTATAAATCTAGAATATGTCCCGTGAATGCCACCCGCTTCTTATGCATGAGAATGAGGCTTCGAAACCTAGTAAAATGTATGATTATTCAGACACCACTGACATGCAGTGAAGGACAATATAGTGAAGAAATCTGAAACCGCCAATCTGCATTGAGCAAGCGAAGTGGTTAATTCTTCAAATCAAATCAAATCTTCGTGTGAGAAGAGGCCTTTGTTCAGTAGTGAACACTTGTAGGCTGATGATGTGTGTCACGAAATTTCATTTTCAAATTCCAATCGCATTTTGGTTCAGAATTTAAGTTTGTAGCAGTTAGTAAGTCAGTCATCTTCACGACTGATATCTTTTTGGTGTAAGGAATAATCACGTACCTATGCTGTTTTCCTGAACAGGAAGCGCAACGGAACTCAAGGGCGTACATTATCGACGATATTACCATTTCCATGGTCTTCTGAAACGTGGCGGGGAGACTACTTATTTATTTCTTTCTTTTGTTCATTGGAATAAACTGATTGATCTCATTAATCTTTCTTTCTTTTCCATATTTTTTGGTTTTCGATACCATTTTTGACCTAAATCCTGAATATTTTCTCTATTATTTTTCTAGACTTCGTCAGAATCAGTACCTAGTACATCAGAATAGTTATCATTGAAATTTTACTTTTAAGTTCCAACTTCAGTTTGATCATCATTCAGTTCATCATTAGTTGTATACTTATCAATCTCATTCTCCTTCCAGGCGGCAGCTCAACAAGCTCAGGCTAATGCTGCTGCAGCCGCAGCGAAGGCAGCAGCGGCTGGACTTGGAGGCCAGCACAAGGACTCGTCTCACGAAGGTACGGCGCCCGAGCAGTACCAGGCTGCTCCTCAGAGCCAGGAACAGGACGCTCACGAATACTATCAGCTACAGTCGGACTACCACCACTAGTAACAATAAGGTTTTAGGTGTCTGAGTTCTGAGATTCGAAGGAGTTTTTTGGTTTGTTGGTTTTTGTTCCCATTTCTGTCCTTTCTCTTTCTCTTCGTTTGTAATTTCCCTTTCCTCATATTTAATTTTATTTTCTTCTTCTATCATATTCATATTTTTTTGGTTTATCTAAATTTTCTGTATTTCTTTTTTCATTATTATCTGATTCATTTTCATCTTTCCAACACCATTTATTTTTCTTCTTCCTTTTTCGAACTCATTTCCTTTCATTACACAAAATCAACAAAGTTGAAAAGTTCGAGAATCTCAGAACATTAGCTATAGTTAATATTAGGATAGGGTACTTTAGCATTAAAATATTTATTTCACACATTGCATATCCTATTCTAATGTTAGCTTACAAGTAGTCAGAGTAACGTCTACTACGATGTAAATAAATTGTTTTCTTTTTATAGTTAGGAGTGCTTCAACATCGATTTATGTGATATCTGTTATGTTTTCCATTTTTATACTTTTTTATACTTCAAAGGTCCCAAGTGGTTCCTATTTTGAATGTGTAACTGTTGAGTTATACTTACTGCTAAAATATTTTGAGGTGATGCCAAAATGGTAAACGAAAACTTGTAACTTAGCAACGCTACCAAGTAGCGGTTGGAACGCAGTTTGCTGCGTAGTTACTGCAACATGTTGCATGATGTTGCTTGATGCGTTGCAAGTTACGTTACAGTTCCTTTTGATACTAACATCATAATTAAGTGCGATGTCTCAAAGCCATAGTGTCGACAGAAAGTGTGAAAAAATAAAATATTGTTTTTGTTACTTCTGTTTTTTCAATATGATCTTGACTGATGACTATCTTGACTGTGACTACTTCTGACTATTACTTGACATCTCACTTAATACTTGACTTGACTAACACCTACCTACCCTCCCTATAACACTCACAGTGGGTTTTAAAACGTGGTACCATGTCTTTAGACAAACTCATAATAAGAGGGATTAATAATAAATCTTAAACATTAATTTCTGGCAACTAGGTCCCTATAAAAATATTCTTTGGTTTTCCAACAAGGTACCTATGGTATGTCGAATTAATAAAGGTATAATAAAACAACACGTAGCAAAAAACCTTTAGATATTTCCTAAAACTAACAATACTTTTGGAAGTTTCGTCAAATTCATTGATTTTGCACTTTTAATGTAGTAGTAAGTAAATTATTTAAGTACTTATATGTATTTTATTACGTAATTTAAAAGTCAATTTATACGAAAGCAGTTGGTAAGTATTCGACACTCTTAGTTCTCCCATGCACTTTATATTTTTCACTGCACGTCTTCTCTTCCTAATATCATGCTTCTATTTTTCCTTTAATAAGCTAACTTCCTTAGTTACTTCTATACTACTGAGAATATTGTAGGCACTCCAACATTAGCTAAACCTATGGCTTTGTTTCATGGCTCGTCAACGAATCATGGAGATTCGTAAAGCGAGATATTTCGTATATTTCAGAGTGGGCCAGCTCGGACCAGGATCCCATTCAAGTGACCAGCGAACAACCCTTGCACCTCCACGAAGAACCTCTGCTCACCACAGCCCCAGAATCAATTCACGCTCCCATTGACAGCAATGCATTCATAACAAACGCAATCACATCACTCCAAAATTCACTGCATTCGAAACCAAACCAGATCGAACTCGAGAAACCCATCGATTTCCAGTTCCAGCCGTTCCAATCCGCTTTTAACCAGTTTAGATTCAAACCTTTACCGGCTAAGTCTCAAAAACTAGCCACAAATCCGTTTCAGTCATTTGCTAAACCGGTTAAAGTAGCTCATAAGCCTACTAAATTAGTATCTAAGCCTGCCAATTTAGTTGCTAAGCCAACTAAGGTAGTAGTCGCTAAAAATGTTGGGAAGATATTCCCCGACGCTTATATTAATTTAGATAGCTTTTTCAAGGATAACAAATTGTCAAGTCAAAGTAATTATGCGAAACAATTCGGATTTTACGGATGGTAGTAGAAGAAATTCAAGAGGTAGGTCCTCATAGTAAGTTCATAATTCCTTTGCTTTTCCCATTACACACCAAGGTTATGGCCCTTGTAAAATTATTTTATTTATGCCATATAACACTTATTTATTCATTTAATATTTTGTTATTCATTTATTTACTTACTATATCACGCTAATTATTTGGAAGTGCACATATTGAATTAATTAATTAATTTAATGATATTTCAATTCAAGTTCAAAAAGATTTTGTTTTGTGACGAAAGTTTTAGAGTTACTTCTGTCTATAGCGCCAGCGAAAGAAGAGCAGCAGGCAGCCGAGCCGGAGGAGGAAGAAGAAGAAGAAGAAGAAGGTGAAGCCGAACATGAAGAAGAAGAAGATTGCGAAGAAGAAAAAAAGAAAAAGTAGAATATACCAAATAGTTAAATGCCATTTATTAGTTCGATGTCTGCGTAGCTGTTAATTTTTGTTACCTAATTTTAAGGATGTTGTAGTAATAAATATATTAAGTAAATCCTCTATAGATATTTGTTTTACACTAAACAGAACCTATTTATTGATGAGACAGATCTCAATGTTATTTTTGGTGCCTTGAAATAAATATAAAAGATATGAGGTAGATATTTTATAGATGTGTTGTTTTATTTTTCGTTACTTAAAAGTAAAATACGCGCAGGAGCCGCAGCACGGTGTAAAATGGTGCACAGCGCCCTCCATCGTCTCGTACCTATCTACAATTAATTTAGCGAAATACAAATAAAATTGGCGACCACTAACAAATTGGCATGGCCGCCAGGCCAAATAAAATTTAAAAGCTAGGCGGAGCGCGTGAATCACTCCCATGTGTAGGGGATCGAGCGATGATCTCCGGCCACCGTAAGCACGGATCTGCGAGCAAGGGTACATCGCCTTCCGATCAGGGCCAGACGTATGCGTACGGCGCGTAGCGTTCCGCGCACGCCTCAAAGAGCTAAAAGACCACCACAGGTGGGCCCTACAGGGTCGATGTTCAGCCAGGTCTACCGGGCAAGCGCAATAAGGTACTGCGGCCTCGGCCTAAAGCAGGCGAAGAAACAGGAGGGTTTTTAGTCAGGTAAGAGTCTGACACTCCCTCTCGCCTCACCCTGGGCGAGACAATTCATTTGATGATTTTCCCCTCACAAAAAAGGTGCTGTAGCTATAAAATGTACTTATATATAGGGATCGATTTCTTTTTATGCGACTTATTAAAACTGAGCAATAATAGATACCTATTATGGTCCAAGCTTTTTACAGAAAATATAAAGTATTGTAGGTACACCACCGCCAGTTCTATAACGAATAGGTACATTTACATATCTTGTAAAATTATTTGAAAGTCCAAATACCTACATATGTGTAGGCACTAATAAAAATTATGTTGTAAATATATCTAGGTATATACGATGTTATATAGGTACCTATCCTTAATTATAAATAAACTTCGTACTTCTGTGAAGGAAGTGGATCTACGTATCAGTGCAAAAAATTCAGTGAGTACCTATTATATTCAAAATCTATCTAAAAATCTAAAATATCATATCGAGCTATATAGTTCATAGTACTTAATCTGTAAATATCATTGGGCAGCAGGTATCTACCGTACAATATGTAAGTGGGGTAGGTGAGTAACTATGATTAATCTGTTCTATGATAATCGAAAGCATAGTCCATACTTCCCAGGTAAATGGGTATCCATCTGTAGATGAAGTAAATTTTTTTTTTAAACCTAAACAGTAAACGTATTGCGGTATTTTACTTTCATAGAACTGTGCGTAGGTAGTACATGTGTATATGTATTATCTATGGATTTGTTCCAATCGTTCCGTTTCATGCAATGCACTTTACAGACTACTAACAACTACCGCATATACAATATTTACTTCTGCTTCTACTAACAAACACAACTATTAATCAGTTAAATACGAAATAAAAAATACACATAATTATTCACGTATTTTTACTACAGTTTTATAGATTCCATAAGATTTTATTTAAAAAACAAATACAACGAGAATTTTATAGTAATCAGCGTTAAACTTGAGTTCACGTGTTGTGATAAACGAAACGTTCCTTTCAAAACGTGTGACACAGACGTCAACTGTGTCTTACACATTTTAGCGTAAAAATATAAAATAATTATTAAAAATGTCTGTCGTTAAAAAGAAGAAGCGTGTTTCAAAGAAGAATAAGAAGGCGTGGGGAAAATACAGTGATATTCGCGATGTCGAGGAGTTCTTAGAGGATCAGAGATTGGAAGAACGATTGGGGTGAGGTTATGTTTACATCATGTGCTCAACTATTTTTGTGTTTATTTCTTCAAAAAATATTGAAACAATAGTCAGTCAGTCGTTTTATAATGACTCAATGTATATAAAAAGTCAACACGTTATTTAGAACTGACAAGTTAGTATTAATAGTTATTTACTTCCTTTTAAAAATTCCATAGAGAACTATATAAAACGATCATTACTTTTTGTATTGTTACAGTTATCTAACTGTTTTACGTTTCATTAGCAGATCTGCTAAATAAAAACTCTGTTTCCCATATTATTAACATTCTGGCAAAATTTCGTAACATTTTCGGCTAAATTTTGCAGTAAGTTTGAGGCGAAACCAGACAGTGAGCTGTTCGTGGTAGATACTGCTGGTGACAATGACGAGGTCGAGGACAAGAAGCCACTCTCACACAAATTACAGAAAAGGGCCAAGCTGAAGGAATTACCAAAATGCTTCGAAGTATTGTTGCCCACATCTAAGGTAACTTGTTTTTTAACATAATGAAGGGATTAAATAATAATTTTGTACACTCATGTACACGGATCGACTTGTGTGAAATTATTAACTCAATAACATACATAGAACATTAAATTTATAAAACACTTTGTGGAATGCACATAAATGATATGATATGATATGAACATATATAACTTAGAACAAATACATATATGACTCAATAGAAAAAGTAATAGTGCTAATAAAGCTTATAATAATTAATTTCACAGCAATATATTTCATGGTATGTAAATTAGGTAGAGATCGCTTTAACACATTCAGTGCCCCCGACGCGTATGTGCGTTTCCTCGCACGCACATACGCGTCGGGGGCACTGAATGTGTTAAGCAATAAGGCCGCCGTTGTACCTAGTATTATTGGATTATTATTAGTTATCAGTAATCTCAATATTAATGCCACTGGCCAGTATATAGTATTGTTATGACATGAATTCAATACAGTATGTTAATCTATTTAAATAAATAAAACCTAATCTTTCAGGTTCAAGATCCAAATGCAAAACGTAACCATGTAAATCCGATTGGCTTCAAACCAACAGCCTTAAGCAAGTTGAAACAAAAGAAGTTGGCAGAGAAAGGAGTGTTTGAGAGGAAGTTACAAGAAGCCAAGAAGAATAGGAAACTGGCTAGAGACAAGAAAAGAAAGGCTAAACAAGTTAGACAGAACTTCAATAAGGACCTTTGGGGGCAAGATTGTAAGTAGATTTAAATAAAGAATAGAATTATTGAATTTGTTCTTGAAGATTATATTTGAGAAACAGTTACTTGTACATTGTAATTCATGAATAAGTGTATAACTACCTAATGAACCTTCAATACACACCCTGTTGTTATTAGCATAGTTAAAAAATATTTTGACATATGAATATTGAAGGTTTAGGACTAATTGTAAAATTTTTAAGTTTGTATGTTGGGGGTAATCTTTGGAACCGCTGGTCGGATTTCCAAAATTCTTTCCCTGATAGACAGCTACAATGTTCCTGAGTGCTATAGGCATCACACTACGATTAAATGGAGCGGAGCAGCGGGTGAAACCGCGCGAGAGTAGAGTAGAGTAGCTAGTAATACATAAAAAAAATGTATCACTTACATATATACTTCATAATCGTTTTACAGCTAGTTTTTTAACAAATGAATATGATTTTTGATCCATATAATATATGCCGTGCCCTTCAAAACTCATTGAAAACGATTGATGATAGCAATTTGAAAAGAATATTGAATTATAATCTTTTCAAATTGCTATCATCATCATCAGTAAATTCTCGACCAAAATGGATTAGTAAAGGGATAAAAAACTGTTCTCAAAGAAAACGCGATTTGCTATGGATATATAGGAGAACAAAGAATCAAAATGATAAGGCTACTTTGAAAATATACTCACAACGATTGAATCGAATCATTAAACAGACACAAAAATCACAAAACACCTATTATATTAATACTGCGTTTAATAAATCCAAAGCTACTTGGGACGTCATTAACAGAAGTAGGATGTCCATATCACAAAATAACATTACTCAAATTAATATTGACGGAAAAATTATAACAAACCCTATTGACATAGCTCATAAATTTAATGACTTCTTCATTGACCAAGTAAAACCTCTGACATTTAATTCTAATAATAATTTTAAATTTAAGATGACACATAAGCATTCTAATAATAATAATTCAATATTTATTAATCCTGTTACTCCCCCTGACATATTTAAAACAATAAAATTACTTAAGAATACAAATAGCACAGGTTATGATGGAATCTCAACAAAGATATTAAAGGAGGTCAATGATGTTATAAGTCCGGTTTTATGTCATGTTTACAATCTTTGTTTGTATCACGGCCATTTCCCAAAATTACTAAAAAAACTATTGTTAAGCCACTATTTAAAAAAAACAACAAAGAAAGTATGTCATGTTACAGACCTATTGCACTAATTCCAATATTCTCAAAAATCTTAGAAAAAATTATTTATAATAACTTTACCAACTTCTTTGAAAAATATAATATATTAGCGAACGAACAAATGGGATTCAGGAAAGGCAAAAATATTATCATAGCAATTTATGAATTCCTAAAAATGGTAACTGTCAATGTTGATAATAAAACACCTGTTTGTGCTTTATACTTAGTCGGGTCATAAGTTCTGTCAAAACCTTATATTTTTAATTTTCGATTACTGGCCAGAAATTCTTCGACTTATTTTAAAAATAGAACTTTCGCGCTTGTAGAAAATAAAAAAGAAATTATTTTTTATTCATTTTTAAATATGGAGTGGTCGAATAAAGAAGACAGAATCGCGGTTATCGCGTTGCACCGCTGTGGTTACGCGCCAAAAGACATTTTCAATATTCTTCAAAATTTGAAAATAACGTTACGGTTTGTTTATCGTACTATCAAACGATACACCGAAGAGTCAAGCTTCGAAGATCGTAAGAGAAGCGGCCGACCTCGCACAGTTCGGACACATAAGGTCATCAAAGCAGTGAAGGCGCGAATCGAACGAAATCCCGTACGTAAACAAAAAATCCTAGCTCTGCAGATGGGGCTAAGCAGAACCACTGTTAAAAGAGTACTAAATGAAGACCTGGGACTACGAGCTTATCGTAAAAAGACAGGACATTTTTTGAACGAGCGTTTAAAAAAAATTAGGCTAGACAGATCCCGCGCTTTGCTACGACGGTACGCGGGAAAAAAATACCGCGAAATTCTTTTTTCGGATGAAAAAATTTTTACTATTGAAGAAAGTTTTAACAAACAAAATGATAAGGTGTATGCCCACAGCAGTGAAGAAGCAAGCGCGCGTATTGCGAGGGTCCAGCGTGGGCATTACCCTTCCTCATTCATGGTTTGGCTTGGAGTCTCATATTCAGGCGTAACTGAGGTGTTTTTCTGTGAAAAAGGTGTGAGAACTAGTGCCGAAGTTTATCAAAATACTGTCCTAACAAACATAGTGGAACCTCTTTCTCAGACAATGTTCAGGAACAGGCATTGGATATTCCAACAGGACTCTGCACCGGCTCATAAGGCACGAAGTACGCAAGACTGGTTGATCGCTCGTGGAATTGACTTCATCCGGCATGAAGACTGGCCCTCTTCTAGTCCAGATTTAAACCCACTGGACTACAAGATATGGCAATATTTGGAGGAAAAAGTCTGTGCTAAACCTCACCCGAATTTGGAGTCTCCGAGCATCTCTGGTTAAAGCAGCGGCAGACATAGATATGAATGTGGTGCGTGCAGCGATCGATGACTGGCCGCGTAGATTAAGGGCATGTGTTCAAAATGGGGGAGGGCATTTCGAATAATGTAAATAAAATTATATTGTACATTTAATGACCTTTCATTTCATATATAATTTTTAAATAATTGTCAAAAGGCGTATAAGTTATTACATCAAAAGTTTGTGACAGAACTTATGACCCGACTAAGTATATGGACTTAACCAAAGCCTTCGACTACGTTGATCATGACATACTAAAACAAAAGCTCTATGCCTATGGGATCAGGGGTAATGCATTGTGTCTGATAACGTCTTACCTAAGTAATAGGGAACAAGCCACTGTGATAACAAAATTCGATTGGTCCACAAAAAAAGAAGTTGAGTTTGTTTCGGGCTATAGAGAATTGACGTTTGGTGTACCCCAGGGAAGTGTCTTAGGGCCACTCTTATTTCTTGTATATATTAATGACTTTCCAAACGCAATGACTTTTCCAATGATTCTTTTTGCAGATGACAGCACCGCCGTATTTTCTAATAAAAATTATATATCACTTGAGGGCGAAGTAAATTCTGCACTAAATTCTATTGTCGATTGGCTTACATCTAACAATCTTTTAATAAATTTAGAAAAAAGTAACCTAATGTTATTTAGAAATAGAGCTGTACCGTCATCAGACTTAAACATTAAATATTTAACCAAGACAATTAGTGAAGTTAAAGTAGCAAAGTTTTTAGGATTAATGGTCGATCACAATTTAAATTGGAAAGCACATGTGGAGAATGTGTGTTCCAGGTTGAATACGTTCTCATACATGCTATACATGCTTCGGAAAACTGTTACTGTGCCAACAGCTGTGACTGCCTACCATGCTTACGTAGCATCTACGTTAAGATATGGCTTAATTTTTTGGGGCAACTCAACAGAATGTGAGGCCGCATTTAAGTGTCAAAAAAAGTGTATACGAGCAATATAATATAAAACTAAAGGTAACGGATAGTTGCCAGTCATACTTCCGAAAGCTGAAAATTTTAACCCTGCCATGTCTATATATATTCGAAATTGCTGTTTTTGTTAAAAGTAATATTCAGATGTTTGATAACCTTACTAGTAATAGATATAGAGGCAAAATTAGAAGTATGCCTAGTAAATCTGCCTTAATGAATAAGAGTGTGTTTTGCATGTTATCCAAAATATACAACAAATTGCCTCGTTGTATTTCAGAAATTGAGAACCTCAACATGTTTAAATTGAAATTAAAAGAATTTCTTAATGACAAAGTGTACTATAGTGTGAAAGATTATCTTGAGGGGAATCCTTATGGTCAATAATTAATAATTAACTTTATTCATTTGACATTGCTTGTGTGACATTTACCTTTTTACATTATATAAATATCTAATTTGACATTAATTTTTTGACTTCATTGGTATCAATAATTCTAGTTTCTTTGACATTAATGTATTGTAACAACGATTAAAAATTCAATTCAATAAACCTAATTTTATTATATAATTATTTTTACAACATATCTTGCATGCCAAGTGAAGGCAAAATATGGAGAAACTAAACTTTGTTAACATCTATATATTATGTACCCATGTTTGCAAATGATTAAATGAATATGAATATGAATAATAGTTGTCAAAATTCCAATCGACTTGACAAAATAATTTCTTCCTCAGTACCAGAAGCCAAGGGTATTCCAGAAACGTTAGTGGATGAATTCATCTCACCAGAAGCACAACTCCACAATGTGCTACCAACACAGAGACTCCGGCCAAAGCCTCCGCTAGCCAAGACAGTTGTCACTAGGGCTGCGGTGGAAGCTCCTCATCCAGGAGTCAGTTATAATCCTTCATTCCAGGTTAGTATTAAAACTTTCTAATAATTATTAGACAACATTTTGTAAAAGTATTCAGATTATTATATAATAAAAAGAAAGTGTTGCCTACAGTTGAATTTTTCCATAGAATTGTGGGTATGTACTGCACTATAAAATTTCACATATACATCACAGCCGGTAGAACAAATTGTGTGTGTCAACAAATATATTGCCTGTCTTTGTCCTATTAAGCTGCAACTTTGAGCTCTGTTTGTAATGATCAGATATAAAAATTAAATACTTTTAAAGTTTGAGTAAACATCCTTTTGTGAATTTTTTTTAAAAACATTTGTTTGTGTTTTATTGATAAAGAAATAAAATAGTTTCAACAAAGTATATATATCTGTTACCGATACAAAATCGGTCGAAATATACATATTTATAGAATAGTCATATTAATTGAAATTTGGAGGGTAGGAGAGAACAGGGTGTAAAGTTCCTCACGCATCCTCCTTTGAAAACGGAGGATCATCCGACCATAGTCTCGTGCCTTGCGGGCTACTGCCCGACGGTTTTTGACGAGATTTTGTACCTGTTCTAAACGATTCCTGACCTGTTATACCGCGATGTAGAAACTCCAACGTGATCGGTGCTGTTGCTGCTTGTTGTGCGGTAGATGTCGCCACTGTAACTTTGCTTTTTTCAGGAACACCAAGAGCTACTGCAGCAGGTTGGCCAGCACGAAATGAAGATGATGAAGCGTGAGGCACACCTCAACAGAGTGACCACCGGCATGTTCCGCAGGGTCACCCAACAAGAGAAAGAGGTACATTGTTAAAATCGTATAATGTTTATTTTTTATTTTTTTATTCTATATAACTTAAAGTGATACATTATACAAGGTTTCTTCTCACACAGAGATGTTCAAGCATTTAATCACCACGCTTACTCAAAGTAGATTGGTGATTTCAATTTAGAATTAGGAATTCACTTTATTCAGTGGATGGAGTGGAGTCTAAATAGACATGTGAAGTGTACATAACTATAAAGAGCCACATTGGTCCTTGCCAGGCTCTTAAGTTGAATCCTCATGTATGAAAAGTCTTAAACTCTGGGCCACTGTGATATATTTAAATATACTTAAAACTCAATTTAAATTGTCTTGGTTTTACTAGAATCAATGGCGAGAGGAGATGAGCGCTGGCCTGCCTCAACCACACAATCCAGCCAACGACTCAGGCTCCGAGACAGACAATGAATACAAAGCAGTGAATCCTCCGGTTAAGAATAAGAAGAAAGACCACAAGGCCAGGAGGAAACAGCGAGAGAGATTAGAGGAGAAAGAGAGACTGAAACGGGAGAAGATCGACAAGAAGAAGATCACTGATCTTTATAAGTGAGTTGTTAGCATTTGAAATTAAGTTAGTAGTTAAATCAAATTTCTAAATTTTATGTATCTTCAGTGTAGTTTCCAGTTAGAGCCATTACCTACACTGTTGACGCAGCACCTGTACAACTGTTGTCCAATGTGTCTGGTTCGATTCCTGTACGGAACAACTGTTTGTGCGATCCATAAATTCCTGTGCGAAACATCTCTCTGTGTGGTCCAAACATCGTTGTTCCTGATCTTGGTTTGATTTGCATGTGAATCAGTATATTTGAAAACGCATTCCCGACGCCGAAGAAATAATAGGGAAAGGCCACGTTTTTTAACATTTGATTTTGATTTTAAATGAAATAATTGAAATAATAAATATCGTATGTTTGTAAACGTACCTACAAGCGTATGAACGGACTATTCAGGCGAAATTCCAAGTGTTCCAAGGTGAATTAAAAATAAATGATTAAAAAAATATATGAAATAATTATTTACAAGTTACTAAGAAGACAATTTTTGATAACTAGTGAATGCCCAATAAGTTGTCAGTTGGTCTTTATAACATAGCTTTCTTTAATAAAATGTTTGTTTGTTTCTTTCAGGCTGCGTAAACTCCAGTCTTCAATACAGACTCGTGAACAAAAAATGGCGGAAGAGAGAACCAAGCGCGCAGAGAAGCGCGCTGCTACTGAAGCGACCGCTTTACCCGCACTCAGCGCTCACAAGACGCCCATCAAAGAACCTGACTTCGTAGACCCTAAGCAGCTGAGCGGAGACTTGAGGAATGTACAGTCTACAAGTAAGTACAACTGTCTATGAAATGTCTGAACAGAATGTCAAGCAAAAGCGTCCTTTCTTATGGATGTGTGCTTCTTTGATTTTGTTTTCGTTTTCTTTAAAAGAGGTTAGGTTAGATAGCACATCGAATTTTTTTTAAAAAAAACTTTGCCCCACATTAGATCCGGAACAACAATTTGTGGATCACATAAAGAGTTGTTCGTGCGGGAATCGAACCCGCGACACGTTGCACGGCAGCCAGTTGCCCAGCGACCGCACCAACCGTGCAGTCAAAGAAAAAGAAAATCAAAGAAATTCAATTTCTTCTTACATAAGACTAATAAGGCTAGTAATAGTAGTAAAATGAAGATTCTTGCTCGTTCTTCTCGATCGAGATCTGCACTTTGGAACGATCAAATAGCTTCACTAAGAGGACTCACCAACAGACTAATATTTTTGCCTATATTGTTTGTCGTTCAAAAGTTACGCTGTTTTACTAAGATGAAACTAGTTTATCTATTATAGGGAAATGTAAGTTGATCTTTAACCAGTTAGTACAAAACTTTTTCGATCGTTGACATTGTTTTTGCGACCTTTTTAGATTATTAGATTGGATCCTGTCAAACGAATCTCAACCTAAACACTATTAACATAATACCTAATTTTCTAGCAAACCTTCTCCGAGACCGATTCGAATCCCTCCAACGTCGCGGTGCCCTCGCAGCGTCCAAGGTCATGATGAAGAAGAAGAGGAAACTCAAGAGTTACTTCAAACCAGGGCATAAAGTCACCGAGAAAGATATTGAGAAATACGTCAACAGGAACGTAGGGAAAAAGTAATGTTGTGTCTGTGACATAGAGTCGATTTTATCTTGTATAAGTGTAAGTGCATTTGTACATTATTAAAGGATTATTTAAAGGTTTTTTGTAGTTTGTTTTTTATATTTATTTTGCCTATGTGGTGGGGACTATGTTGTCAATATAGTGGGGTAATGGTGGGGTCTTAGTGTGGTTTCAATTGAACATTTTTTAAATTATTGCATCTACTGAATAAGTCTAGATGTTTCTAGTTACTTCTGGAAAAGGATTGCTATACACTCTTGGGCTACTTCGGGCTTAGCAGAAGCACTGTCCGCTAGGCGCGGGACGTAGTATCATGAACTACATGATATTCATATCTGGTAGGGTTTAACAGAAAGAAAACCAAACAATATTTTTATATAAAAATTTACTAAAAAAACATATCTAACATATAATACATCTAAAGATAGTCCACTAACGAGTATATTACAGAATGTTGTGGCTTTAACGAAATGTATAATTAACGTAAACATAGCTTTGTAGGTAACTCAGTATACTAGCCTAGTATGCTTCCTAAAAATAGGAAAATTAAACAATAAGATGATGCTTATAAATTACAATACTATGCGTAAGTCTATAGATGTAGTCGAATTTCTTTAATAACAAAAAGTAATAAGTTACTAGGGTAGAAGCTATAAAGGCTGTTTAGAGCTACAAGCACGAATTGTGTTATATTGGATGTTCTTTGAGCAATTGAGTATTGTAGAATTAACTCGTTAATCATCAGGTTAATTTTATTTATTATTCATTTAAGAAATTTAGTACCCCATTAGTTAAAGAGATCATTTTTTATTCATCATTAATTACTAGTAATTTTAGTTTTACACTTTGATATTTAACATTGTATTTAAAAACGAATATTAATGATTACAAATTAGTTCAACGGACAACGTGCCTATAGCTCAATAAACAACTTGTTATTTAAAACATCATGATTTTCATGGTATGTGAAAATACTGATGATCTTGAATTTAGGTTGATAACGAATAATTCTATCTACATAATCACATTTACACATTTATATTTAGGGTTTGGAAGTACTTTACATTAGTCGATTCAGATTGTAACTTATTCTTGCATTTGTGAAGGGTTTTGATACAATTTGGATTTACTACCTAACTAAATAATTCGTGACATACTTTTATTTATTTTTTTCTTTGAATGTAAAACGATTTTTGTCCGATCATTATCCTCAAGATAAGTTACAAATCAGAACGCTACTTAAATCTCTTAAAAACGTCGAATTTACAAAATAAAAAATGTCGCACTAGACTCAACCCTAAATATAAAAACAAAGTCCTTACATCTCTAGAATATTCTCAACCCCACCGCGCCGCGATAGAGTATAGTGACCTTAATAGTTCTAAGGCCCTGGTATCCGACGTGGCTTTCGTGTCGCTAGGAGCTGCCACCCTGGCTTCAGCTATAGGACTATCTACAAACGGTGCTTTAGTCGTGGTCTTAGGTTCCAAAGGCGTGGTCCTCACGTGGAACTTTCTGATACCTCTCCGACTTGCAGAATTAGTCCTTAGTGGACTGAAAGTAGTAGCTGCCGTCTCCAAGTCTTCTGTCGTTTTTGCAGTCTCTGTTGTACTAGTCTGAGCTACATTTGATAGAGAATTAACAGCACTAGGATCGAAGTTTAAGCTTTTACCTCTCCTGTCTCCTCTTATCTTTTCCACTCTATCTGCTCTTCTGTGTACGTTAGCCTCTGTGGTTGGTACTTCAGTCGTTTCTTCTTCCTTCGCAATATCTTCCATATCTTTCTGAGAAACAGCCATTAAAGCGTCGAGCAAAGCCTTTTTCGATGCTTCAGCAGTAGTGTTATGGTCATCATCACATGTCTGTATCAGCAGCAATATCAATCTCTTCACAGTCTTCGATTTCGTTTTCTTCATAACGTTCATTAGTTTCTCAGCAGTAGTCGCGTTCATGATTTCTTTGGCCTTTTCTACTACTGTGTCAGTTATTGTTGTTAGATCTTGTGCGGGTTCTGTAGATGAATCTCTTAGGAGCCTTCCTTGTCTTTCGTGTTCTTTATTTTCATGTGTGGCTACTTCGAAGCTGACCGTTGGAGCGGCTGTCTGTTCCGTGGCGATATACTCAGTGGGAGTAGTTGCTGTATTTGGTATGTATGTGTTCTCCGATAGTCCTTGATTCTGGTCTGGCGCTGTCGGGCTCAACCCGTCGTTAAGTGTGATCGGGTCTATCACAGTGCTTTGCCAATTGCCGTATGCCGTGCTGGACCAACTTTGCTGGTTTGTTGATCTGTCGCCGTCAGGAGATGTGAACACGACATCGGATACAGTCGGTGTGGTGGTAAGAGATTCTATTTCTGTTACTCTAGCCGTTGTTGTTGGTTGTGTCGTCGTCTGCACAGTTGTGAGATCAGCATCAGGAATCGTAGGAGCTTCGAGATCTTCAGCAGGTTTTTTGATCGGTTCAGCATTAAAGTTTAATTGTTTACCATGACGGATGCTGTTACCTTGTGGCGCAGCGAAAGATTGACTGTGAGCTCTTTGTAATTCTTCATCGTTCTCTAATTCTACGCTTTCTGTCTCTGTAAAGTATACAGATGTTGTAGGGGGAATTTCTGTAGTGGCTTTAATTTTCTTGCTTTCAAAATCATTACTCGTCGATGCTGACGGGTCTATGCCCCATGCTGTGGGTAGGTTAGTAGCTTCAACATATTCGCTTAATGGTTTACCTTCAGTTGAAACAGCATTTACTCCGTATGGCGAGTCATTAAGAGTCAAAGCATTGTTCTGGAATCCTCCATATTTGGGAACTGAGTAATCAGCTTCAGTTGTGGATGAGGGTTCATTGTAGTGACTGCCCAAAGTGTTAACGTTTACGGCAACGGTGTTTGTGTAAGATGGCGTTGTGGCGGCAGGAGTGGAAGGCGATGTGTATGATGCTGATATTCTTCCACAGCACCTGAATGGGTTTCTGACAGTAGATAGAGAACTGTAAGAACTGTATGATGGTGTTGTGTATTCAGTGGTAGGTCTAGGAGTAGTGGTTGTTTCCTGTGTGATTGGGTATATCGTAGGAATACCTAAGGCCTTCGGTTCTCGCAGGTTTGATACAGGCGGTAGTGCTTTATGATCATCTGAGAAACCTAATATTTCATCATCTTCCTCGTTTACTGTTGTCGTAGGCTCAGTGTTAATAGATTCTTCAGTCGTCGTCAACAAATCGCCGAAAGAGGGATGGGTTGGTCTTATATCCGACAAAACCTTCCTAAACTGAACGGGGTCTTGTAGATAGGCAGATAAAGCGTGTGTAAATACTTGAGCCAACTCCCTGATTTGTGGAGAAGTAGCAATTGGGTTTTGACTTTGTTGAACCGAAAGGTCTTCTACTAACTCATTGTACGTTCCATTAGGATCTTCCCTTATTTCTTCCAACAGTTCAGCATTGGTCATTTGTTGACCAAAGAGGTTGCTGTATTTGTTAATCGTCTGACGGCTAAAAAGAGCTGGTAAAACTTCTTCCATAGCCTCATACTCATCGAATGCAGGAGTCACAGTTTCAGCCTCTTCAGGAGTAGGAGTAGTTGATAAGTTATCTAAAGCTGTTGCGTAATAAATCGCCAAACTATGTAATGTTTTCGGTGTAAGAGATGGTGGTACAACTAAACCGGGCCTGTTGGGCTGGTCCCCAAAGTATTTGTCGGTATTAGTTGTAGGGGCAGTAGGTTCAGTGGCGGCAGTAGGGCCATACCTGTCCAAGTTTAATTTTCTCATCAGTCTTTCACGACGTTCTTGGTAGGAAGGTTCCGTGGTGGTCGGATTGGCATTGTTTGTGGTAGAATATACATCATACCTGTCAGATGATGCTGTTTGAGTGTAAACATCAGCTCTGGTAGTGTGAGGGATCTTGGTAGCGGACTCGAAACTGTCCTTAGTATTGCCAGTCACCTGTTTTTCCGACTCCAGATTATCGCTTCTAGCAGTAACCTGTTGAACTTTCTCGGTAGTTGTTAATGACAAAGTTTTGTTCTTCTCCTTTTGGAGGAAACCTTTGAGTAGAGATACACCTGGTCTAGTGTAAGGTTCTTGCTTGTCAATGATCGTCGAATAGCTCTTAGTGTATGGTACTAATGTTGGCCGTTTGGTCGTTGTTTGTTCAGCAGTTGATTGAGTCGATTGCTTATCACGGAAATCGTACAGAGTTGTCAAATTAGGATTAGACTTAGCTTTAGGTTTGACAGGAATGTTTGGGGTGTATACTGGGTACGGCCTGTAGTTCTTGTTGTGGAAGTCCTGCAGGTATTGTCTGTTATTGTTGTTTGCGAATGCTGCTGTCTCAGCCGCGACCTGCATCTCTTTCAAACTGTAGTCCGGAGTACTTCTGTACACTGGAGATTCTGTGTAAGTGGGCTGTGTAGTTCTTGCTGGAATGTTACCGAAGTTTGTAGAAATAAGTTGAACCAAGCTCTTCCTTCTTTGTTCAAACGCAGTAGTAGCGGCAGTTCTTTGAGTGGGGTTGAAGTTGTCAGTGAACAACGCTTGGTAAGTCTTCACCGTTGCTTTAGGGATCTCGGTCTGTCTCTGCCTGCTCCTGAGCAGTCGTTCAGTCGTGCTGGGCACATTGACTGGCGTACGCCTTGACTCCGCCCTAATGTTGGTGTCGGCGCCGATTTGCTGAAGGTCCTGGTTCTTGCTGAGGCTTTGAGTAATTTTCTGACTCTTCTTCTGTTCGTTGGAGTAGTACTCGGCGCTGGATTCGTAGAGTGCTGGGGCGGAGGCGCAGTCCACCTTGAACCACCAGTCACATATGAGGTGCGACTGGCTGAAGATGGTGCCGTTAGGACAAAGGAACGAGATTTTGCGGGATGTGTCGCAGATGTGGAATACCTGGAATTAATAAAGAGGAATTATAGCTGAGGACGACATTTTGAACATTTAATAATTTTTTAAGTTATAAATAGTAGTTAAGTATACCTGACAATCGGTTTCCAAGTCAGCGTAGTATCCAGTTGGTACGTTCTTGCAGTTGAATCCGGTAGGGGGAATGTTGGGGAACGCTGGGAAGTCCACGCCGGCTCTACCGATAACTCCTGGAAAAGTGATTTATAGAATTCGGTTAAAAAATTGAAGATATTAGATGTATGTATGATCGACACTTTTCAAAGCATGTTTTTCTTCTTTAAAGCGTTTCTTACCTTGATATTCGACAATATCTTCAGGCTGGTTGTCAGGGGGTATCAGCCTCTTGACCAGTGCCTTGCCCTCGGTGTAGTGTTCAAAGCCGGCTGCGCCCATTGCCTGCGCCAACTCTTGCAGACTCTCCACACTTGGCGAGGGGGCGTATAACTCCGTGTCCTACAATTTGAGGATATTTTTTAGTCATGTAGATGTCCTGTTACTCCTCAGTCGTTGGTGGCGTATTTCTATGCCTCTTCACTACATAGTCCTTATAAAACAAAGCAGCTTTCTCTGTCCCTATAATTATCACGTACGTATGCTTAAATTTTTAAAACTACCTGAAACATGGCTAGTACTAATGTGACTTTTCTAAGTTTTTTAAGATTATTTAGACACCACTGATATACCTACTGTGAAGGAAAACATCGAAGCCTGGACTTAGAATTTCTAATTATAAGTTTGAAATTGCCAATCCGCCTTTAGTAAGCGTGGTGATGAATGCTCAAAACTTCTCTGTGTGGGAAGAGGCCATTGCTCAGCAGTGGGTTCGTATAGGCTGATGATGATGATGCAAGTTATATTTCAAGGGGTTTATTTAAAAATCGATGGAGATATTTCAAGGGTTTGTATTTTGTACCTGTCTTCGTTGCGCTGTCCGACGGGCTCCATCGGCTGAGCCTGAAACAACCATGTTTTTTATTATTATTCAACAAACAAAATAATTATATAGAATAAAAAGAATTAAATAGTTTTCACAGAAACTGGAATAACTGAATTATGTGTTTTTATGGGATAGGTTCGCAAACGAGCAGAAGTATCCCCTGATGGTAAGCCAGCGGCGTCACTCCTGGACACCCACAACACCAGAAAAATTACAACTGCATTCTCGGTCCAATAAGATGGAGCACTTGTCTTAAAACTGTGAATGTCTTCTTTCTTTACCGAAATACCGCTGCTAAAAGACTTCCAACAGATTTGCTATGCTACACAGAAAGTTTCTCGCTAAGTCAAATAACTATATGATGCCAAACATCCATATGCTGGGGATGGAAGTGCAGGCTGTTGATGTAAATTCAAATCTCGTATCGCACTCTCCGAAAAAACCTGACATTGTCAACTTAGAACTAATGCATATAAATCAGTCCAGTGATCCCACATTAACACGATTATGTCAGTAATTGACATGAACGTTTACAAAGAGCTCGGTACAAGTGTGCTATGAATAATGGCGAATGGTGGGCACACAATGGAACCTGCTTTCTAATGTAAGTCGTGGCCGCGACTCGCGGGGATCCCGTGGTGATTCACGATTCGCGGTAACTCGTAAGGTTGGGGACGTAGAGATGGTTGAACAGCGATTTGCACAAAACCGATCCGCTTAGCTGTTTGTTCGAAAATACGAGGTAACATTATTACCCTATGAAAAACAAATTTTATAAGAAAGTAAGGTTCGATATGAATAAGTGGATATGAGGGATCAGTTTTTTTTTTATTTCGGTAAGTGTTGCAAATACCTAAATCAATTTAGGTGTTCTGATATTCCACGGCTAAACATTAGTAGGGAAGTAATTAAGTAAGTAACTAAGTAAGTAGTTTAGTATTTACACTAGGCTCATTCCATTTTCTATTTGGGGAAACGTTGCCCCAAACCATGATTTATTTTTACACATACACGTGACACCCAGACCTGGGGCAACAATTTGAAGATCACACAAAGAGTTACCGGTTATTGCCCAGCCTCCGCGCTAACCGTACAGGCTTATATTTTATCCTGTATTATAAGTGCGTCTAAATATACATAATTCCACAAACCCATTACCTACATCTCCAAAGAGAACAGTAGGTAAGTCGTGGATCAAGTGTAAAATCCAATCGAAATCAACGATATGTATTTGTTTGAATCCGCCTCTTCTATGTTCTTATAACCACACCCTTATCACGCATAGTGCTATAACTAGAGAGTGAAAGTATCGATGTGATCGATGACTCGCATAGCACGAGAGAATAGAGATGTACCGCGTATCGATATCGATATGTACAACTGAACAATAGTGTTAGTTGTAACTGTGGTTTATTATGGTGGGCGTTCGTTTGTCTAAGATTATACTTGTTAATGATATAAGAAAGCGTTTTGTTAAGCCGTAATGGAGACATGTCGAGTATAGACGAATTTAAATAACAATACACAGGTCTTTTAGTATATAATTAAGGGAGATTACGATTGCCAAATAATACTAAGGAAAGTCGATTGCCTTTCACATGGAGATAGTAACAAAACTGCTAATAATTTTGTACATTGTCTACTTTCAAACGGTCAGCCCTTTGCGGATGTAAAATAACACATATTATAACGTTCTCTACTCTATGTGCTCGTTAATATTGAAAACACAAGTAGAAAAGAAATGAAAGAAAAAAGTTAATATATCTACAGGATTTACATACATTTCAGGAGAATCTTTCGATTAATTCTCTGAAACATTTTTCTTGTGAATATCTCAAAATGTATTGAATTTGGGGAGGTAAAATAAATGTATTATTTTATGTCATAGTCATAGGCCGGCAAACGAGCAGACGGATTTCCTATGGTAAGTAATCGGCGCCGCCCATAGACACCCGCAATACCAAAGGAGTTTTTACAAGTGCGTTGCCGTGTCTTGTAGGTTGTTACGGATTTAAGGATTGGAGATTTGAGGATTGAGGATGGGGTTTGGGAAAGGATGGGGTTTCCGGTAACATCGCTTACACGGTACCTAAGAAAGTGTTGCTTCACGCTGGTTTTCTGCGAGGACGAGGTACTCCTTTCGAGCCGGCCAATTCGTGCCGAAGTATGTCTCTCATACTTTTGATTGTATGTACTTAGTTAGTGGCTACTGACACTAAAGAATTAGAGAGAGCGTAGTGAGAAGATAATACTAGCTTCGGGTGTGTTTCGGTCCAGCATAAGTGCTAAAGAGATATTGTATGACCTTAGGGCTTTGTGAGAATTCCGTACAGACCTGTAATTTACTTCATAGCTCATATTAAAATGATAGCTAACCTACGCGGCGGGCATAATACGTCATCTGCAAATAACAGATGGCGCTAGTCTATCTCTGTCTTTATTATCTGTGAAATATTTGCGTACGAATCTATTTTATTGGATTGTCTAACGAGGTACGGAGAAGTGTGTGTGTTAAGACAAGTGCTTGTCATGCAAAAGGGCGCGGTTTTAAAGTTTGGCAAGTAGGTACCAATGTTACTAGGACAAGGATCGGGGTCGGGATTAATCAGTAAGAAACTGACTAAATATCCCGATCTGAAATCTGAAATTCGTCCTCTCCCCATCCTGGACGGGAAAAGCAATTTTATAATTTTCTCCCTTCAAAAAACGCTTGATAAAATTTGCAAAACTGTCTGAAAAATTTAAATACCTTAAAATTTTGTGATCATCTATGTACTTATAGCTTTGAGTGTTTAGTAAAACAGAAACCTTAGTAATGATCAAAAGAACTTATCAAATTATAATATTAAAACATACAAGTGTGGGAAAAGTGTGGGAGAGCCATGCTTTGGCAAAAATGGGTCGGCTCGACCGAAGCGATACCACGGCCTCACAGAAAACCGGCGTGAAACAACCACAGCGCTATGTTTCGGCATGTGAGTGAGGTAATCCCTCCCCAATCCTTAAACCTCCCAAATCCCTAACCCCCAAATGTTGCGGGTGTCCATGGGCGGCGCTGCTTTCTTTCCATCAGGTAATCCGTCTGCTCGTTTGCCGAACATACAAAAAAATATACCAGTGAAACACTTGAATACTATTACCACGATAGTAATCTACTGGGGTGTAAAATATTAAAAGAAGTTTCATTACATTGTAGAACATTCTAACAATGGTTCACGACATGTGATGGCATCTAAATAATGTTATTTCGACTTTCTCTTCTATGTCTGAGGTAATAAGGTGCATGTTATGCATAGTCCCTTTAATACAGAGTGTAAAAAAACTTGACAATGATGAGGTTTTTTAAAACATGTTAGTTAATTTCAATTTGTTTATGATTTGGAATGACTGACTGTCAAAGTCGTCTAATTTTTTGGTCACCCAAGTTTGTCTCTTACTATAGTTAATGTATGAACCCCATATATTTCTGGAGCGACACGACACGCCACATCTCAGAAATATAATAATATCAGGTTACAGTTAACAATAGTTATAAGGACTTATCGTAAGAGCCGACTAAAGGACTAAGTATTAGACAGCGAAATTGTTTTTGCCGGAGTGATACCATGGCCTTACAGAAAATCGGCGTGAAACAACCATACATACCTTTGTGTTTCGCCGTGTGAGTGAGGTTGCAAGATGCCTAATCCTTCCGCTCACCCCATCACTCCCCAATCCCTAAGTCTCCGAATCTTTAATCCCCAAAAGTCCGGTACTGCGTCTGGTATTAAATAACTCCTCTGATGTTTCGGCGGCGCTGATTGCTTACCATCAGGTAATACGTCAGCTGGTTTGGCGACCTATCACATAAAAAAAGATACGAAAGCCTTTTAAAAATCATGCTCGCGGACAACATGCTGTATGTGTGAATGTGAATACTTAAATAAGAAATGTTGTTACTTGCCGATGTCAAAGGTCACATTTGCGGGCAATTTAGTAATGTGTGTTTGTCCGTCAATGATTGTGTCTGATTGAATCATTATTATCATTATTGGCTTAGCTCCGTGTAAGCGTGTGTAACTGTTTTGTCATTTTTCGAAACAATAGGATTTACTAAAGTGACTTATTAATCAGAAGATTTTGAAATATTACTGTGATGTCTATGTTCTTATATTAGTATGGCTAGGCTATTTTTGAACATCGTTTACAGGGATCAAGATATTTTGGGATCTATTTGCCTATCGGGATTGGAATAACTCTATTTTTCATTAACTTTAAAACTTTTGTTGGTTTGACTGCACGGTTGGCGCATAGGCTGGGCAATTGGCTGCGGCGCAACTTGTCACGGGTTCGATTCTCGAACGGAAAAACTCTGTGTGTGATCCACAAATTAATATTCCGGGTCTGCACGTGATGTGTATGTGAAATTGTATGTTTGTAAACGCACCTACGACACAGGAGAAAATCCCAGTGTGGGGCAACGTTTTTTTTTTTAAAAAAGTAACTTTTGACCTCATTAGTTAAACTTTATATGTAAGTTTAAAACAAGGTTTGTTTTAGATCACATGTTTTTTTTAGAATCACATTTATGATTACATTAACATTTTTCTATCTAACATCATAATAACCACAGTCAACATTAACCGTGAATAGTGAGTTACATTAGTAACTCCGCACATAGTATAACGGTGTGTCGACAGGGTCCGATCGATACAGATAACCGCTCGATTTATGACCACTTGCGCAAGCGCAGGCTTTCGCTAGGTCGAGTGTAGGACATATACACAACATCAAATACATTTTAGTATCATTTTTTTATATTGAATTTTGGTAAAGGGGAATTTTATTGTAAATGATTTGTTTTGCATTTTTGAAAAACTCTCATAAATTCATGACCAAAAGTAAGTCAATCTTAAGAATTTAAACTGTCTGGGGTTTGCTATTAAGTATCAAAAAGACATCACAGGTATCAAGAAGTCTGAAAATATGGATACTACAAAAATACTATGGCAATACAGCACAACTATTTATCGGCAGTCGTGTAAAAAGGTGTAAGTTTAAGTGCGGGAGAGCCAAGCTTCAGCACGAATGGGTCGGCTCGACCGGAGTGATACCACGGCCTCACAGAAAACCAGCGTGAAACAATTACAGCGTTGTGTTTCGCCGCGTGATTAATCCTTAAATATCCGAAAACTTTGTCATTAAAAGGCCGGCAACGCACTCGTAGCTCCTCTCATGTTGCGGATGTCCATGGGCGGCGTTGATTGCTTACCATCAGGTAATCCGTATGTTCGTTTGCCGACCAATATCAATAAAAAAAGTAATAAACTGCAAATCGACTAGTCCGCTATTCTAGACCCACCTTAAGCCCCAAATCGTGAGTGCAAGCGTCGATTCTATCGAATAATACAATTAGAGCCGTAAGCTGAATATCGATTGTTTATACCTTATCGTGCTTCTTCAATATTTATTGCTTTAACCAAGCATCGAACCTTGAACCTTTCGGTTTAAACCTGAGATCATCATTATCGTCCAGTGAGTTTAACAATGATTCTTTAATATCTTGTGTGAACGGTTTAAGATTTGGCATTATATGTATATACTTTAGTAGTGCATGGATCCATTTTTATAAATTAGTGCAAGGTTAAGTTAACGTATACCATTTTTTTCTTTTTTTAAGAAAACGTTGCCTAACACTAGGATTTTCTCCTGTGTGGGTGCGTTTACAAACATAAAAATTGACATACACGTCAGACCCAGACCCTGAACAACAATTTGTGGATCACACAAAGAGTTGTTCCGGGCGGGAATCGAACCTGCGACACGTTGCACGGCAGCCAGTTGCCCAGCCACCGCGCCAACCGTGCAATTAAACAAATTTTAATTGGTCCTTATTGAAATTTGGCGACATGACTAAAATTCATTGTAAATCACTATGTTCTCACGTGTATTAACTGACTTTAACGTCACAGCGACGCGCAAGCTGCTTATGAATAAGAGTCCCGTTGTGACTTTAAGCTAGTAGGTATATCTATTCTTAGTAAATATTAACAATAAAAAGTTATTATAGAAATATAATTAATAAATTATACAAAAAGGTTTGAAAATCTGATGGTTGCTTGAAAAGTTTGAAATGTTTTAATATGCATACGAATAGAGTGACATGCACATCTTTAATCTTCAAAGAAACCCCTACTTTTATCCCCAGGAAATAATGCTTAACGTGTCTGTCATATCAGAGCTCAGTTCAAAGGTCCTCACTAAATCCACCTGACGTTAAGCACATATCAGATAGGTTTCCAAACAACTTTACGACGTTTTCTTACTTCCTAGAGATACGGCCGACAGACAGACAGATGCTTGGTTACATCGAGATCGGCCATAACTTGACAATACCGCAGACCGCATGCGCGTAAATGTCACAGTTCCTATATTACTGGTTGACAGCGATATGTTCAGGGTTGGCACGAGAATATAAAAAGAAGAAACTTGGCATGGAAAACTCAGAAATCATTTATTTTAATCCAGGGTTCCTTATTATCCAACTCGTGTTTTAGGGTGATGTTGCGTCTAAGAAATTAGTAAGTTCTAGCTACTTTTGCAAGTGTTACATTCCAACTGTGCGGTTTCCGAAATACCAAAATGGCGAACGATACAAACAATTCTTTCTTTTAAGATAAATATTTAAATTGAATTATTATATCATATTCCAGTTATGTTTATGAACTTAGTCTTTCTTGATTTTAGGTTCTTTTCCCTTTGATTTGCTTGTGAACAAAACAAGATGAACTTTATATTTGCGAGTACTTAAAAGTAAAATTGAGAGAGTGGAAAAAGCTGGAAGAGGCCTATGTGTCATAGGACACGCTGATCACTAATAAGGACAACTGATGTGTTAGAGTATAAGTTAGATAAATAATTAATGTTTAGTTTCAGCAATAAAGGCTTATTATTATTATAAAAGTAAAATTAATTTTAATCTAATTGTTGATTATTATACCTATAATAACTTCCTAACAGACTACATTCAATAATAACCTTTTAGCGTATCTGCAGATTAAGCTCTACGGAGACAAACCATTTATTCTTTCAACACCTAGCCAACCCTATACGATTACGTGGCGCGTATATTAGCAGGGTTGTATAACAAAATATTATGATGTCTGTCTGTGTTTAACCGAGTATAATAGTAAACGCTGCCATATTGATTGTAATATAACAATAGTATGTAATAATAATGTCTCAAGCCATAATCTATGAGCCATTAAGAAATGACGATCAAAGCGTGGGTAAGGATAAAGTCTAAAGAAATTAGTGCCTATTTTGTCTGATCTAGATTTAATGCTAGTTCTAATAATTATAGTGAATGTTGAACAGTTCCGGGCATTTGTCTAGTGTTTAGTTACTGTGTTTATAGATTGGTTTCAATGTTCATCTTCATTTGTTGTAGATGCAATGTTAGAGGCAAGGGATTTTGAGCAAGACGTTGCAAAATTTATATGTAGGTTATCATTTGTGTGGGAGAGCCATGCTTCGGCACGAATGGGTCGGAACGAATGTTTCACGCCGGTTTTCTGTGAGGCCTTGGTATCACTCCGCTCGAGCCGACCCATTCGTGCCGTAGCATGGCTCTCCCACACTTATTATATTTCTTTTTCTTAAAGCTTTGCGCCTTTTAGAAGATTTCTACCCGATTATATAAAAATAACTAATAAGACAATAAAATAATCTTGTAGATTTACTGTTTATAATAGCTGTATGCTTATGTATGTGTATATTTATTAATTGTAACGACTATTAGACCATCGGCATTACCTCAGTAGAAAGAGTCTTATACTTCTATACTTCTGTAGATAATATAAAATAGATGCTTATTTCGTAATAATTCTAATATACAAGGGCGAAAAACCATTTTATTAACTACATCCAGCTGTTAATTATAGCTGTCATGTTACATACACATCACATATCAGTAGATAATGCGTGGGCTACACATCCTCATATGACATTTAATCGTATAAAATGACAAAACAAATTAAACACTTGGGTATCACAACAGATTGTTAAGTTGTCAAGTGAGCGAAACCCGTCATGCGCGCGCGCAAGAGGTCGAGGCTGCGTGCGCAGGCGCCCGTAGGCCTGTCAACAACCTGTAATAATGATTCATGCTATTTTTTATTTTGTTTATATTTTTTATAATGTTGAAATGCTATTCTGAAGGTCGTAGTTAAGTGGGTGAATCATTGGTGTAAGCACGGGTCAGCCAGCGATTACTATAATTGAACTACGTTGAAAGTAAATTATGGGAATTCGAATTTCAAGAATGAATTTGATAGTCTTTTTTTCCTCTATAAGGCGATTCAAATTCTATATTATAGTTTTGAAAAGTTTATGAATAAGAAGCCAATGAAAAAAAAACTAAGATAAGAACCAATAGGGTGCAATATTACTTAAAAAGTTCAGATGTTTATCTTAAAACAAAGAACATAGGCCAATCAATAATAATATAATGAATGATATTTGTTCTAGACAATGTCGACATTAATATCGAACCATATCTTAACGATGTTGCTCCAACGGATCTTGCGAAATGCCATTATAAGTCTAGATCATAGTAATTATGCGCAAGAGCATCGACACAGCTTTGACGCTCAACGAAATTATTGACGTTTCAGATCGATATTTTGACCAATGGCAGTTATTTTCGCCTTCATTGTTGATAAACATCTTGTACTAGTGTTTTTAGTTACGAAATTATATAATAAATAATCTAGAATCTAAATTGTAGGCTATTTTGGAAATTATAGGCTTAGAAAGTGTAGTAGCGAAGGTTGCTTTTGCTTTAGACTACTGTCTATAATAACTACGGACCATAATTGTAACTTTTGGTATGCCAGTTTAAATTCATCTACGATCAATTTAAACTGGCATACTGGGTTTTAAGAAATAGGGTGTAATGTTCTTTAAGTTAGACGACGGTAGGGTCCTCCAATTATGCAAAGTGATCATGCTGAAAGATCTACTGCCAATCGATGTAGGTTTTTTTGTGAGGGGAAAATGATCAAATGACTTCTTCCGCTCAGGATGAGGCGAGAAGATGTGTCAGACTCTTACTGCCTATAAAAAAACCGGTATTTTTCCTGCTCTAGGCTGAAGCAGCGGTAACTTATTGCGCTTACCCCGCAACCCCGGCTGAACATCAGCCCTACAGGGCCTCGTCTGTGGTGGTCTATTGGATCTTTGAGGCGCGCGCGATACGCTACGCGCCGTACGCTTGGGTTTGGTTCTGGTCGGGCGGCGAGCTACCCTTACTCACTGACCGCAGAACCGTGCTTACGATGGCCGGAGGTCGTCTCTCAGACAGATGTAAGTTGGAAGTTCTATTCGCGTTATTTCGCTTGCGTGTTTTAGAACTGGTGATGCCATCCATAGATTTTTATCCTTGATCTTCTATGTTTATGCCACAAATTAGGTTTTCTAGGGATCATAATGAAAAACAAAATGGCGGTACTACTTACATATTATGATCAGCGTAAATATAATTATCGTCTTCATCGTGTCGACACCCACGTTACTCTCTCTCCACCGCATCACAATTCTGAAACAAAAAGAAACATTTTATTAGCTACATACATACATTTACTTAGGTACAAAACGAATAAGTCGTTACACTAATCTGGAAAATGGATATCATGTCAAAATGTCATATAACCAAAAATAATGACAAATAAAACACACTTTTAAAACGTGAAAAAAGTCTGGCTATCCGACCTGAGTTGAAGCTTGATGTTCGTTCCAAAATTTTACATTTAAAAAACGAACTATCTCACACAAATAAAACATTCTTAACGCATGATGTAAAGGTAGGGGTAGTAAAGGACAACTGTGAATTATGGAAAATGGGAAAGTCAAAGTCAAAATCATTTATTTCAATATTACAACCTTACAGGCACTTTTGAACGTCAAAGAGATAATCATTGTTACCACCCCTACTCTTCAATCAAGAGACTACAAACATATTTAACAGAGACCCCGTGTCAGCATTCTTTGATAACCTGATCCTTTTAAACTATGAACTTTAATTCGCCTTTTAGGCGAGAACATTATGAAAAATCCCTCTTTGTAGAAGAGACATATAGTTTAGCAGATGTCACAAAGAACGACGTCTTAAGGATCAAATAATTCTGTCTTTATATTCCACGCTCAGAGCTCTGTCACGAACCAAGTGCAAATCTTACTCGCGACATTCGACACGACTTTAACAACAGTTTTCAATCAAAACTTTCATCATGTTTCATTATTCACGAATTGAACCGGAACTCCCTAAACCGCGTCTAGTCACCTAACTACGGTCGGTGCGCTTGCGCATGTGACGTCATACAGTCACGACGACCCTGACATCTGTGATTTAGTGTAACAATATTGATAGGTTTAAAGGTGTTGAGACGGATGTGAAGTTAAGGTGAACGTCTATTGAAGCGAATATTATTTTTGATTACCTAATTTCAGACTAGACTTACTAGAGTTTTTAATATATGTGACAGATTTGCTTTAAAAGTTGTTATTGTAACGACCCACAGCCATTGTTCTGTAATATTTGTTTTCACAGCACTTATGTGAGACTGTACATGTGTCTGTTTTATTTTGTGTTTCTATGTTCCCAAAATTAATTAAGTAGTGTCTGAGGCAATTCGTTTGATCAACCTTTCTTTGTACCATACATATTGTAATAAACTAGTGCGCCTTACCATCAACGATTGCATCACTGCGTAACATCAGGTGGGATCGCAGTCAAGCACTAGTTTATTGCAAGTAAAAAAATAAAATAAAATTTATTAAAATTAATTGAACCTTTAGGTACTTCTTCATCATCACCATTATCAGCATATCAGCCATAAGTCCACCGCTGAACTTAGCCTTCCCCATGAGATTTCTAGATAGACTGGTTGGGAGCTATCTGTATCCAGCGGCTCTGTTTTTGTAAGGGGAAAATCTTCCAATGATTTCTCTCGGCCAGGGTGACACGAGAACGAGGGTCAGACTCGTACTGACTAAAACTATCCCCAAAAACCCCGGCTGAACCAGCGCCTCCCTGTATCCTTAATTAGGTCGGAGACCCACCTTGTGGGTGGATGTTCTGTCCTGAACTTGCCGGTTCCTGGCCTCTATTCGATAACCCTCCTAGCAGCCCTTGTCTCCAAGCTATGCTACCTTCCCACTGCCACTTTAGCTTCGCTTCCTTCTTCAGAACTTTAAATAATAACCGTCTTTTATATTTCTATGTTGTATTTACATACCATGTTTTGCATTATGTAATAATTTCCATAAGTCTACATTCCAATATGTCTCCAGATGTATTCCGCAGTAAATAGCTCGTTATCTCACTGTTCTGATGACACCTTTACGTAACTGTGGGTGTTATAGTACCGCTGTACTAGCTGTAGCTGACGAGTTCCGGTACACAAGTAGATACAATGCAGCAAGAAAGTGAAATATTTATTTAACATTATCGTAAAGGTATTTTAAGGATATTTTGTTTTAGTGTGCTTGGAGTTGTCTATGTAACAAAGTATGAGGTTTTGATAAGTTTTAGTAGGAGAATTTTGAAATAAGTGAATTCGATAAGTATTCGAATGTCGAATGACGCGCACGAAGCACCAAAGTGATAACACCGTTTTGAATTTTGCTCCGTCAAAAAACAGTAGACGTACGAATGAATAATTACAATCCATTTGAATTAGTAGTGCTACTAGTAAGTTAAAAAAATATTGTAACATAAATACGTAGACGTTGTACCAGAGCTGATTTTGTATGGGTTTTGTTATACCTTCGCTATTTACTTTCAAAGTCCGACATTTATTATAGACAACAAAAAATACTTTTAAATTATATGTATGTGTACAGAAAGATATTCCTCCAGTACCTCTATTTTATTAATTCATATATCGTGTATAAAAGTGTAATATTTTCTGTGCATAAATAAACAAAGTATACTAATTAACAAAGTTTTTGAAAGAATAATATTTATAAAACAAGTTACAATTACTAAATTATTCAATAAACATTTGACAAGTACTTTCCTAGATCAACATGAAGAAAATCCGCGCTACTGCGCACGCGTTCCGGAAATCGTGACATAAGATGGCCGAGCTTCCGTCCGCCATTGTTGCTATATCAATTAATAGGACTATACTCGGAATTTTAATTCCATTCCAGATTTGACAATTTCAGTGTTGCAACGTTATGACACGTAATAAATAGTGACGTTGCGAAATTATTCGATATGGAAATCGAATATTTCTGAATCGATTCCTCTCGTTTATAAATTTACTCTCGTAGACTAAGTTTATCAGGAAATAAAATATTTCTGAACCGATAATTTAGTTTTGACAATTAATTAACGATCTGAGACTTTTCTTTTGTAATTGTGTGTGAAAATAATAAAAAATGTGATCATGAAGGAACGTGACAAATAAAACAGACATTTTATAAATTGTCGCCGTCATCGCTATCGCTATCGCCGTTACTCTATGTAACATTTATTATGAATTGTGTCTTTGATATTTATTGTCAATTAACATATCTAGCTTACTAATTTTTTCCTCTTCTTTGAAAACATGGGATACACATTTAGACCATTCGGTAGCCGTAATTTTTTGAATGCCTTCCTGAAACTGATTCACTGATTGTTTATCGATTTTTGTGTTCATCACTACACTGTTATATGTGGTATCATTATTTCACAAAATGACAGTGATTAATGTCAAATCAGGAATCGAATTAAAAGTCTGACTATAGTTGACGGGTCACTTTCAAATGACTTTTGAACTTACGTTTTACTAAAGGCGGAAAGGACAGTATGCTAATACGATGTTTTGCTAATATCTTTGAAAGCATCGAATTGACCACTTTGATGCAGGAAAGTTAGCGATCATCGCATATTCCATGATAAAAATGATTGCACAGGTTGGCGCAGTGGCTGGGTATTTCCCGCATAGAACAACTCTTTATCCATGACCCATAAATTGTTGTTCCGGGTCTGGGTGTGATGTGTATGTCACATCACAATGTGTTTGTCAAATTGTATATTTGTTACCCACGCCACAGGTGAAAATCCTAGTGTTTTTTTTTTGTGAGAGGAAAATTGTCAAATGACTTCTCCCGCCCAGGGCCGGGCCGGAGGGAGTGTCAGACTCTTACTGACTAAAAACCCCCTGTTCCTTCTCATGCTGTAGGCCGAGGTCGCGGTGCCTCATTGGGCTTAGCCCGCAACCCCGGCTGAAAAATCATAGTGTGGGGCCACGTTTTTAATATAAAAAAAAAAGAAAAATTAAACCAGTAGTTAGTTTTTGACTATAAGTGCCAAGTGCTAATTAAAACAACGCTAACATTACTTTACTTTGTTATTTAAGTATAAGCTATTTATAGCTGCATTCTTGTGACTCAGAAGATCAAGTATACAAAAAGTTCTATAGTAAAAGTCGGTTAAAAAAAGCAATTGTACTATTACAAATAAGATGGAGAATGTACTCAACGCCCTAGTCTACAATCAATAGTTACGGCTTGATGCTAATCTCCAAATGTGAGTACAATCGAGTTCAGAAACTCTAACTCGAATAAATGGATAATTTTCTTTAAACAGAACTACATACGTTACTTGGTAAAAAAACGAATGAAACATTCTGTTTAAAGAATTTCATTCGTTTTTTTTACCAACTAACGTATGTAGTAGATCAAAAATAATTATGTGTACCTAGCAAATAATAGCATGACTAATCAATTCTTACTTTTTCAGGAGAAAATAGTTATTATACAAAATATATAAATTTGTATAATAAATTAGCTTCCTGCCAGCGACTTCGTCCGCAAATCTTAATAAATCCTAATCTCCATCTTGTATATAAAAACGCATCAAAATCTGTCTCGTAGTTTGCAAGATCTAAGTATACTAACATAGGGACAGACAGCGGGAAGCGAGTTTGTTTTATACGACATAGTGAAACATGATGGTGACTGCAAAACTTTTGACCTAATATTCTACAAGTTAAGCCGTAATGTAAAAAAATAAAGATTTTTTACCTCTAAGAATATTATATTATATTATTTCCTTCATAAAGATATACTATCTTTTATTTTTTAGTACTAATGTTCTCGCTAGTACACTGAGGAAGAGCAGATGACCCGCGCTCGTAAAAACTATGATGACTACTGAATAATTTGTGCTGATTGGACCTTGACGTACAGTCCAGGTTATAGTCTTTTAGCGGAAAGAGTTTTGCTGACAGAACAATAGAAAGTTCTGCAGTTAGATACACGTATATCTACAGAAGGAATAATAAGTTTTTTCAGATATCGGGTGAATTACCTACATTAAAACTATTTTCAAATAAAAATGGCCAAATTATCTACTTTGACAAGGAAAGGTTGGAATGAAAAGGACCAAATGCAAATTATTTTTTAAAGCAATCAACTAATGCAATCAGCTCAAAGTTGATAATCTATCTACACATAAAAATTAATTGCATAATGTGTTGGTAAGCGCATAACTCAACAATAACGCCTAAACCAATTTTGCCAATTCTTTTTTTTCGTTGTGTTTGTTGTTTTTACGATACAGGAGAAAATCTTATGAAAACTTTACCCCATAATGTTATAAAAAAAATGCTAAGTGTTCATTGACATTGTCCCATTTAATTTGCAATTAATTTGGCATATTTTATTGTTCTAACCTAATTTACTGGGACATCTATAAATGTCCAAGTAAAAAGTAGTGTTGGCATTTTTGTCTCCTTAGTTAATCAGTCGTGCTGTTTCTATCTAGATAACTCAAATGAACTGACTTTTACTTGTTGGCTGTAGTACTTTCACACGACCTGCGTGTAACAGGTGTTTGTTTAAAATTAAATATATTTCACATTTTAATAATGAACATGTAATTGTACCCGGATTTTTTATTTTGTCGTGTAAGAAACCAGCATTACAGTGTGACACCACGGCTAACGTGAAACAACCACACCAGCGTTGTTGTTTTGTCAGGGGACTCGCCTAGGCGAGAGGTTTCCTGCTTTAGGCCGAGGCTGCAGTGCCTCAGCGCTTACCTCGCAAGCCCGGCTGAACATCAGTCCTATAGGGCCCCGTTTGCGGTGGTCTATTGGCTCTTTGAGGTGCGCGCGGAACACTATGCACCGTACGCTTGACTTTCTTTGTATGCCTGCGGTTACCAGAGGCCTAATCCTCACCCTCCCCGTATCCCCGCCCAATCCTGCAATCACCAAAATGCCAGTAACGCACGCGTAACTCAACTAGAGTTGTGTCCATAGGCGGCGCCAATAGCTTACTTTATATATTATCTATTCTATAATATAAAACTGAATCGCAAAATGTGTTTGTAAGCGCATAACTCAATAACGCCTGGACCAATTTAGCCAATTCTTTTTTGGTAATCTTGTTATTATTAGGGTTCTTACTAATGAAAACTTTAGAAAAGTAAAGGGGAATAGCGGGTATTAACAACCCTTTCGGAGCCGTGGAAGTTCGTTTGCAAAACAAATGACTGACACCGGGATAGTCGGATACCCGTGCGAAGCAGGGGCGGCCTGTTAGTACTGTATATAATTAACTATACAGTATAGTAGTATATAATAATTAAACAATAACAATAGTATAAACAAGGTAGTCAATTACAAATAAATAAATATCAAGTGGTAATTATTATAACTCGGTTCACCCACTTCTTTGAGGATTTAAATTCGAGTCATAAAATGATGTTCTAATTTTAAACCACAACTCACTACACTTTCAATACTGTATCTGTTCATCTTATCGCTTGTACCATACACTTCCTACTCCAGTATCTAGCGATCGGTTGCAAAACCAACTGTTTTCGTCTGCTTTTCCCATGCATTAGCCATTCTCGTACGTCACGAACCGATTGCGCCCGATTACGCCCGATCGTGGCCGAAGATAGGAGGAGGGACGAAGTTCGTTTGTTTGTTATGAGCAGTTAATTGAAGTTGAACAAAGAAGGCTTAAATAAATAGGAAGAGATCTGTAGATACTCGATTGTGTAAGTTTAAGTTTTGATGGTATTATGTAGGATGGTTGGTTTGACTACGATGTTCTGATGACCTTGACGTTGCTTTTATGTCGTTTGTTGGCGTTCCATGTGATGATGTTGCTACTAGCGTTAACATTTTTCTTTTCTTTTCTAGGCCGTACAAACGTACAAGGCCACCCAGGCTGGAAACAATAATTGTGTTGTTCCGAGAGGGTATCGAACCTGCGACAGCCAGTTGCCCAGCCATTGCGTTAAACGTGCATTTGTGGGTAAGCGAAAGTTCAAAAAAATGAGTATCTAAAAATCCGTATCGAAGTTATACGCGTGAATAAATGTTATAAGCTGCATTGTATTGTTTTGTATTGGCGACAAATAATGTTCAATATCTAAAAATTTAGTAAGGTAGTAATCATAAAAAATAGTGATGACAATAAGGTAAGGTAAAACATTTATGTTTTTTATGGGCTGGGTACGATAAGGTGGAGAGGAGACGGATCGCTAGATACTGCCTATAAAAATGCCTACTATCTATAATATTAGAAGAACAGTTAATAATACGAAAACGCATTGCGAATGAGGGTTTTTGAGAGAGGTTGGGCTTAATAAGTGTATATTAACAACAACATAAAAATCACATTTCGCCGTGTGAGTGAGGTTACCGGAGGCCCAATCCTTCCCCGCCCCCAATCTCTCCACAATCCCTAATCCCTAAAAGGTCAGCAACGCACTCGTAACTCCTCCGTTACGGGTGTCCATGGGCGGCGCTAATTGCTTACCATCAGGTAATCCGTCTGCTTGTTTACCGACCTATTACATAAAAAAAACATGATATACTTTTCTTTCGTACTAGCATCGTTTATACAAATAATTCTAACATCTACAGCTTCCACTATTATTTTTGTATCGAAGCGTGAATTTTCCCATCAGTTAGTTCATTGTTGGGATACTTAATTAAGCATCTAAGGTTAGATCTGAGGATAGAACTGCTCAGTGATCAGGAGGTCAATACGAGGTCCAAATATGGTACCTACCTACGTATTAGTTTTATTTACTTAATGGGCTTTTTGGAAAATATTTTTTTTGTTTATTATGATCGCCTCATTGCATATTGCATATTTTATTTTTTAGTTATGTGACCATCCTTTATCGTGTCCGCTTTCAAACTTACGATTCCACATACACATCACACCCAGACAAGGAACAACAATTTGTGGATCACACAAAGAATTGTTCCGCGCGAGAATCGAACCCGTGACACGTTGCACGGCAACCATTTGCCTAGCCACTGCACCAACCGTGAGTCTGTTAGTGCAATAATTATCATCCTAAATCAGTAGTATTAAATTGATATATTACTAGCTTCCGCCACGCGGGTGACTTTTCCATTTCTCTTCATAATTCTTATTATTCAAATCTTTATTTTTTTAAATTTATGGCCCACACTAGGATTTTCTCATGTGTCGTGGGTGCGTTTACAAACACACAAATCCACATACACATCACACCCAGACCTGAAACAACAATTTGTGGATGACACAAAGTGTTGTTCCGTGCGGGAATCGAACCCGCGGCACGACAGCCAGTTGCCCAGCCACCGCGCCAACCGTGCAGTCGATTATCGATTATCTTTGTAAACTTCCTTTATCGATTCTCACCTCTCGAAATTCATTTTCATTTTCGTCTATCTACATTCGAAGTCATCTTGTCGGTTCAAATGAATTTAATGTCAGAGATAGAGAGAGAAATATTCATCTGTATTCTTTGACATTCTTTCAATGATGAACTATGCAATATCTGAAATGCCACATCTCAGTTTGGTTGGTACTCATCTAATTATATTTCCTCACCGATGACCCGGTGAGATTGACAAACAGTCTCCGATCTATATCGCCGTGTTCGGTACATTCCTAGCGGTCGCTACAATTTTCTGATAATCACACAGGCTGGATTTCTCCGCCTAGATCCGAATCTAGATATTTTTGCTTTGTTACCTGGTATGCAATAGTTTTTGAGGTAGTTGTTAGATTACTTTTCTTTATTAACAGAGTAGGGTTGAATAACATTTCTTTGTGTAAGAAATAAAATAAATAATGACATCTACTGGGTGTCTTGTCAGGAAAACACTCTAAACCTGTTTATAGAGAAATTTTATGAGCGAATGAAACTTACTATGAAATTTTCGATTCATTCATTAGTCGTGATTTTTAACCCTATTCTGTGAAGAGGTTCTGTCTAGTGTTCCTTATTTCTCCCATTGCAAACAGTGAAACAACGAAACTAAAATACGTTTACGACATTTTCGACAATTACACTGCGGAGCAAAATAAATGGAACGTTGCAAACTTAAATGTCTCTTGGGTTAATTGCAGTGTGTTGCAACACAAACGAACAGACAGACAGACGAACATAAATCATTATTTTACTAGGTCTAATCAAAACTGGATGTGACATGAGAACTAAAAAGCTTAAAGCTTAGTATCCAACCTTTGCTCCTTTTTGTAATAGTTAGACTTTGTAATAAATTGGCATTTAAAAATCTACATTGACGATAGTGTTTTGTAAATGGTGAGCCATGTTTCAAGGATATGTTTCGGAAATATAAATATGCATGGATTAATTCTTTTTTCAGTAAGATTACTTACAACTAATAAAAGAAGATTGAGTAAACTACTATGGCACTCGGTTGCACTCTTTTTTAGCACAGTACAGTAGTGAAAATTGGACACTGCTTAGGGTCTTTAACATTGTACTATTGTGGGGTTTTCCAAAAAAACATTATTTACTCAGGATATCGTCAGGGTTATATAAACGTCGAAATAATAAATTGGGTTTAAGGTAATACTAAGTATATTGAAGATAAATACTTTACAAATGTTTTTAATAGAATTGTTGCTAAAATAAGTTGGAAATAACAACATTAACAGATCAAAAAGATGCAATTCTTAAATTAATATAAAATCTGGAATTGATTAATGGCACAAATCACACATAGATTTTTTGTGAGAAAAAGCTTTTTAGCAATTATAAACCAAACCAAACTAATATTATAAATTCGAAAGTAACTCTACTCTACCTGTCCGTCTGTCTGTCTTTTTTCACGCTTAAACTACTGAACCGATTTCTGTGAAATTTGGTACAGACATAGTTTGGGACTCGAGAAAGGACATAAGATAGTTTTTACTCCGAAAATCTGCAAGAAGTCACTATTCCACGCGAACGAAGTCGCGGGCAAAAGCTAGTAAATAATAACCTTGCCTTATTTATACTTTTTATGTACCCCAACTATCTTAATCATTTAAATATTTTGCTAAAATACAAACTATTACATATTTGGTCCTAGCACCTAAGTTACTGCCATCATTTCAGAAGGTCAGTTTGACACGCTAAGCACTAAGTTACACCTAAGTAATGATACTTGACACAACTTAACGTGAAGCTAAACACTATTAACTGTGAATAATTTGTATTTAAGTTTTATAAATTATAAACTTGTAAACTTTATAAATTATATTGTCAAGGTTGAATGTTTATGGTTCATGATTGTATTAGGGAGTAGGTCTAGGTTTTCTTTATTTTTTAGATACCTACCTAATATATTTTGTGCAAATATAAAATTGAATTTTTTTTAACAGCAAACTACCTGGCAGATTACCTGATGGAAAGGCCATGCCTACTGGAGGAGTTGTGAGTTCGTTGGCAACCTTTTGGGGAATAGGATTTTTAGAGGAGGAGGAGATTTAGAGCGAATTCAAAGTTTTTATCTATTAAAATGGGTCGTCAATTTCAAGTAAGTTGCTTGCATTGCTTGATCTGTTGAAAAATACAGACATTAGCTACTAACAGTAACTTTCTCTAAAACTGAAACTTCTAGTGCAGGTAATAAGAAAATGTTTTGAAGAACATAATAAATAAAAAAAGACCTAATAAATATACGGCTAAGAATTGATAAACGAGTACATTAACATTGTCCAATTAATATTACAGTACAGCTGCGTGATTTATTTAACTCTCATTATGTAGTCAACGTTTCAGTTTCAAAATATTTATCTTGAGCTGCGCGCACGCAACCAAACGATCAAGTTGTCTCTACATGCGATCGCACCAATACAGTGCTACCAAACGTAGAGAACCGTGAAATTGTACACCTTCGCAATGTAGAGGGTAGAGACACATAGAAAGGAGAGCGAATATCTGCTAAGTTGTTTTTTGTGTGTTACATTGAAACTCTTGGCTCTTTTTTATGTCCTTTCTTGATCATCATTATTATGATAGAATACACAAGATGTGCACTACTGATACTGTTTAATCATTTTCAAATATACAGGATCAATCGAAAAATAGACAATTAACGAAGAAACCAATCAATAGTTTTAAAATAATAACATTTTTCTTTGAGGTACAGGCAGATTTAAAATCGTCGTGTGCGAGACTGGATTTTTCAGAAACTTTTCATTGAAGGAAATTCTAAATCACTCTATGCACATATAATAGCACTAATAGCAGAACCATCGAGAAACCTTGTGTGTTATCATCAACTTTTATTCACTAAATTATCATGTGTTTGAAACGATCAACACGTCGATTTTATAAAATTTGTTTTCGAAATTACATTATAGAATGCCAGTTTTAACGCCATCTCATACTTTATCTATCAAAATGTTGCGGTCAATTTAGTTCAACTTGCAAGTGTAGCGCTAGTGCGCGCTACACACAGCGGATTCAGATTCGAAGTTTAGAATGAAGTCTTACAGAATCACGCTGCAGAACTTTCAAAAAGTAAGTAGAAGTTGTTCTATGAAACCGTCGATTGAACGTAGCATGCGCATCGCTTGTGCAGGAGTATGTACTGATCGTAGCAGTCAGACACACAGTCAGAACAATGAATAATGGCGCTCGCAATCGTCTCGCCTCCACCAGCGCCCGGTTATTTGCAGATAACAAATTGCTACCGCTCCCTATTCGCTATGATACTAGAATTGAACGAACTAAGTCAGGTATGGAGAATCTTAACGTATCAATGTGGATGAACTGTAAAGATATCCCTCTTATTTTTTTATATGAATCCGTCATACATTTTGCTGTAAAATATAAGCTACTAAGCTTATTAGGGTCAGGTGCATCAAAGATCAAGTATATCAGTAAGATTAAAGACATTACAATTTTTGTGTTTAAGAGAGAGTTTTTTAGAAACTATGCTATGTAGACATGTGCATCCTGATGTCCATGCTAATAATTTATATAATATTTAAGATATATTTCTACTTACATTAGGATAACACATTACAAACAAGTTTGTATGAATTACTGATAAAAATAACTAATTTAACCATGAATTTTGTGGACGTGTTTATAGTATTCTGTTGTGCGTGCCAAAGGTTAACTATCCCTGTACTATGTTGAAATCTGGTTAAAAGAAATAAAAAATAATAATACACGATATCATCATTTCGACTACACAGTTGGTGCGGTTGCGGGGCAACTGGCTGCCGTGCAGCGTGTCGCGGGTTCGATTTTCCGCACGAAACATCTCTTTGTGTAATCCATAAATTGTTGTTCGGGGTCTGGGTGTCATGTGTATGTGGAATTGTATGTTTGTAACCGCACCCACGACACAGGAGAAAATCCAAGAGTGGGGCAACGCTTTTATTAAAAAAAATTGGTTTACTCATTACCACCATACCAACAATAAGACGTCCTTTACTGAACATAACTCCCCCCGCCCTCCAAAGGGTTCCACATATAGCAGCTAGAAGGAAATTCCTGACAACCTTTATTTGGGCGTATTCCTTTTACATTTTTCACTACGAGTTCTCGTAACAATCATAACCCTTTAATGTAATAAGTTATCAATAAACTTAATAATAATCTTACGTTGCGGATCGTTAACAATGAAATAAGGCATGAAATTGGTTTAGTTATAGTTTCGGTTATCTTTTAACTATTATCTTCATGCTAGGTTTATTATAATCAAGGTAGCATGGAAGTTAAATATATCTTGATAATTTTAATTTCTACTGCACATTTAGCATACTGTTTTTTGTGCTAGCGCTGACACACGTTATCGAGCTGATTGTGGTCATTCATAAGTTACTGTTTTGATATTATTTGTATTTGAAACAATGGAGATATGACATAAACATAAAGCTGTAAATTTTATACGTTTGGTTTCATTTAGTAATAAATTATTGGTACCAAACCAGTATACTATTTCTGAAAGAGCATTGTTTACGTTGTCAATAACTAATTGTCACCGTCTAATTTTGAATATTAGTTAAGTATCATCAGCAAACAGCACTATCTCATGTTTATTCCTTACAAGACACAGGCGAGTCATTTTTATTAATAAGAAAGAAAAACGGACCGAGAATAGAACCCTGCGGAATACCCATCTTCACAACAGACCTGGTAGAAACCATTCCGTTTACTTCAACTCTCTGAACCTTATTACTCAGGTATGAAGTAAGAAGGTTCAGAGCGGCACCCTTTATTCCGTAATAAGATAGTTTCCTGATTAGTGTGTTATGAAGCACACAATCGAACGCCTTGGAAAAATCACAAAATATTCCCAAAGCGTCGCATGAGTCCTCCCACGCGTCATAAATGTGGTTAAAAAGTTCAACACATCAGTTGTTGAACGACCCCTTGTGGATCCAAACTCTTTTGCATGTAATAATTTATTTCTATTAAAAAATCTTTGCATTTGATCCAAAAGCTAAATATTAACGACAATACTACAAGTAGAAATTCAATAGAATCGAAAAAGAGAGTTGTAAAAAAATAACTTTTAAATAGGATGGTTGGTAGGAGATACTATAAACCAAATTAAAAAGTATGTTTTCTGATTTACAAAACCTATAACAAATTAATCTTTTATGATCTTAGAATGAATTAATAAAGCACAAATACTGAACAATGCATAATATAATAGATTGCTGATAAATTGTGTGAACAAATTACCGCCATTGTGAACGGAACAGTGAGTTGGACGACTACTCATTAGCCGATATTAATAGTTCAATACATTATGAAATTTTTTACTTAGTTATTGTATGAGGTCTCAATGAACATGTGAATAAAAATCATAACCGCCATAAAACATGGTTTAAATTTGATTGCAAAGATTAAGACAGATCGTAGAGCATCCATTAACAAAATTTATGGAAATAAAGATTTCTGCTCGTGAAGTTATTGAGATAAGCTACACAAGTAACTCTAATCAGATACCTTAGATAAAACAATATATAAATTGTAGCTCAAGTAAAGTGATATTAATTATCTCCATCATATATTATGTTGTATTAAAAGAGAGCTTCCTCTCTCCTGTTTGCCCTATTTTGCTGTGGACAGGGTCCATAATTGATCTCACACAAATTGTTACCACATTTATATGTACACTTCATCATCATCATCATCAGTCCATAAGTGCCAACTGCTGAGCAAAGACCTCTTCTCACACGGAGAAGATTTGAACATTGAGCAAGCATTCACCACGCTTGCTCAATGCGGGATGGCGATTTCAATTTCTTATAATTAGAAATTATAAGTCTAGGTTTCCTCACGATGTTTACCTTCACCGTATGTCAGTAGTGTCTAAATAATCATAGAAAGTACAAATAACTTGGAAAAAGTAACTTTTTTACTTGCCAGATTTCGAACACGCACCCACATGCATGAAAAGCGGGCTCCTTAACCTTCGGGCCACCACGACATTTTTATGGTAAAGCAATAAAGATATTGAGTATTGAGTAAGCTATACTAGTGTTAAGTCACAACGGTACTCTTAACCACGAGCAGTCATATAAACATAGCATTATACTGCACTTATGTTTATATATCTATATGCAAATGCATGGCATGCATATGACTGCACGACTGGCACAGTGGTCGGGAATGCCGCTGTGCAATCCTGCTTGTGTGTATCCCATTCCCGCACGGAACAACGTACATTATGGTACAAATGTGTAATGTTACAATAATAAATACATACACACGTGTCTCATAAGACGTTTTTCAACACACTTCTGAATCTTAAATGAAAAAATTCAAAAGAGAAAATGGTACGACTTGTGGAAAATGTTTCGTAATGGCGGGAAAAATTAATTAATATTCCAATGCGCGCGCATCGGCCATAGACTAAAAATTATGTTTTTTTTGGCTATTCGCGGATAGCATTTTAGCTCGAGTGTAAGCGTAACTCAAGCAATAATTAAAAAAAAAACTCTTTTATCACCAGTAATAATAGTAATGAAAAAGTCACAGTTTGATTATAGGTGTCATTATGTGCCTAATTAGATTCACTTTATGAGGAAGTGTGTTGAAATTATTTTTTATTTTTATTCTTTGCCTAAACATTAGTTTTACACTGTTCTCACATGTCAGAACCGACTAAATGATTTAACAAAGAAATGTATTGTAAAACTGATTGAAAAAGAGTAGCCATGGAGGTTCTTGCTCGTTCGTCTCCATAGGAATCTATACTTTGGAACGAGCAAATTGCTTCACTAGAGGACAGATTGACAGACTGACACGTAGCTCTTGAAATACTATTTTCCTTTTTTTTTGCTTGACGTTCAAAAGTGCCTACTGTGGTCTAATTGAAATAAATGATTTTGACTTGACTTTATTTAAAAAAGGAAATACTGGACCAATTTTCCAATGCACATGATCAGTATATTATCCACCGGAATTTAAGCCCACCAACGATGTTATCTCCTTAGACAATATTAATAAACAAACAATACAATAATGATATCTGACCCTGGTGCCTCCATAACCTTATCCTAAAAAACTATACGTTGGAACATCGGAAGCCAATTTGGATTACCAGCGCTTATTCCTCAACTCCATTATTTTGAAGTCGATACATTGTTTTAGTTTTGGCATTGGATCTGTTGGATGTAACCTGATAAGAGTGTGATGAATGATTGGATGATTGGATGATGAGCTCGTTTATATGGTAGGTACATGTTTTGTATTGTTTAAGGAACTTGATAGTCATGGTGTTCGAAGGTAATGGTTCCGTTTCTTAATGCGTTTTTGAAAGGTTTTTCTGATAGAATTATTTTGTCATTATGTTACAATTGTAAATTTGATTTACTTATAAAAGTGACTTTAAGAATAGATTCAATTCAATAAATTATACTCGGTGCCTATTGAGACCTAGATTTTCTATGTATGTATTGTTAGTAGCTACGTCATTCATTTTTTCTGCTTACTCAGGTCATCAGGTCAATAATTGTCAAGGCAATCGTCGCCGCCCATAGATACCTTCAACACCAGAGTATTTACAAGAACGCCTTTTAGGGATTGTTAGGGATTTGCAGGTTGGGATTTTGGGAGTGGGAATGTTTCAAATGTATGTGATGCTATATTAATTTAAATGAAACATTTTATTTTCCAATCATCACTTGTTTTCTCTAACAATAAACTTTACCAATCACTTCTGTTAAGTAATGAAGTTGTATACAGAATAAATTTAATTAAGACATTAATTAACTACTTCGTACATAATTACCATCTATCGTGGGAAATGGAAAATGCAAAACCAGAGATCGTAGAAAAACATACAAAAGCTAATAAGTTAATAATAAGAAGATTACTAATTAGGTACGATCGGCTCAATAGATGCGTTACGCAAGATTCAATGTTCGCAATTCATCTGTAATTGTAGCTGTGACGTATGCATACCGAGGCGGGCGGTAACCGGAGCTTGTATGGTGTAAGCCAGACGATGTGGCGATTATCGATTGATACTTAGGAAAGTAGATACTTACTATATGTATAAATATATTTAAAATTATTGCCAACGATGTATTTTTTGTTGAGAGCATAATATTACCTAATTCAAATACCTAGAACGATTTTACACATGATTTTCTAAACAAATCTTTATTTAGAGACTAGTTCATATCATAAAAATAATACTTATTTTTCGTACAGAAGTCGAGCCCGAGATGTGTAGATATGCTTTAAACGTGTAGCTTCTAAGATTTTTCATAATTATTATCTAGTTTATTGTGGTCGATAATATTATGCATCACAGCAACTCCAGCACGATTACGATAAATTATTATTTTTTAAACATTTAAGACGTTAGTCGCTTGTAACTTGTACCACACTTACACTTTCACCGCTTTAGCCGGGATGCGCAGGAGTTGCCGACCGAGTAATCGATTCAGAAATCATTTAATTGCTTTACTCTCGTGCTGTAATATTAATAACTGCGTTATCGATGAATTAATCAAGTTACGTCTTTGTTAAAAATGATAAACGGAGCTTTTGTTTACTTTTGTTCTTTTGAATTATGTTTTTATTGAGTGACATAAACATTTTTATGTTCATGTCACAAGACTTATTATAACGCTTTCTCTGTCCCTATATCCCTATGTTTGTATGCTTAAATCTTCAAAACTGCGCAACGGATTTTGATGCGGTTTCTTCAACAGATAGTGCGATTGAAGAGGTTGGTTTTATTATGTAAAATAACATCCATGAAATATCGGAACGCAAGTAAAACAACAAAAATAAATAACATAGTAAGTTCAACAATAAAACATGAGTGTATCCTGATAAAAATCAAAAAAAGAAATGATAAGTGTTTTTCGGTTGATTCGTTTGCTTAATCGTCGACATCGGACAATAAAAACTGTTAAACACGACTTATTAAACAAAATCAAAACACCTACGTACCTACCTATTTGATAAATAGGTACATCTTAGTCACAAATACCAACCGTGCACAATTACAACAAATTTCTATTCGGAAAGTAAGAGAAATATCGTGGGACGTAAATATGGCCCTATAAGTTAGTACAAGTAAAAGCACTAACTTGAACCTTAGGGTCAAACTTTCGACTTGTGACCAGATGCCTAGTGCCAGTTATTTGAACGTTTTCTGTGATAGCTGCTAAGGTCAAAAGATTAAGGTCTTTTCTAAGGATTTGTGGTGTTTGTCGTTGTTTTAGAAGTTGCAGAAAATTGTTTTTTTTGTACTTGGATCTTAGAGTTCAATATAATAACCTTATTAGGAGCAGGAATTTATGAGATTTAAAACATGTTTATAAATATTTTTTAGCGCTACGAGTATACAGGAAGTACATACTTATGCAGGGTTTTTTTGTGAGGGAAAAATCATCCAATTACTTGTCCCGCCCAGGGCCGGGTGGGAGGGAGTGTCAGACTCTTACTGACTAAAGCCCCCCCGGTTCCTTCTCCTGCTCTGGGCTGAGGTCGCGGTGCCTCATCGTGCTTACCCCGCAACCCCGGCTAAACATCAGCCCTATAGGGCCCCGTCTGTGGTGGTCTATTGGCTCTACAAGCTATGTGTCCCATAGCTTTATGAATTTGGTTTTGCTGACTTACTTTTATAAATTTATATGGAAAACTGCGTCCAACGAATTGGCTGTACACCTGAAGATAAGTAATCGATGAGATTTTAACTAGGTTCATATCTATAGTACCTAATATTTTAAACCTAGAGAGCTTGTTTGTTTATTTGAACGCGCTATCTCCAGAACTACTGGTTCGAATTTAATAATTATTTTTGTGTTTGTTAGTACACACGCTACGATTTGTAGGAGCCGAGCAACGAGTGAAACTGCGCGACAGAAGCTAGCATGTAATAAAGAGAAACCATCAAGTTTCGTGATCGTTCTTCTCCATTCGAATCTACAATTTTGAACGAGCACCTATAGCTTCACTGACGAACAGACTGACGTTAAGTAACTATCTGGTGTAGTTGGAATAAATATTTTTAATTTTGACTTTTAGTTAGAGTAGTTACAAGTGCATAGCCGACTCTTAAGGGACTTGTATTATAACTTTTAGAAAATTTAATATACAACGACATGCAAAAGACTACAAAAGCTATAAATAAAACAATAGTGAGATATGGAGGCTTCAAATCTAGCCCCGGAAGTGTTAGTGTGGTTACAACAATAGTCTGGTACAATAAAGCCAGCTTCCCATAGGTAAGGAGACGTAACACTCGATGTTATCGGGGACTCAACGCTGCCATATACGCGGTGACTAAGTGTCGACTCTTAATGATTAACGAGAAGACGAAACTGGAATTATTTTTAAAGCATTTGCATTTTTTTCATTTCTACTTTAATATTATAAAGAGGTATTTTTTTTTTGGTTTTTATGTAGGGGGTAATCTTTGGAACCGCTGGTCGGATTTGCAAAATTCTTTTCTGATAGATAGCTACAATGTTCCTGTGTACTGAAGGTTATAAAACATCACCCTTCGATTAATAGGAGCTGAGCCGCGGCTGCAACTGCGCGGCAATAGCTAGTTTTGTAATAAAGGTAAAAAAGTACTAATACTTATGTTGTGGTTGTTTTAGCGATAAATTAGATAGTGGAAACGCTTTAGAATTCTTAAAGACTCGTCCAATGTTTGTAAAACCGATTGCTGTGCAAAAGGAGTCATAGATACTGGTGAAATTAAATCAAACTAGCTGATAACCCCAGTATTATTTACTTGTTTATAGAGAGAAATCTATACTTATTATAATTATTATTTTCTTTATTCAACATATAAACATATAATTTACATTTTTAAATATTTCTTAAAAATTGAAAAGAAAAAAAAACATTTAAAAATATAAAAAATAGTGTCCCACCGGTATCGGGAACAGGGTCCTAGCTACCGGCGGTCAGGGCTCCAGAGAAAGGAACCTCCTGACAATACGAGCCGTGTCCAGGAGTACCACTTTCTGAATCAAGCCCTTAATCCAGCCACCTAACGAGAGCCTCCTAAGATGTTGGTCGAGGCTCTTGGCTATTAAGCCATTGGCTGACACAACTATCGGTACAATGACTGCCGAATCCACATCCCACATGTCGACAACCTCGCGTGCCAAGTCAATATACTTGATTAGTTTATCTTTCTCAGCTTTCACGAGGTTCTCGTCATGTGGGACGGCTATGTCAACAATCATTGCACGCCTCTCGTTTCGGTCCACCACCACAATATCAGGCTTATTGGCCACTATAGTCCTATCAGTGATGATAGACCGGTCCCAGTACAAGGTGATATGACCATTTTCAAGAACTGGGTCGGGCTCATACCTGTAGTACGGCACTTCCGATCCCACAAGAGAGTACTTCAGAGCAAGCTGCTGATGGATGATCCTAGCTACAAGGTTGTGCCTATGCAAGTACTCGCCGTTAGCTAGACGAGAACAACCAGAGATTATGTGACGAATTGATTCTCCCGGACGGTGACATGCCCGACAGATGTCAGCCGTGCCGTCCTTCACAATAAATCTCCGGTAGTTATTCGTCATGATAACTTCGTCCATAATTGCACAGACAAACCCTTCGGTTTCCCCAAAGAGGTCTCCGGAACGCAGCCAGGATACGGACGCCAACTGGTCTACATCCGCCCCTTGTAGAGCTCGGAAAAAGCGTCCGTGAAGCTCCTTGCTCTGCCATACTTCCCTGCGAGCGTTGGTGTCAAGTACGACCGGTTTACGCCAGTTCTCGCAAGCCAGGGAGAGCGGGGTGAGCCCTTTGTCCACTGCCACTACGTCTCGATGCATACCCACGTCGGCAGCAAGGAAATGTTCCCTGAGACTACATACCTCGCGGTTGTGTAGGGTCTTGGCATTTAAAAAGCCTCGACCCCCACACTTCCGCGGGATATACAGTCTCATCACCGACGATCGCGGGTGATGCATTCGGTATGCAGTCAGCATTGTTCGGACCCGCCTATCCAGGGTGTCAAGTTCGGTTTGAGACCATTTGAGTACGCCGAAAGAGTACATCAATACCGGCATGACCCAATCGTTGAAAGCTCGCACCTTGTTTCCGCCTGAAAGAAAGCTATTTAATACCTTCTTCAGGCGACCAAAGAAACGCTCCCTCAGTGATTGCTTCATGTCAGTGACATTGATGCCTAAAGCTTCCGACATACCCAAATACTTATAGGTTTCGGTTGGAGAGAGGGACCTCAGGTTTATGGAATCCGTGAGTTGAGTGCCGACACAATCTCCCCTCGTTTGACATGCATGACCGCACATTTGTCCACACCAAACTCCATCCTGATGGCACTACTGAAGGTTTCAGTAAGCTTGAGTAGCTCCATCAGTTGCAGCCTGTTGGGGGCAAAAAGCTTCAAATCATCCATGTAAAGGAGGTGAGATATAACCTGACCACCTCTCTTCAACCGGTAGCCTAGACCTGAATTCTCCAGCAATGTGCTAAGAGGATTCAAGGCTAGGCAGAACCAAAGCGGACTCAAACTATCACCCTGGAATATACCCCGCTCGATCCTTACAGTTTCGCTATTCGTTTGGATATGTCGACATCCCGGATAGCGAAGGACCGTACTCCATTGCCTCATACAGGACATCAGGAAGGTGCGTAGTTTTGTATCAATTTTATACAATTCCAGCACCCTCATGAGCCATGTATGAGGGACAGAGTCATAGGCCTTCTTATAATCTATCCAACATGTCGACAGATCCTTTCGGGAACGTCGAACCTGTTGGCTAATGGTCATATCAATGAGGAGTAGCTCCTTAGTACCGCGGGACCCGCTCTTACATCCATTCTGAGCAGTTGACATAATGTTATTTTTGTCAATATGGCTATTTATTTTACTTCTCAGTATGGATGTAAGAACTTTATAGACCGTCGGCAGACACGTGATCGGTCTATAATTTTTAGGTTCCGTAGTACTTCCTGATTTATGGAGCAGGTGGGTAACTCCTGTTGTTAGAAACTGGGGCAGCGACCCTGACTCTAGGGCAGCCTGGAATTGAGATGCTAAACGTGCGTGCGATCTTGTAAACCACTTAATCCAGAAATTGTGCAGTCCATCCGGTCCTGGAGATTTCCAGTTAGGCAATGGACGGACTGCACGAGCAACATCTTGGGGGCTGATGTTAATTGCCCCCATTTGTGGTATTGGATCACACGCGCGTTTGACCTCCCGAATCCAGTCACCCTCAGTGTGACTGACAGGCACCGACCAGATGCTGCGCCAGAATGAACACATGGCGTCATCATCCGGGAGGCGCGTGTCAGGCACACCTTGGTCCGGTCGCTCCCAAGCTCTATACACCCACCTTTCATTACTCCGGAATGTGCGATTCTGGGTGTATCGTTGAACCCGTCTCTTGTACCTTCGAATACGGTTTGCCCATGCATACACCTTCTGCTTCAGGAAGTCGATGCGCTCTGTGACCCTGGACATATAATCTTGGGGGCTAATGTCTGTCCCCGAGAATGCCCGTCTCACAAAGCGCATCACTCTAGGGCGAGTATTGCCCTCCCTGAAGCAAATTAGTTTGCCAATGAGTGCTCTGGCCCCAGCAATACGACGCTCGATCCTGCGTTGCCAGGCCGGTACAGCTGGTTTTAGTCGTGTGGCTACGTCACTGGTTGGGAATTTGACGTGAGCCACACGACATGCCGCTACGGCCGCGCAATACATCATCGAATGTGTATCACTGAGGTCTTCGCAGTCATCAAAATGATTAGACAACTGCGAATCCAGAGCAGCCACTAGCACTCTATTTTTGTTATGCATGGGCAAACGAGGTAAACGTGGTCTGATTTCGGGTGACATGTAGCGATATTCCCGAATCGCACACTCCAAAGCACTCCTCAATTCATCATTGCACTGGGTACTTACGTGTGTAACCGTGTCAGTACTTTCCTCATCAGCGGCGGTACTAACAATACCGCGGTTGGACGGTGGCATCATCGCTGGTGCCACAGTCCGCGACGAGGAGGTACCGGCACAGCTACCCATTTCCGTGCGGAGGCGATCAAGTACAGTATTGTCCAACATACGATTACGCTGGATAACCCGTACCTGATCCGACAGTCGTTGAGCTGAGACGTTGATGGCTGGCTCAAGCACCTGAAACAGAGAGAGCATCCGAACACGGTACGCGGTCAGGTTGTTTCCTCCCTCTGTAGCCCCATAGTATGCGCGCATGACGTTTTCATTTATTGGTTGCGTCCATCGCATGCGCTGCACACTTCCGCCGGCGGCTGGGTCCCTATCAGAAGCCGATGGGCCTCGAGGTCCTAAACCTGCCGGCGGCCGGCGTCCTCCCCGGCGACGCGTAGGTGGTGGTGTCGTCGGCGGTGAGTAGTACTCGTCGCTGGAGCTCAACGCAGCTGCCACGGCCGGTGTCTCTTCACTCACGGTGAGGCTGGATCCCGGCGGCGGCGAGGCGGAGCTGAGCGACGAGGCCGGAGGTGGTGGGCGTGCACGGCGTGCTGCGGCTCTTGTCAACATGGTCTCAACAGACGTCCTTTTTTCTCTTTTTCATATTAACTTATTGTTCCGTTTTCCACATGTTTTTGTTATTATTATTTTGATTTCCATATTCCGTTTGTATTTATATTGTTTATTATTATAATAATTATTAAGCTGAAGGGTTTGTTTGAACGCGCTAATCTCCGGTACTGCTAAGTACTGGTTCGAATTGAACAATTGTTTTTGTGTTTATCAGTCCATTTATCGAGGAAGGCTATAAAACATCACGCTATGATCTTTAGAAGCTGAGCAGCGGGTGAAATGCGTGAGAGTAGCTAGTTATATAAACAAATAATATTATATTTATTTAAAGATTTATTTAAAAAAAAAAAAAAACATAAAATCTATCGTAACTAAACATTGGCAAGTCTCAGAACAGTTTTTCAAAGCAACGCCTTTTAAAAACTTTACTCAGATGTACAGTAACAACATTTCATCACTCACATAATATACCTACCTAATGTAATAAATAATTATGCAAAACTGTAATTAAAATAATTAAGATTAAAAGAGTACTTTCGTTTTTTATAACACTGTTTTTAATCGTTTTGTGGTCATCATAAAATATTCAAACACTGATTTAAATTGCAACCGTTTTTATTGGACTGCTTTTAATTATCAGTATGTAAGTAGTACTTGTAACGAGAGATGATCTCCGGCCACCGTAAGCGCGGGTCTGCGGACGGCGAGTAAGGGTAGCTCGCCGCCCGACCAGAACCAGACCCGAGCGTACGGCGCGTAGCATACCACGCGCGCCTCAAAGAGCCAATAGACCACCACAGACGGGGCCCTAAAGGGCTGATGTTCAGCCGGGGTTGCGGGGTAAGCGCAATGAGGCATCGTGACCTCGGCCCAGAGCATGAGAAGGAACGGGGGGTTTTTAGTCAGTAAGAGTCTGACACTCTCTCTCGCCTTACCCTGGGCGGGAGAATCATTTGATAATTTTCCTCTGACAAAAAAAGGAGTACTTGTAAAAAATGTATCCTAAATACAGGCCGTGTCCTAAAAGTTCATACTTTAAGGATTTATAGAACAGGAATTCGTCTATAACACACTAAGTACAATATTATTTTATTTGCTTAATTTTATTTTTTTTTCGTGTATTTATCTCTACCTTTTTTATAAGTTTGGTTTCTTTTTGTCAAAACTCGAGAAATAACCTCCGGTAACAATAATACTGTAATAGAAAATAGCACATATGATATGGAATTGTATTAGGCCCTCTGATTGGTTGATTAACTTGGAGCAGGCCAATCAGAGCGCCCAACGTCATGTTTCAAGAAAGATTAATATTTTTTATTTTGCGTATAAAAGTAATGTGTCATGGGATTTTAAAAATAGAAGCGTTTAAAACACTGTCTCGTCTAAAATACGAAAATTAGTTTTCAAGTATAATTTATAGCCATATGGACTTAGAAACATTGTAGCTATCTATCAGGGAAAGAAATTTGGAAATGCGACCAGCGGTTTCAAAGATTTCCTCCTACATACCAACTTACATGTTGTACCTCTTTATAATATCATTATAGATAGGAACTTATTAGTCGTCAGAATGTGACTAGAACAAGATAATCAGCTCAGTTGATTTACAACAAAAACGTCAATATATTCACACACACGGGAAGTTATGTAAACTTTTATATACATACATGATAGTTATATAGGTGAATGTGTTTGTGTATTAGTGTATATGATGTACAGATTAATAGCTCTTTCAATTCTTACTAGGATGTGTATTTTTTATATTTAAATTTTTATAATAATTTTTTGAGCTAATCCTATGAAAATATTTTTTAAGTAAATCTGTATTATTATTTCTGAGTAGTAAACTGTGTTTTTATAGTTTAATACTTGTTAGATTTTGATATTTACTTCAGGACCACATGTACGGAGGACCCCTTTCTTTGAAACACCAAAATGTATGTTTAGTACCTTTCAAAAAATAACAATTTCTTCACTAAGATCAGATCGACAGACTGGCACTATATCTTCAAAATTTTGTTTTGTTCTGTATGGGTCCAATTGGAATAAATTTTAATGATTTTTTACTTTTTTTTTTCTTAAGTGAAGGTGGCAAGGCATGAAGATATTAATAAAACATTTGAGAGGTTTTCCAAAACCGTTATTTGCAATCCCATATGGTTGCAAGCTTGATTCATCATAGTATACTTGTAATATTATAAACGTGAAAGTGGGTGTTAAACAATACTTGACTGAATTGAAATTTGACACAGAGATAGAATAGAAAGAGGTAGAATATAATAAATAATTTTAGGTTATATATATATTAAAGAGACCATTTGATACGTTTTTTTAAAACTAAAAAGCATCGTGAGTGAAGACGCTGCGTGTATGAAGTGAAACAAAAAGCAGTTTGAACCAGCTCCACGGAGCGTGAGAGTGATTTTACGCGTAGTCCAAGTAATTAACTAATTTGTCGTAATTACTCGTATTATAAAACAACTCATTTATATGACTTATTAAATTCCATCAGTTGAGTTAAATTTATACTTCGCTTGATATAGTATTGTATTTAGTTTCATTAAAGTACAGTCAATTATATTTGATAATTAACAAAAATATGATCATGGTGTCCGAGATTAGAAGAGAGAAGAGAGAAGAGAAAGGTGAAAACTGAACTAGAGAGAGTGAGAGACAGCTAGGTACTTTAAAATCAAACTGCTAGCATAAGCACTCTTAGATTTTTCGATTTCAGAATCCAAAATAATAGAAATACAATTATTAGTTTTTACTACTTTCTTTTTGAATGTAGGTACCTACTGCTAGAAGCAGGAGCAAAAAATAAGTGTCCTCTGTTTTTTCGTCTAAATGATGGTTATAAAATCATCACCAGACTATAAATACGCACTTTTGAGGAAAGCCCTTTTCTCAGACAGCCAAAGAATGAGTTTTCTCCTCGTTTGCTCAAGTTCTCCTTACGATGAGCGTAAATGGCTGTCTCATCTCTCTACCACTTCGGAGAGAACTGGCCTGATAAAATTCTTCTAATTTGATGCACATTACAAAAGATAAAAATCAATGCCACATCCTTCACACTTCGCTAATCAGTATACATAGAAACAATTCCAATGAGTTTGCCTTTGTTTGTGCCCCTATCAAAGTGTGTTAAGATACTGTTATCTAAACCATTTATCACTTAATCTGAATTTATTTAAAGACTAGAATTGCCAGGCTGATTTACCTGTTAAGTTTGCTCTTAAAAATATGTTCTCTAGTTGAAATTAAACTTTATGTGTAATTTGCTTAGGTATATTTTCATTTCATTAATATTTCAAGACACACAAGCAGTTTTGATGTGTAATGTCCATCTCTGCTTACCGATTTCGGGGGACTGCAAGGCGTGATAGCTTAAATTCTATTCAAGACACATTTACGAATACAAACTAACATGTAGGTTAAAAAAACCGGCTTGATGGACACATGAGGAGTGACAAATGACTAGTCCTGCTTTTGGGATTAAGAGACCGCAATTTGCCTAGTCCTTAAATTAAATGGGAGGCTGGGAGGAGAGGCATAAGGTATTTTGTCTCTGGTAACCTAACTTACACACACAAACACAACATAATCGTTGTTTTACGCCGATTTTATAAATCGGTCGAACCGACGCGAATGTGTTAAAATAGTTTAAAACGTTTTTTATTCTGAAAAGCAAGAAGAATCTATTTTTAACGACAGATTCTGTCTTCGACGCTACGTAGTAGGTGATATTAGTTATTGAGGTGTTCAAAATTCAAACACACAAACAGACAAACAGTCTCCCCGTCTTTTTTTATATATATTAGTGTGCTTGGAGATATAGATAAGAAACGTTTAGTTTAGCTCTACTTTTTATGCAAATTTCGTTTAATTTATTTCAAACTTTTCATTGTATTTATTATCTAAGATGGAAGGATAACCATATATTTTAATTACAGTATATATAGGTATAATGCATAATTAGTGCTCTTAGCTGCTGGTTTCAATAATTTTATCTGAATCTGGTTGCTATGGACTGGTTTATATGATAACTTTGGAAATACTATGGCCCCTGCCCCTGAGCAATATTGATACATACGGATAAACAGGCAGGGGGTGACTGGCAAACTCAATTAATTATTATTATTTGTAAGTTCGTTTCCGTTCTCGGGATCACAGGATCCCGGACCTTTGGAAGACGTACGAGGGTCCGAAGCCAACTCGCAGAGGCCCGTTGAGCAACTTTAAGTGAAATGGGACATCAGCCGGCAATTATCCCTGTATGCACTATGAAAGTGCACCCAAGGATAATCCCCGGTTGATGCAGGACTATTGCAAAATGTGGTAATAATTGAAAGGGTTATCGGTATGGGTTGCTATGGACTGGTAGATATGATAACTATGGAAATACTATGGCCCCTGCCCCTGACCAATATTGATACATACGGATAAACAGGCAGGGGGTGACTGGCAAACTCAATTAATGGCCCGCCCGAAATGGCCGCTAGCATGTAGCGACACGAAGGCAACATACGTTGAGCTGTTTGGGGAAGGAGAGGCATCCCACTGCTATCAGAGCAATCCCAGAAGTACGGTCAAGACCCCTACCAGCATCTTACTGAGGAATAAAATTGTGCTGTTACTGTCTTATAGAAACATTCTGACACGACAGAATCATAATTATACTCCAGTTAACATTTATGTAACCATTGAAAAATCAACCTCTTACGTAAAAACTACTGAAGAAATCTGAATGAAATTTGAACCAAAGGTATATGAAAAGACATACATATTATAAACTGGTATAATACACAGACTACTTTTTACCTTGATACTTTGTGAGCTAGTGTTTATAAGATACTGAGTGCAAAATAATAATTTAGTTTTTTGTGAATAGATTACCCATTCCAACACTTCACATTCAATTCACATACTTTTTCCATCATTCGCTATCTCAATCTACAGTGTAGGTTACGTGTTGAAGTATCAAAAACATAACTGCTTGTTTTGTAGCAGTCGGTTAGAAGCGTGAGTGATACCTCACTGATTATCATCTTCCCACGTTTTATATATGTCAAGCTTGTATTTTAGTGCTTTGTAGTTATTATAAGTACTGTTCAGTGGTAATTGAAAAGTAATGTAAGGTTAGTTGAGTCGTGGTTGAACTAGTTTCAAAATTTCTTCCGCGATACTTCCGCGGGGGCCTGACCGAGCCATTATAGACTACCACTGAGCCAATATCCAGCCGGGATTGTGCCTGGAGTAAGACAAAGGAATCCAACCCGTTCCTTTTCTTAAGTGACTTAAGAGACTGCCACTCTCTTTCACCCCACTCTTAATGGGAAAGTCATTGGATAATGTTGAAAAATATTCCCGTTCCTAGGTAAGAAAAGTATCGCGCGCGCCTCAAAGAGCCAATGGACCACCACAGTCGGGGCCCTATAGGGCTGATGTTCAGCCGGGGTTGCAGGGCAAGCGCAATGAGTCACCGCGGCCTCGGCCCAGAGCAGGAGAAGGAACGCGGGGGATTTTTAGTCAGTAGACTCTCTGGCGCCTAACCTGGGCGGGAGAAGTGATTTGATAATATTTCCCTGACAAAAAAAAGGTAAGAGAAGTATATAAGAACGCTCCACACGTATTTCCAAATGATACTAAAATAACTATTTTATTAAGTTTTAATTATGTAAATCATTCAAGTAATTTATTCATGTAGTATTTAGAACTTTGTTTATATTCCTTATCATACAACATATAATGATTAAATTTGTAAATTGAAAGAAAATTTTTACATACAGATACAAAATTGAAATTGGAATCGCTTGACTGGTAAAGGAATCAATTCAAAGAACTCAACCCTTATAAACTTATGGTTCTAGACCACTCAAATACCTGCTATATTATTATACAAGATCAATCTTTAACACGACATAGTATCTCTTTATACTATGCTTTCGAGATATAAATACATATAAAAACCAACACGTTTGTCGGTACGTTCAGACGAATGCTAGAAGGTAGGAGATAGGATATTCCCACGATGTTATAGTATTACTGTCACGACCTTCCTAGTTTACTTTCTTCAAACATTCACTCGGATACTGACATTGTTAACCGACTTCTTTTATACTAAGACTAATAATATCACAACTCATTTTATCAGTAACTAGCTCTCTCTCTCGCGGTTTCACCCGCTGCTCGGCTCCATTTGATCGTAGCGTGATATTATTTCTTTTTTTTTTTCTAGATTGAATACGGGATTACTCGACCGACGAAGAAACGAGTGTCTTATAAAACACTAGCTACTCTCGCGCGGTTCCAATTAATCCTAGCGTGATGTTTTATAGCCTATAGCACTCAAGAACATTGTAGCTATCTATCGGTGAAAGAATTTTGACTATCCGACCAGCGATTCCAATGATTACCCCCTACATACAAACTTAAAAATTGTACCTCTTTATAATATTAGTCTTAGATAAAGAAAACACGGGTTTTTAATCACTTTTGGTAATGTTTTCCAATTATCTTCTTATGTTCCACGTGTGTATGTAGGTATACATATTATTATATGTCGGGGTTGCGGGCCAAGGACTGTGATTAACTGCGGCGTTGCTCAGAGCACGAGTTCATTCGAATGGGATGGTTTAAGTCAGTAAGAGTCTGACAAACAGTTTCTCTCTTTTACTTTCTTTTTTTTAATAAAACGTTGCCCCGTCTCAAGATCTCCTCCTGTGTCCTAGGTGCGTTTACAAACATACGATTTCACATACACATACACATCACACCTTAGCAACAATTTTCGGATCACACAAAGATTTGTTCCGTGCAGGAACTGAACCAGCGACTCGTTGTGCGGTAGCCAGTTGCCTAGCCACGGCGCCAATCGTGCAATTAAACTCCCATTCATCCCACCTAGAGAGAGAAGAAATGACGTTGATATCCTAAAAAAACTTATTACTTATACATAATAAATATATGACCTATATTCATTTACCTAAGTACCACACGTGCAATACCACGAAACAAAGACGTTCAGTTCAAGTGAATGGACCAGACCTGTCGATGCCAATTATAATTTAACCAATTTGTAAATAACTAATGATTACTGCAGACTGCAGTTAACTGTAACTGCGACCTTCTGCCGGTTAAATTGGTTCAACTTGCAATGAACTCGTAAAGTTACATTCTAACTGTGACAATTTTACTTTTTTATTGTCTTTCCTAGCAACAGTTGTGTACAGTATAAAATATTTAAATTAATTATAATAATATAATACTTGTGTAACAATTTACTATAGGTAAGCACACAAATCTCTCCCTACAAGGAAAAGATTTGAGCATTAATCATCACGCGTGGTCAAGGCGGAATGTCGATTTCAAACTTATAAATAGTAATTATAAGTCCAGATTCCTCACAAAAGTTTTAAGTTTTGAAATATTTCTGCCTTTACCTTCTTTTTTAATAATAATCTATATATATAAAAGAAAGTCGTGTACTAGAGTACCTAGGGTAGGTAGAGTAAGGTAGAGTAAGGTAGGTAGTCAAAGGACGGGAGCGACGCCGCGGGTAAGATCTAGTTTCTTATAAGTAGTATTTGTGTGTATAAATCACGGTTTACCTACGCACTTTTGTCACTATTACCTAATTACTGAATAGCCTTTATTTTATAGGTTAATTCGTAGAGAATTCTAACAAACGTCAAATCGTCATCATAATTACAATGGGAATCGTATGACATGTTAAAGTTTCACATTTGTGTTACACAACTGTTATATTTTGCAATAGTTTATTTTGTTAGTAGTATCATATACAATCGCCCTTTTGATAGAATGACAACCGAATATTATGACGAAAGTAGGTACCTACACTGACAAGAAAAATGTAATGAATGAATTCAGGATATCAAATAACATTATACATAAGAATAATGAAAGCGCGGCGCGTGTGATTGGCGATATATATTTATGTAAGTATATAGAGTATGTATTGAATATTTATTTTATTAACCATACCACCATAAACCAGTATAATTATATTATTCTATATATACATAAATATTTATTTATTTAAGTGTTCTTGTTGTATTTTAAATCTTAATTTATCGTCTCAAAGTTCTCTTCTTGTTGCACCTACCATACTCTCTCTGCATCACCCTAAGGTTGACTGGTGAGAATGCCTACGGCATTAAGTCCGCCTATGTAATGTTTTGTTGCATAAAGTTTAAATAAATAAATAAGTACGGCGTGAAAATGTCGCAATAAATTAATTTAATTAAAATCCAATTAATTACCTAGTCTGTTTTATAAATGATGTTGCCGATTTTATATATAGTTATACCTACACGTATAGTTTTACACATCGCATCAACAGCCTACAAGTGCTCACTGCTCAGCAAAGGCATCTTCTCAGGCAGAGAAGTTTTGAGCCGTGATCTGCACGCTTCAAACTTAGGTACAATTACAAATTAGGTATTAGTTGATATAATGATATATCCTGGTTTCCGGAAAGCATAGTGAATGCTTTCCTTCGCCGTATATCAGTTGTGTCTAAATAATCATAGAAAGGACACATAAGTCACATTGGTACTACCTACAGAAAAAGTGACATTGGTACTTGACAGGTTTAAAACCCCATGCTTTCGCCGTAACCTCCGGCAACCACGACGTCGATATTACACGTATATAGTTGCAATACCATAAATAATAAGTTGTATAGTTTTACTCTTAATCCAAAAAATATCTCTCAAATCCTCGTTTTGACGTATACCTGTCAGAAGCAAGATTTAATTTATAATATTTTTTTTGACGACGGCCATTACAGTGTAGTCTGTAGTGGGCGGAAGACAAGACCAGACCGAAGTCATTACAGACATTACCGTACACTGCATTGCAAATAATTGTATCCACACAATGAAAGGCCGAAGTTTTCTATCTTGTTTCACGCTCGTTTACAAGATACGATCGACCACATCCTCCTAGCAATATTGTTTACAACTCAACTAAATAGAGTGTGACGTTTTATTTGCACTGCACTGCATTTGGTAATTAAAAAAAAACAATAGCATTCGACTTCGAATGTTTGTTTGTTCTGTAATTGCTAATTAGATGAATGGTTAATTATAGGGCTTTATATTGCTTAGGTATTTCTTTCTCTGATTTTGAAGTACTTAGTAAGTTTTATTCTCTCTTTGATCTTAAAGTGAATTTGTAATATACAATTATACCTACATACATATATGTTTGGTAATGGAACACGCTTCTAATTTTAAGTGGCTATGGGAGAGCTCACTTCGGCATGAATGAGTTGGCTCGACCGGAGTGATACCAAAGCCTCAAAGAAAATCGGTGTAAATTAACCAAAGCGTTGTGTTTCGCTGTATGACTGATGTAACCGGATGCCCAATCCTTTCCCTCCCACTATACCTGCCCAATACCGAAATTTCCGAAACCCCAAAAGGTCGGTAACGTCCTGTGCGTTACTGACTAAAAACCATCCGTTCCTCCTACTTTGGGCCGCGGTGACACATTGCGCTTAACCCGCAACCCCGGCTGAAAATGGCCCCGTCTGTGGTAAATGTTTTTACTTATCTTACTTTAAAAAAAAAACACTTACACTTGGCTTTAACTTTAATAAGCAATTGTTTATCACCTATACAACAGCCTTACAAGATAATTTGTGCATCCCTACCTATTTTTTCTGGAAATAGAAACCGTGATTCTATATAGAATGTTAAAATGTAGTTATCAATACTGGCGACCTTGCTTTCGATCCACCACGTCTCGTCTCGTTAACCTTACTATTGCGAAATGTATCTCCACAGATCGACGATTAAGATGGGAAGGTCGTTGGTTCGGTTCCCAGGCGGAAACATGCTTAGTGCTCTTTTTACAATCATTAAATTAGTTGTTTTGTGTTAGATCTTTATGAGATATTAATGACCGTTTTTGGTTGAATTGATTGCTTGTTGAATTTAAATTAACTGTGTTTAAGAGGAAACTACATTTAATGTTGTGTTGCCAGTGCATAATCCTTTGTCCACATTTACATAGGAAATTATTACACAAAACTATCCTATATCATTTCTCGAGTTCCAAACTATATCTGTACCAAATTTTACACAAATAGGTTCAGTAGTTTAGGCGTGAAGAAAAGACAGACAGACTGACAGACAGACAGAGTTACTTTCCAGAGAGACATGCTTCGCTACGAATGGGTCGGCTCGACCGTCGTGATATCACGGCCTCACGAATCATATGTGGGGTTAACGAAGGCCCAATCCTTACCCTCCCCTAATACATTGACATTCCCCAAATCTCCAAAACCTCGTCATCAGGTAATCAGTCGGTTTGTTTGTCATCTTGTATGATAGAAAAGGTACGTTGATTTATAGCGGTTTCCTGTAGTAAAAATAAAATAGAGAAACAAAAAATCAGCAATAATCACAATCCACACAAAGATAAAATTCCAATCTAGATTAACACAATAAATAGTTAAAAAGCTATCCATTTTGTTGGATGTAACAATAAAAAAGAAACAATTGAAAATAACAGAAATAAACTTTTACATCTACATGTATATTGGGCCGGACAGACGATGTCATTATAACTACAATGACTTGTAATAATTCACTATGATTGGGTTAAAAAAAAGAAAGTGATGACTGTACTTCTACTACTGTGTACTTCAAAAACTGCGCTTATGCATAAGTGTGTGTTTTGCATGGTACCAATATTGTCTATAAGAAATTGCCCAAAACTTGGAAAGAACAAAAAAGGTATACTTTTTTATGTGACGGATTATCTAATGGTAAGCAACCAGCGTCGCCCGTGGACACCCGCAACGACGGAGGAGTTACGAGTGCGTTGGCGACCTTTTGGGATTAGGGATTTGGTGATTTTGGGAAAGGGAACGGATTGGGCCTCCGGTAACCTCACTCACACGGCGAAACACAACTCTTTGGTTATTTCACGCCGGTTTTCTGTGAGGCCGTGGTATCACTCCGGCCGAGCTGACCCATTCGTGCCGAAGCTTGGCTCTCCCACTCCCACACAAACAAACAATGAAATTGTTCGGTTCTTGTTTTTGGTAACGGTACTTACTAAACTTACTTTTTTGGAAAATTTAAGTAAATATGTAATATTATTATCGATTAAGAATTCAAATATAATTTCTTTTCTTTTTTTCTTGTAGATTGAATACGGAATTACTCAACCAACGAAGAAGCGAGTGTCCTATAATACATTTGCATAGATATTTTTTAAAATCTTTCTCACCTATATTCTGCATATACTTTTTGTGCTATACGAAATCGTGAACCAGTTATACGCTTCGGAAAACTAGTCATTCAGAAAATAAATAACTTTATAAAAATATGCCTCGTATTTTTTATAAACTCTTACTAGTATTTATTGGCATATTTTATAACTCGTAAAAAACTCGAACGTAAATCTCTCAGTTGGTTTCGCGTGAATGATATCACTTCATGTTTTCTGTTAATTGAGTGATAAATGTAGTAATTAGTTATTGTACAATAATAAACTACCGTCTCGATGTAAAAGTAATTATATGTTATTACCTTATTTATATTTCACTATGGTCTGAGCGTTAATTGCTACGCTTCCTCAAAGCGAATTGGGGATTTCAAAATTAGAAATTATAGGTGGTAGTGTCCAACATTACATAGATATTAGGAATAATAATATTCTATTTTTTTTATGTAATTGGTCGGCAAACTAGCAGACGGATTACCTGATGGTAAGCAATCAAGGCCGCCCATGGACACCCGCAACGGAGGAGTTACGTTCGAGTTGCGTTCCGACCTTTTAGGGATTAGGAATTTGGAGATTTAGGGATTGAGGAGGGATTGGGGGCGGGGAAGGATTGGGCCTCCGGTACCCACACTCACACGGCGAAATACAACGCAGTGGTTATTTCACGCCGGTCTTCTGTGAGGCCGTGGTATCACTCCGGTCGAGCCAACCTATTCGTGCCGAAGCATGGCTCTCCCACACTTAAATTCGATCTTAATTTCCCAATAACCTTGACAGCATATTTCATTGATCAGATCAGCTGATCACAACGTTGTACTTCTCTTCAAAATAATAATAATTATGTCGGAACGAAATTAGGGAAGTGTCGAAATGATCCGTCATATTGTGAATAGTGGGTAAGTGTGTATGTATGTACTTATGTAGGTAATTTTATAGATACGATGTGCAATACTGACCTTGGTATATCTGTTTATAATTTGGTCTTATTTTTGCGTTTGCAAAGTTGACACCAAGTTGAGGTTATTTTTCAAATATTGGCATGGTACTTGATGGTACTTGATCTTATTCAAGGTTGTGGGTATCGAGGCCTAGGCCTGGAGCAGGAAAAGAAACTTGAAGTAGAAAATTAAAGACATCCCGTACCCAAAAAAACTGATCTGGTACGGTAAATGAATTTTGTTATGTAACCAAATTGGTACTCATTTTAATAACAAATGTATACCTACTAACTGAAATGCTGGTAGGTATGTGGAAAACGATGTTTCTCAATTAGATATTATGTTATGAGACGTGACATGAGACTCATGAACAAACTAAATAAAAGTGGTTGTTTTGAGGCTCAATAAAAACGAATTCTTCTAGGTCCTCGGAAAATAACATGTCTGTTTTTTTTATTTTATTTATTTGCGACAAAAAACAGTTATACATTGCAGAATTAACAATAAAGTAGTGACATTACAGTTGTAATAACGTATAACCCACACCATTGTCCATGTAATAACATATGAGTATAAGAGCAAACGCATGTTAAGAAAAATATAATTTAAATTGGAATATTAGTTAACACTTACGGACAGATCGTCTATCAAAATCGACACTAACCGAAAAATCTAACAAATAATTCCCAAGATCCATGACCGGTCGTGACGCATCCAACCTTTGAGGCAGTCGCGCTAAAAAGGATGTAACAACAATTTAACGTAAATGTCGATTGTCGATCGATTGTCTATCCGATGCGCAGGCGCCGATGCCAAGGACACCGCTTTAATGGATCTTGGACGACTTAATGGATCATAGAATGTGTTTTTGTTTGTTTGTTTGTTTGTTTGTATTACATCGTGATTGTTGATTGAATTAAATGTGTAACGTTGTTTTGACTTAGTTATTGCATGATGAGTTATTAACTTTTTTTTTTCGTTTCTTTTGTCGTTAAATCTAATGAGTCTGGAGCATTAAGTTTGTTATCGAGTGGTATTGAAAGGAATATCCCATTTATATCAGTATGATGTTAAGTTTATAGAGTCATTACTGACTGAAAGAGAAATAAATTTCTCCACTAGGTATTTAATAAGTGTTATTACAACAATGCAAACCTTCCTCTTCAGTTACTCTATCTATTAGAAAACCACATCAAATTCCGTTGCGTAGTTTTAGATAAAGGGACAGAGAAAGCAACTAAGAAACGTGGTAAAAAAGGAATCGGTGATGTGTATCTGAATGTTGTATATTAAAGAAGATAGACAAGGCTGACTGCAGACTTTTCAAATTTCATTACAAGCCAAAATACATGCGCCTGCGCATTGCAATGTTATCCCACGTGTCTGCGAACGTAATCATCCACAAAATGTACTTGACCGCATAATTAGTTAAATTAAAATAGTTTTCGTAGTCAACACACTAATTAGTCGATCTATTGTACCGCTAGAGGTCGTGGTGTGAGACTTTTTGATACACTCGAATTAAAAACTATGTCCATTATGTCAAGGATTTTGTAACCAATGGACATTTTAAGAATTGAAGAATTTTTGTACTTAGTGTAATTTTTCTTTGTTAATATGGTTCAGTTTTGAGTAATAATGAAACAATTGCTCATGGGTGGAACAGTGTCATAGCAGTTAGCCCTCAGATTGGTTGATAAAATTGGAGCACGCTAAGTGTGGGAGAGCCAAGCTTCGGCACGAATGGGTCGGCTCGATCGGAGTGATACCACGGCCTCACAGAAAACAGGCGTGAAACTACCACCGCGTTGTGTTTCGCCGTGTGAGTGAGGTTACCGGAGGCACAATCACCTCCCTCCCCCCATCTCTTCTAAATCCTTAAATAACTGAAACCCTTATCCCTTCAAGGCCGGAAACGCACACATTCCTTTGGTGTTGCGAATGTCCATAGGCGGTGCTGATTGCTTACCATCAGGTAATCCGTCTACTCGTTTTCCGATCTTTTCCAGAAAAAGGCCAATCAGAGCCTTCAACGTCAGAAACGTATCGATTGCTTTAAAGAAATGACGTGTTTTCAAACTATAATTTGTGTAAAATAAACAAATAATGTTTCGTGTTTGTAGTAAAAGGAAAATTAATAACCAATAGGTGAATGTACTTTCCAAATGACGGCGTTAAAAGTCTAATTATGTAGAAAAATAAACGCACGTTAATTATAAAGAGCGTGCATACACTGCCAATCGCCATGTTATTTATATGCACGTAACTATTATCAATTGTCAAATTCAATATAATAAGTTAATATAGTCATGTTCATATAATTTAACTTTAAATTAAGTTGATATGTTGAAAATATATGTGTAGTTATAAAAACATAATTTACACCAAAACAAACGCTAATATTCGTAACTATACTAACAATAAATAACTACAAAACTGAAACTTATGTAATAATCTTTAAAATGCCTTAAAGATCTCATCTCACGACATTATCCTCACAATACATGACAAAAAATAATTTAATCCCGTAACAAGATCAGATACCGAACATTTCAATACATTCATTCATTCGTTCGAATTATAAATATTGTATCTGTGGTTATTGACACTCTGTGACGAGCCATATTTGGCGGGAAAGGTAATATTGTATTGTCAAAGCTTGTGTAAGTAATCTTTGTAGATCTCATCTGTTTTTTTTTTATAAATGTAATGAAAGAAGAAGTATCGTTAGATGTCAAAATAAAAATATATATGTTAAAGACTTTATTTATAAGTTTTAGTAGAAAATAAATCAGCATTTTGGTGAATGGGGTTAATAACAATATCTTAAAAGTAGCAATATAACCGTCCTCCGGGATCCGGGAATTATATCGAAAACACAGCTAGTCTCCAGCAGCTGTGTCAATCATTATCTTTTGTTTTAATAAAAGAAAGTAATGAAATGACATCGTACCCTCTGGGAGGGGCGACTCGTACAAACTAAACATCAAGTTGTTGCTGCTGCTACCCCAATCCCCACGCCGGCGCCGGTTGAGTCGAAATAAGCTAATAACTTTATTTAAATGACACAAACAATTAATAGGTTTAACATGTTCCCACAGTAAATCAATGGTGCTGTCAATAAGGTATCTACATACAGAGTTGTAGTAAAATGTCTTATGAACACACATGATGAATTGTTGATCATTATTATTTTGAACATGCAATCAATAAGCCAATGGTAAAAAATCAATAACTGCAAATTTTGAAGTAGTTTGTAGGTAAGTGCATATAGAAAAACATATAGTAGTTACCGTACTATAGATATATATTCTTCTGACTAGCTTTTGGCAGCGGATTCGCCCGCGTTACTTAGATGACAAATAACTTACTTATATATTTTCTACACTATATTTTTTTTCTGTGCCAAGGTTTTATCAAAATCTATTCAGTAGTTTTTAAGCAAAAAAGTAACAAACACCCACCCAACATACTCATAAAGATTCGCGTATAAAATATTGGTAGGTTAGGTCAAATTAACTTAATACACACACAAAAACATATTTAATAACAAAATCAAAATTTTCCCAAAACGCCTTAAAGTATTACAAAACAAAACAACTAATTTTGAAACGACGCAAATCACAAATTAGATTAATTTTCTCACGTCCCAAAATGTGTCTTATCTTGATTGGTATAAGAACTGTTTTGAGGTGGGTGCGCACGCGCAGGGCGTCACGCGAACTGTTATATAAGTGTTACAATTATGCACTTGCCGTGAGAACGTGGTGTGATTAAATTATTGACACACTGGGTAACTGCTGGTGTGTGGTGTGTGGTTAAACCGTTAATCAGGTAATGGGATTATACTCTAATGTGGTGTACGCAATTACCTTAGTTAATTGAGTGATTTTTCTTAATATACTTTGATAACTAAGACTGTCTGTCTATTTTGTGAAACTGTATCTCTGTTTCTTAAATTAGAGTTAGAAAAATGACAAAGACGTATTTTATATTTTAGCTATTAAGGTCCAATTTACACCGAGACGCGACGCAATAGAAGAGCCTAAACTGAAATAATGAACACCATGAGAAGAAGAAAAGTTGTATTTTGACTTTAAAAGCTTGCTGACAACGAGACGTCGCTTTGTGTGTTGGCTAAGTGTTCATATCACTGTGAAAAACTATTTACCTACCAAAAGAAAATTAAAAACTCAGTAACATATTACCGAACTTGTGAGTCAAAACACAAGGTAAATAATATATTGTTGCAAGCGCATAAAGAAATGTATATGCATACACACACTTTATATACTTATATATTTACTTACATATTCAACAAGAAACCATGACCTACGCAACTTGTAACCGGTACCAATAATAAAAGACTCGAGACCCGAACAAAAACATACAAAACTCGTTCAGACATAATATCGGTAACAATTATATACAATATACATATTGTAACTGGTATTATTTATATAGAACGATTCAATGCCGGAAGGTACGTAAGAATTTCTTCTTAATATCAAGGGCATTGAGTCCAATTTGGATTAATTAGCATACCGATGTTTGAAAAGGGCAGATTTATGATAGTATTTATGTGAATGGAAGACTTTTTGAGCCTTCTTTTCCTGTAGGTACTAGGCAGAAGTCAAGGGTATAAGTAGATAGTATTCGATTTGATACAGGAGTGTTACTGACACTCTTGATAAGTAGTTTTGATAAAATCGTATTTAAACATCAACTTAATTGTCTTAACGACAAATCCTTTCCCAGTCTATTTTTAGACATTTGTTATCATGACTACAGTTCTATCTATACTAATACTGTAAAGAGGTAAAATTTGTAACTTAGTACCTATGTAGGGGGTAAACTTTGGAACCGCTGGTCGGATTGCCAAAATTATTTGACTCAAAAATAACTACAATGTTCCTGAGTGCTAGTGAGAGGCTATAAAACATCACGCTACGATCAAATGGAGCAGCGGGTGAATCCGCGTAAGCTAGTAACTTATAACTTTACAATTAAAATCGAGTTTTGATCATGTAAGATCCCTTCCGTTGATTGATTTGTTAAATGAAATAGCTTATAATTGTCATTAATGTACAAAGCTGAGAATTGATTCATACTGAGAAAAAATTAAATAAATGCATTTTTTCTTTACTCAAGAATAATACTAAAAACTTTACCTCGGGATAGTATATAAAGTCGACGCACCATATTTATACATTACATATTTTTTATAAATGCTCAAATTCCTAACTCCCAAAAGGTTTATAACTCCTTGGTCTTTCTGTTGTCCGTGGGTAGCACTGTCTGCTTACCATCACCCGATCGGTTTGATACCATCACCATATCATACCGTAAAAAATAATTCTATCAACAGAAAGCTGTAAATAACCAGGTCATCAGTAACTACATCTCTAAATACTCTTTTTGGAACAGTTAGCGTGATATTATGTATATACTTCACACAGAAATAATAGATTGTTAGCCATATATTATATGTACATCATACATACATGTAAATAACATATAATTATATATAGATACGTATCTAAATTGTATTGTTTATGGCGTATAATCATTATGGTGGCCATTCTATTGGATGATTGTGTGTCTACCTATGTAGGTAATGTCAAGACATAGGAGTTTTCCCTTTGGTAAGTAGCCCAAGGTCTTCAAGCCCAGTCCTAAATAATGAAGTCCAAATACCTCGGCCCAGAGCAGGGGAAGGAATAGTGTGATTTTTAGTCGATAAAAGTCTGATAATCCCTCTTATTCCTCATTTATCATTTTGCACCCAGGGCAGCATAATTGGATGGCCTCATCCCTCATAAAGATATGGAATATGGAAGTTTGCCAATAAAGAAAACTGGTTGACGCATTTTCAATCATTTTTATGGTATAGTTCAGTAAACGAGCAGACTGTCTATCTGATGGTAAGCAATCAGCGCCGCCCATGGACACTCGCATCACCGGAAGGAGTAACGAGTACGTTGTCGGCCTTTTAGTGATAAAGGTTTCGGATATTTAAGGATTGGGCAGGGATGGGGGAGGGGGAGAGATTGAGCCTAAGGTAAACTCACTTTCACGGCAAAACATAAAGCTTTACATACAAAGACTTGAAGCAAGAATTTGTTAATCAAATAGTTGTTCAATGTAGGAATCGTACTCATGATCCGTTCCGCAGTAGCCGATTTCCCAGTCACTGCGCCAACTAAGCTGTCCAAGTCAGTCATAAGATCACTATAGCCTTCCTCAACCAAATTTCATTGATTCACACGACGCTTGTAGTGGAGCATGCGCCGGAGTTCGAGCGATCGACTCGATGGGAAGATGGCCTTTAGCTGCACTCGCAGGCGCATGCGCACAGACCGACGTGTAGCGTTAGCAAGTAAAGTGTAACAGTTGAATAAAAATAATATTGCATGCTATATTTTGGCATAAGATTATTTTTTATGTTGCCCTATACTAGGATTTTCTCCTGTGTCGTGGCTGCATTTACAAGCATATAATTTCACATACACATTACACCCATACCCGGAACAACAATTTGTGAATTATAAAGAGTTGCTCCGTGCGGGAATCGTACCCGTGACACGTTGCGCGGCAGCCAGTTGCCTAGCCGTAGCGCCAAACTTGCAGTCAATTAAAGTATTAGGCAGATTTTATGGTAGACAATGTGGTACAATGACATTTATAAGTTTCTTGAAATTGGAGGTGAGCCTAATAATTGTAATAATATTTCCAAGTGTTACTTACATAATTTTGTATTGTAAATTCTAGCTGTACTTATAACAAATGAATGAATAGACCACAGTCTGTGGAATCACAAAAGAAATTTCATTCTTTCATTCTTTCAAATAAATGTTTTTCTTTCTTTCTCTTTCTTCTTTGAATCTTAAATCAAGTGTGGAAATGCTGATGATGTTGAAACCACAAAGTCGACACTCAACAGCCCTTAACCGAATTTAAAGTACAATCTCAAACAATAAACCATTTATGTCGGTTACAACACATTTCTCAATCACAACAGCCTGCAATTAAATCTCACATCACATATCATTTCAAATGATAAAACAAAAGGCGATATATTCGCTAACAATGTGCTAACGATTGTTCTTCTGTCGGTACTCGACGGCCTTGAACTTTCTGTTTCGGCAACGGTACTAATGTGTACGGCCTATACACACACACATGCGTATGTAGGGCTGTCACGATTTTGTTAATGAGATTTTTTTTCGTCATTAATTAATGTTATTTATAATGTGTATGAGATAAAGAGTGATTGCTTTATGAACTAAGGGTGATGAATTGTTATTTAGAAAAAAGCTAAATTGAGTGCCTACACTTGTCTTAATCGAAGACGAGAGAATCGATACAAAAAAATACTTATTAAATATAGAAACTTAAAGTAGTGAACTAAAAAATGACTATCACAATAATAAAATAGTTTATTACAGGTACTCTTACCTAAAAAGCATAGCTTTTTTAATTTTCCAAATTAGGTTACGAAATAGCGAAAAGATATAATATGTACATGAGCATAAAATATAAACTAAGAAGCTAGTCATTAAAAATGTCAAAAATATTTAGCTTCTGTTCGCGGCTTTGTCCGCGTGTATCCTATGCCTGTGTTAAATTTCATCCAGATCCGTCCAGCCGTTTTGGCGTGACTGAGTAACAAAAATCCAAACATCGTAACTTTCGCATTTATAATATTAGTAAGATAAAATGCATTACAATTACCTTCACGATGTTGTGCAATGTTACACACATTCAAATAAAAATACCTAAAAATTATACATGGCGTCGATCGATCAACATTTGAATAAATCAAAATAAAATGACAGTTGGATCACACGACGTGATCTTGTAGCGAGGTGTGGTCATTATTTATTTTTATTGAACCACTGCATTTTAATGTCAACGCCTTCATTTATAATTATAATACTTAGTGCATGCACTTAGGTACTAGTATTTAATATCATGTCTAGACAGTAATCTCAAATAACCAGAAGCTTTTAGCGAAATGGTAAAGTGTGTGAGTGTTGTAACATTTATCTACTGAACTTTACGAGTTACAATTAAAAAAGTTGTTTGAAAATATGTTTTACGATTAGATTCATAAATTGCTTCTAATCGAAGTATATATGTGTTATTTATGATTGGTGTATGATAGCAGATTACTTGACCTGAATCACATTGATCTTGTTTTTTATAAATATTGATCTAACTTGAGCATCGATTAGGAAAGAATTTAGAATTTATTTTATAAGTTTAATTAGTTATTGGTGGTAATTATTATAAGCACATGTTTATATTAATAAACGAACAGTTTGTTAGGTATATGTTACAGTGTAATTGGATTAATGACTTGTTTTTTTAAGTGATTCAAAATCATTAGAAGATAACGTTAACTTAAAAGGTTAGAGTGTCATATTCTGTGATGTTTTAGTACTTGATTATTTATTACTGGTAGCAACATTGTGATGATAAACAAATATTAGGAAATTGCTACTGCAGTGTAGTTTTTACTTCATTCCACTCTACGTTTTACTCTAAAATATATATGTATATATATAAAATATAAATATATATAATATATATGTATCCAGCATTATTTAAAAAAATGTTGCTTGATGCAACATTTTTTTAAATAATGCTGGATCGTATCATCGCTTATTTTCTTGATTCTCTTATTGTATGTTCCTTTAATGGTAAACGAATAGGAAATAGCTACTGCAGTGCGGGTCTCGTCACCTATATTCCACTATGAAGTTTTTATACGAACATTCTAACTCATTGCCGTTAGTAAATCCGAATTATGTTACATGTTACACAATGCAGCTTAACAGAAGCATCATTAATCGTCATTATTTACATAAGTCGCTCACACAATAGTATGGGAACGCGAAACGTAAAAAACGTACGATTTACTATAAAATTTTAATTGGACGTTGGCACAAAGTCACTTCGTGCGGATTTCATAAACATATGAATTCCGGCATGATGACTAGGGAAGAATTTGTTACTAAACACGCTAAATGATGCGGTTACCAAAGAATTTAGTAATTATATTACTGCGTAATTATACTGTAGAGAAATTAATTTTAATGTACCTACGTTGTAATTAAGGGAGCTGCAATTAAAGGGTAAACTGTTTTGTTGCGTGAAGTGATAACTATTAAAAGTATAGGTTATCTTAAGTACTTATATAGAAATACCTGAATAACATGTATCAAAGGATATCTAAAACTTACTTCAACGTTACCATTGAAGATTAAAATTAACCACAAATTTTTGTAGAAAATAAGTCAACTGATAAGACATAATATAAGACAACATTTTCGTAAAGCACATTCGAATATTTATAGAGATTAGTGTACCTATACTTTTCATTAATGATATAATTAATTAGAATATCCACATTAATTAGTAGAAGAATATTAACTGATGTTTTGCAATATTTCGTCACAGACAAACGATACCTAATTGTCACCATCCATGATGTTTCGAAATGTCAGCATCAAGAAGGTCCAAGTATTGAAATAGCCAGTAGTTAAGACGTCCTGTATTTCATAGGATTACTCATTTGTAATTATGTTTAGTTCCTATGCAGGAATTAGGTCATTGTTTTGTGTGTAGTCATTAAATAAGTGAAATAGTGCAATGATTTTACTTTTAATACTAAATAAATGTAGTCTGAAATATGCCTTGAAACCGTGTATCTCACGCGGTCCTTCGTTCTTCTTCGTGCACAATATTTGATTGAACTTATGTATATGTATAAAGGAAAGGAAACATTCTTCCTTTTTCTCCTCCAATGGAATCTTTATTTTACAACGAGCACCTACCTTCACTGACGGACAATTCATTTTTTAAAATTCCTACTTAAGGATGAATTAAAAAAAAAGAACTTACCAGTTCACTTCAACAGTAACTCAGTTGATCTGGAATCAGTATCTGGAAATAACATAAATATTCTGTTAAAATTTTATTCAAATGTTTAATACGAATAAAACTGTTACAAAAACAATTGACTATAATAAACATATTTAATGGAGTACTTCATAAACATTGACCAGAGAAAAACCAAATAAATTAAGTATAAAAAAAAACTTTCATCTCGACTAAAAGAATTTCATATAGATTTAGAGTAAAGACATCCAGCTCCCGTTTATGTTCATGCCAACTAAATGTATGCATAAAACTTGAATTCAATTAGTTGAAGATATCTTCAAATTTAATTGTCAATCACACAAGTTTTTTGTGAAAAAGTGGTATCATTCTGATCGATTCTGCCCTTTTTGTGAGAGGAAAATCATCATATGACTTGCTCTCGGCCAACGTGAGGCAAGAGGGAGGCTTAGTGAGGAGTGTTTTCTGACTAAACACCCCTCGTTCCTTCTTCTGCTACAGAACGAGGCCGCGGTGAAGCCCAAATCCGGCTGAAGCTGTCATCATCATCAGCCTATAAGTGCCCACTCAGCAAAGGCCTCTTCTCACACAGAGAAGGTTAGAGCATTAATCACCACGCCTGCTCAATGCGGGTTGGCGATTTTAAACTTATAATTAGAAATTATAAGTCCAGGTTTCCTTACGATGTTTACCTTCACCGTATGTCAATGGTGGCTAAATAATCATAGAAAGTACATATAACTCGGAAAAACTCACAGTGGTACTTGCCAGGTTTCGAACCCACGCCCTCAGCCATGAGAGGCGGGTTCCTTAACCTCCGGACCACCACGACACAGATCGACGACATATATCCACCGTATGTCAGTGGTGTCTAAATAATCATAGAAGCTGAAACTGTCCTAGTAGTGAAAACTTATCATATGCGTATTTTTTGCTCAAGAACCGAAGAAATCAACAGTACTTATTAGCATAGTAACAAACAACAACTTTGTGTTGCGGCGTATGCATATATATATATCTATCTCAGCGTACAGCGACGCTTGAGTGCGATAGAAACTGAGATGTCTCTAACAGTATGAAGTAATTTCATGTCATCATTTACTAAGACAACCTGTCAACAGTTACGTTGCTAAGTGGCTTAGTTATCGAATATTGTGTTGCGAAGACATTATTCTATTATTTTAGTGTATTGAGAGGTTATCGTGAAAGTTATCATAAAGATTAAAGGTATTTTCTGAGATTGAGTGCTGTATGTATGGATGTTGTCTAGTTTTATGTATAAGTATATTTAGTCTGTCTGTTTTTTTTCCCATTCTCTGTCGGCGATTTACGAGTAAAAAGTAATAAAATGAATGTTCGTACGTGTAAAAGTTACTTTGTCATTAAATACTCAAATACTAGCAGCGATTTATTTAATATTTTCATATATCAATTATAATTTGATACATTTGAAGAGTTTGTTTGTTAGTTTGAACGCGATGATCTCCGAACTGCTGGTTCGAATTTAACGATTCTCTTTTTATTGGACAGTCCATTTTTGGGGATAAATTATAGACTACGATACGACGTCACGCTACGATAGTCGGTGCCGAGCAGCGGGTGAAACTGGGTAAGAGTCTTTTTTTAAAGGGTAAAATCATCAAGGATCCGTAGGTTAAGGAGCCCTCTTCTCATGCATGAGGTGCGTGTGGGTTCGAAACCTGGCAAGTCCCAATGTGACTTTTTCCGAGTTATATGTACTTTCTATGTTTATTTAGACACCACTGACATACGGTGAAGGTAAACATCGTGAGGAAACCTGGACTTATAATTTCTAAGTATAAGTTTAAAATCGCCAACCCGCATTGACCAAGCGTGGTGATTATGCTAACCTTCTCTGTATGAGAAGAGGCCTTTACTCAGCGTTGGGCACTGATATAGGCTGATGATGAATAAATCATCAAGTGAGAGGGAGGGAGTATCAGACTCTTACTATCTAATCTAGCCCTTTCCTTCTCTTCGTAACTACCAGTATATGATTCAGACGGAATAAATGTTTTTGACATGACTCTCTCTCGCGCCACCCTGAGCGAAAGAGGTAATTTGATGATTTTTGCCCAACGAAATCCAAATCCGAACTAATATTATCAATGCAAAAGTACCTAACTCTTTCTGTCTGTCTGTCTGTTTTTCTTCACGCTTAAATAACTAAACCGATTTCTGTAAAATTTGGTACAGACATAGTTTAGAACTCGAGAAAGGACATAGGATAGTTTTATATAAAAAATCTGCAGGAAGTCACTATTCCACGCGAACGGAGTCGCGGGCAAAAGCTAGTATAAAATAAAAAATAAGCAGTACACTCATATATGTATGTAGACATTTCTTAAGATTGCAGTCGCACATACATGCATACATTCTCCAAACGCATTTCTACTAAACAATGGTGATTCAAATCGATGTGGTTTGTGCACGATAAAGTTTATTTATTATATAGCTTTTGTTATGTATGGGACATTGTTGTGTTTATTTCAAAGTGTTGTTTGTTTTATTGTGTTGTTTACTAGATTTGATTGCTGGTTGGCATGGTTTTACAAAAGAGGTTCTAGTGGGAGAAGCTATATGTTATCTGTTATGCCTTATGTTGTTGTTATGTCTTTATATTAAAACGGTGGGGAAAATGTAAGGTGTGTGTGGGCAAAATTATCGACAAATCTTCACTGTACATTTCAACCAATATTTTGTGAACATTTCTTTATTTATTGAAAATTAGACTTACGAGAGTTAACCGAGAAAAGAATGGATGTGTCGCGCACGCTGCTAATGTATCGTTGTAACTTTAAGAGTGAATTTAAAAGTTACCTGGGGTATAATTATAATGCTGTCGCATCAGAATGTTTGCATAAGACAGTGACAACAACAATTTTATTCCTCAGATATTAATCTAATGACTATTGAATAATGAGCCCTAAATTACCTATTTTCCCAGTTAATTCAAACGTGAATCATTCGTTACTATCAAGTAAAATTGTGTTTCAAGATTCTTATTGTTCAGAATGTGTATTTTGAATAAAATCTATAGCCAAAAAATACCATGTTTGTTTTTTGGCTCGTTAAGAATAAGTTATAGAGGACTGAAGTTAAGCAAATAACAGATCGGGCTGTGCAAAATAGACTCAATAATGTATTTTTGAACAATTTAAACGTAGCTTTAATAGAGTTTCAACATTTATTTATGTATTTCTTTCTATCTTAGATCTTCGTGGCCATAAATATTATCTCCTGAAGGCATTGTCTATTGAATTGTACACTCGTATCTCTTTACACGCAACTCTGACTTGACACCTTTTTTGTCACCATTTCCGAACACATGATAACATTATTATAATGAAATAATGAATATTTTGTTTAAAGGTTAGAAAACAAGACACATACGTACGTAAAAAAAAAATAAGAGAGATATTTTCCATTTTCAAACGCTAAACTGGAAACGACTCAGAGGTCACAGTTTCTTTTAAAGTTCAGAAAATATATGTATAATTAAGTATGTGAGAGAACTTTGAAAATATGTGGAAAAATGTGTCGTGGTGGCCCAGAGATTAAGGGACTTCTAATATACGAAGGTCCGTGCTCGAAACCTAGCAAGTACTAATGTGACTTTCCTTAAGTTATAAGTCGTTTCTATGATTATTTATACACCACTGTCATACGGCTAAGGAAATCATCGTGCGGAAACCAGGACTTTTATAATTTGTAATTATACGTTTGAAATCACCAATCCGCCTTCGCCGAAGAGGTCTTTGCTCAGCAGTGGGCACTAACAGACTAATAATGATGACTGTGAAAAATTGTATGTAGCGGCATACTGGGGAAAGAACCACACCAGCTATTGTAGACCTGTTGTCAAAATGTCAACGAACATATAAGAATTCAAACTGTCAGAACATAAATATAGAAAAAAATAAAATAATGTCACTATAGGTATGAAGATAGGAAATAATGCCATCTAAACTTCTATACTAATATTATAAAGAGGTAAAATTTGTAAGTTTGTATGTAGGGGGTAATCTTTGGAACCGCTAGTCGGATTGCCAAAATTCTTTCACTGATAGATAGCTACAATGTTCCTGAGTGCTATAGGCTATAAAACATCACGCTACGATCAAATGGAACCGAGCAGCGGTGAACGGCGCGAGAATAGCTAGTTTATTATAAAAATAAGTTTATGTTATAAAGCTATCAACATGGCCTGTACATCTAACTGTATTACGTGTATACTAAAAGTTATAGTCACAATAACACGTCACTTAGTTTAGTTATAGGTACAGTTACCTTTCATTACGTACCGTAAAAAACTAATTTGTCATACATATTCAACAGTGGTGTTATTCACTTTGTTTTGGTTAAAGTTATGATGTTTTAAATTAAATTTTATGTGTGGGAGAGCCATACTTCGGTACGAATGGGTCGGCTTGACCGGAGTGATAGGTACCACGGGCTCATTGAAAACTGGCGTGAAACAATCACAGCGGTATGATTTGCCGCGTCAATGAGGTTAACGAAGGCTTAATCCTCCTTCTAACCCATCCTTCCCAAATCCCTAAATCCCTATACTCGTAAATCCCTAAATCTCCAAAATAATAATCACCAAAACGCATTCGTACCTCTTCTAGCGTTGCAGGTATACATGGGCGCCGCTGATTGCTTACCATCAGGTAACCCTTCTTTTGCTGGCCTATCACATAAAAAAAAAACAAAAAAGTAAAATGAAAGCAAAACAAAACCGTGTCAAACCCGCTCATAACATCACTCGATGATTAGTCACGAATTAATTCGAATGAGAAATTAAAACTAAAACTAAAAAAAAAACTACAATTAAAAAACAATTATCGTCACAAATAACAGAGTTCAAGTAAGACTTTGCTACAATAAACCGTCACAATTCCTTCATAATGAATTATTACGAGTGTAATCCATACTTTCATCTGCGCCTGCGCATACCATCTCTGGTTCGCATGCGATGCTTTCCCCGCATTACAGCTTGATAGCTAGCTATTAAATAAGTATTGTGCAATTGTATGTACTAAAATATTCATACAGCAAGTGAAGGATGGACAGTCGGACATTTTGGGGGGTATATGGTCCGTGAAGTTTATATAAGTAGTTGACAAGTAATAGTGAAATAGTAGTATATAACCGAGCTTGAAAACTGAAGTTTTATGTTTAGTAGGTAAAGATGCTGAATTTGGCTTATTAAAAAGAATAAAATTTTTTTTTTTTTACAATTATAACCTTAATGTGATGTTATTCGAATCAGCAGTTGAAAATTTTTCTTTAAATTATTTTTATTTTGAAATGCCAAGTAAAAAATCAAGGCATTAAATTCTATAAGGATTTCCTTGCACTCGTTTTTTGAAATCTTAAGCTTCTCTTATGAATTAAACAACGATTTAATATAATAATTAAAATATTCTCACTTCAAAACTAATAGAAAAAAAAAGAAATTTCAGTACAGCCAGCCCTAATACAAAGAATTTCATGCCTATCAAGTAGTGTTTAAGTTACAAAAGCCTAGGAAACCTGTCACACGTCTATCGTTTCATAACTTAACAGTTCAACAAGCAAACACAACGTACATAGTGTAATCCTTTTAAACAACTCAAGTTACACTTAAGTCTTGAACAAATAACTTAACTCTAGCTTAACGAAAGCTTACCTAACTTGGTTTGCTTAGAGCTTAAGTGACACCTGCATAATTGTTGCTAAGTTATGGTGGGTAATGGGGCTTAATGGACCCTCAGAATGTGTTGATGTGATGATGAATTAGGGTTGGACTGTGTAACTGTGTTGTTATCTTGGTATGTGGTTTAGTAATTGTTGGTGTGAGTACTGAAAATAAGCTTAAACACTGTTAATGAATGTAATACTAGCTTTTGCCCGCGACTCCATTCGCGTGGAATAGCGACTTCCTGCAGATTTTTGGTGTAAAAACTATCCTATGTCCTTTCTCGAGTTCCAAACTATATCTGTACCAAATTTCACAGAAATCGGTTCAGTAGTTTAGATGTGACGAAAAGACAGACAGACAGACAGAGTTACTTTCGCATTTATAATAATATTATATAAGTTTGGATCTGTTCTGCTAAACTGTTTTTATATTTTTGACGACCAAAATAGATTTAAAATAATCATACCCTGTCGTATCACTATTTTACCTTCATAAAAGTATACAATCATACATATGTATTTTAATAATATACAACACAATATATAACCGTTCATGACTAATTGCCTACGAAATCGAGACTAATAATAAAATCATTATATTGATATTTTTATAAAATAAATATTGGGGTATAATAAATATACATTACGATCTCTTTAAATCCGGGTAAATAACTTACAATAATCCATTCAGACCGATCCTATCACCGATCGATCCCCTTTCTTGTAATTACTGCGCGTGCGCTGACCATGACTTTTACTAGCTGCGCCGGCGCACCGGAGCGTGGTCACGTTATGCAGTGTAAATATATAACTATGCTCCAATATCGTGTAATAACTATACTTAGGTATATGTGAATGGTGAGATTGAGTGACAATTTATCAGATGGAAAAGTTCTTCCAAATTGATTTTTAAATGTCATTTTCTAATGGAGAATTACTGAATTTTCCACAGATCACAGCGAAGCAGAAATAATTTTTAACATAGCTTCAAGTATTTTCTTCCGAGAAAAACATAGGTACGTTTCATACCCAGCCTCGGAACATTTGGATCACTCAAAATATGTTCCGTACAGTATGGAACCCACGTCACGTAGCGCAGAAGTCGTTTTCCCAGCCACAGCGCCAACCGTGTGATCAAGGATTGTCACCTTTGTCAAAACATTGACTTAGGACCTAAATTGTATACTAATTTCTCTATTTATCAGATTAGCTCTATAGCTCGAATAAGGGGGATAAGACTGTTGTATTAATTATACTTTTCTCAACTCAGTATTAACTTACTTAGGAACGTCTCGTTAAAATAGCAATTGAACCTTTACTCGAGGCGATGATGGTTCACTCTTTAAGTGGTAAAAAATTGGTTCTAAATTTCGTCAGTCGAACTATATATTCCATCGTAAGTGTTTAGAGACACAAATACAACAAAAAAGTAACAAAATCGCTGTTTGTGTGTTTTACTAGACCTAATGCGATCCAATTCTCTCGTCTCCAGTATCGGTTCTATTACGCAGAATGAAGCTCTAGGTACTTTAGAAAATCTAGAACATTCTAAGAACGACATTAAATATAAGTTCACTTGGTAATGTTTCCGTAAATGACACGGACCGGTCTCGAACCGCCGTCCGTTACGTAAGCTGCACATTCTATGACCTTGTGTACTTCGGGTACTATCCAGCTGAGGCTCATCTACTAGAAAAGTTTAAGGAGGATACATAAGTTTTAAATAATTGCCTAAAATTTTATATGATATTTAGAAAAATATCTGAACTGACTACATGCATACATAGATATAGTAGCAGCCAGCTTCAGCTTCGATTGGATGTTCTTTTTCGATGTTCCCAGTAAACGTGTAATTGTATTTTTCTTCTATATAAAACTAATTGTTCTAATGACAATAAACATTATAAAAAGTATTATAGAAATTGGTGCTGTCATTTGAAAGTAGTGGGCGTTCCAACATATATTTGGAATTTACTTAATTTCAATGATACAATGAATTTATTTTGTATGAAATTGACCATAAAACAGGACAGAGAAATCTAGGTGAAGTCGGCATTTCCTATCTGACTAATTTGAGAAGAAATGCTGAAAAAAAATCTGAGCTTCTTAAAGTGCAAACAAAAGTAGATGAATGTGGGGGAATTGTATTGAAAAAAAATCGATAAAAAGAAGAGTGTGTTATAATAGCAAGGGACTTTTTCTTATTTGGTATTTATTCTCTATTATTCAGAAAGTTAGCAAAAAATAAAAATCATATTCAGTGACATGATACTAACAAATACGAACTACGAACAAATGTAAACATGGTCTGATTAAGTATCACTAAATTTACAAAACTAAATAGTAATTTACCTGAAAAATTGTGAAAAATGTTAAAATACATAACTAATAATATTTATTCGAATTCCAAGCAACATAACCCAACACACAACATTGATGCCCACTATAAGTAGCGTCATTTTCAAATGTATTCCAACTTAAGTGAATTATTGTCCCATCAAGCACGTTCTAGTCATTTTAATGTCTATGTTGTATTTGTTTTGAGCTCTCAAGTTTTCCTGACCTTTGGCAATGTGAAATGCATTGAGGATTTTGGGAAAATTCTAATTATATTTTGGTAATCTCTACACGTTATTTCGTTCTGTGCATGACGTCCTATCAGTAGAGTGTTCAAGTGTAACTATAAACTGTGTGAGAGATTTTGAGTTCGATCTCAAGTCAGGTAAAATTTTGCTGGGACTTTTTTTTCCAATATTGTGGGTCTTAACGTCTCTTTAGTTATGTGTCAAATAACATACGTTTTTCTTAAAAGTTTGCTAGAAAAATATGAGCATTATTTTATAGAAAAATCAAAGTATGAAAGTAGAATTTGTTTCGAATATTTTAATTCAATGAAAAGTCCAAACTACTTATATGTTTTTCTATTACGGAATCCAATCATTTCTGTTTCACTAGTTTCTCACTCGTCAACCAAATCTTAGGTACTACACATTCATCTTTTGCACACATTCTTTCATCAACATACATTTACAATTACGATTACACATACATACATAGAATTACCAAACACATGGACTATATATAATGGAACTGACAATGGTAATTTGTGAAAAAAAAAACAAATTCACATCACTACATCCCAATTTTAAAAGGTCAATAGTAATTAGGTAACTTACATAGGCAAAGCAAAATGAACTCTTTTTGTAGATGAACAAGAATGCTTTTTGTGTAACAAGTGTAGTTCATTATTTTTTTATTAAGTAATTAGAGTAATTGGTATATAATATACATGTATATGAATATGTAAGTAGGTATCGATTGCATAGTCATTGAATTTGATATGTATATTATGTATCTAGGTGATGAATAAAGGGTAAGCAGAATGATTAGTTGTACTGTTCAAGGTCAAATTAGCGATTTTATTATTAAAGTATCATATCACCAGCTAGCTTCATTATATCACCAGCTTATAAATGCCCATTAGGGAACGAAGTCCTCTTCTCACACGTAGAAGGCATGAACAATAACCAAGCTTGGCTAATAAGAATTGGTAATTCCAAATTCTAGATTATCTCAAATAATCTGACCTAAGTGAAGTACTTTAGGAAAAAATGCACATTGGTACTTGCCCTCTTCGAACTCAGACCCTCAAGCAAGATAACCTTCCTTAACTTCTGAACCAATGGTATAAGTATAAAAACATTGAATACGGATTTCCGGAAAATGATTTTTTTTTTTTGTTTATTTTGATTGACAATATTGTACATGTCCTTTATTGGGAAGTTAAGATTTCTACATTGATATTATTTTTAAAGACCTTATAACCCTCAAGGAGAATATCATCTGGTTAATAGAATAGAATAGAATAGAATAAGACTTTATTTGCTAAGAATGCAGGTACATACAAATAGGATCGAAAATAACATAATAAAGAACCGTGTACATTCTACCTTGTTGGCATGCAAATACAATACCTTATTATTATACAACTGAGTTAAATAAGGCAAAAAGGTGATTAAAATGTATCATTTAAGAAATCCTGAACAGAATAATAGCATTTGTCTACAAGTAACAATGTAAAACATTTTTTAAATTTCATCAATGGCAAGGTTTTCATGTGATCAGGAATTTTATTAAAGATAACAGGAGCCATACATATCACACTTTTTTTTAGTAAGCTAGTTTTAAATGTGCCTGTGCACAGTAAGTTCTGATATTGTGATCTTAATGATGTACTTCGTTTTCTAGTTTCTGTTAATGTTGCAAATAAATTACGGTTAGTTTTAACAAATATTGCTAATTCGAGGATATAAAGGCATGGGAAAGTTAGTAATTTCTGCGACTTAAATATAGGAACACAACTGTCAGTAACTTTGAGGCCAAATATAGCTCTCAAACAGCGCTTTTGAGCTTTAAAAATACTTTCTCGTTCACTACAGTAACCCCAAAATATTACACCAAACCTTAAAATAGAAATCACAAGACCGTGGTAGGCCACCAATATTGTTGACAGATTTACTTTTTTGGATAGATTGTATAACATAAACGCGGCTGTACTTAAACGTTTACAGATATCTTCTGCTTGCGGCTTCCATGTTAACTGGCTATCAATTAGGATACCTAAAAATTTTGTGCTATTCACTTTATCGATAGTTTGGCCATTGTAGTTGATATCCATGTCACAATGTGTTAAAAGAATATCGTGGTCCACGCAGTCAAAAGCTTTTGACATATCGGCATATATTGCACATACCGGTATTTTGGAATCTACTTTAGGCAATATTTCATGGAGAAAATCGAAGATGGCCATGTTGATATTTTTGTTTTTCCTGAAGCCCTTTTGTTCATTACATAGTATGTGGTATTTAGTTAGGAAGCTGTCAAGAGATTCATAGATGATTTTCTCTATAATCTTTGAGAATATAGAAATAAGAGCAATTGGCCTATAATTTACCATTTCATATTTATCATTTTTTTTATATACTGGTATTACTTTTACGGTTTTGAGACTTTCTGGGAATACGCCAGACTCTATGCTTACATTAATAATGTGAGCAAAAGGCTCAGCTATGCAATGTGCAACAAATTTGATAACTGTGGTTGAAATGCCATCAAGGCCAGAGCTCTTTTTATTTTTTAGGTTTTTAATTATACGTATTACATCTTGGGGTATAACTGGGGCTATAAATATCGAATGCGGGTTTATACTTAAGTAAGTGGTATCGCGTAACGTATTATTAGATATGCCAGAGGTTTGTTCAATGAAAAAGTTATTAAAAGATTCAGCTATTAAATTAGGGTTTGATATTATTTCATCTCCTGTTTTTATTTGAGAAATGGGTTCTCTTACGATTTTATTATTATTAATTATTTGCCAGGCCGTTTTGGATTTATTTTTTGAGTTATTGATTAAGTTGTTATTCTGAGCTTTTTGCGTAAGTTTAATAATTTTCTTAAACCTCCTTGAGTAAATTTTAAATTTATTTTTGTTTTCGCATGTCGGTTTTTGTCTCTGTTGCCACAACAGTTGTCGTTGTTTTTTGCTACATATTCGTATACCTCGAGAGACCCATTTTATTTTTTTCTCAGATTGTACAGTAACTAACTTACACGGGAAACAGAGGTCATGTAGCAGTAGAAAAATATCAAGAAAGTTATCAAAGGCTTTGTTAGCATCCTCTGTATAATATAAATCAGTAAATGATAGACTTTCAAGGTACGATCGAAATTTAATAAGGTTTTCTTGAGTTATATCCCGTTTTAATGTTCTCCATGTTTTTACTGGATTCGATTTATTAACTTTTATCTTAATCAATTGAGCTGAGTGGTCAGATAATCCAAAGTCGGTAACTTCATGTTGGCACTTCTGCCTAAGATTATGTGCGAAATTGTCTAAACAAGTATTACTGATAAATCTAGTTGGCTCATTAATTTCTAATTTAAGGTTGTAGCTCCTGAGAAAGCATTCAAATTCTGAGGTGATTCTATTTCTGTTTAAAATATCTACATTGAAGTCTCCACATAACATTACTTTTTGTAAGGGATTTTTACACACAATTTTTGAAACAATGTCTAAATTTTCATAGAACTTACTTAGATTACATAATTTAGGAGGCCTATATACAAAAAAATACGATTATAAGTTTTTGAGAAGGAAATTCTACAGCACAACATTGTATTATACCTGGTATCGAGTATTTCATTACGTCAGGTCGTTCTTTATACTCATGCCCAACTCTTACTAAGATACAGGCACCGCCACGTTTTTTATTCTGTCTAGCAAAGCATGTCGCCAGCTTATAATTAGGAATATATAATAACTTTTCTTGGCCTGACATTATAAAATGCTCGGTTATACATATTACGTCAACTACTTTTTGCTGACTCAACAATTCCTGGATGTAAATATTTAAAAGGTCAGATTTATTTATGAGTCCGGCAATGTTCTGGTGAAGGATATACATAGAATCAAAGAAAAAACTCACGACTTGGGGATGCAGCGACGTTGTTATCATTCTCATTACTAAAAGCATGACATTGTATCGAACTCTCAGATATGGTTTGCAGTAAGTTATTAAAGATATTGCGCATTCCGCGGTCGTTTATCCTTCCATTTATTCTTGAAAACATAGAATAATCATAGAATAGATCCAAGTTACTGTCAAATGCAATTGCGTAACCATAAGTTTGAAGATCTAAATGTAGTAAGTTGTTAAAAGTCTCGATTCGCCAATATCATATTGACATAGTTTTCAGTTTGCTGAAAGTCTTTTTCACCAATCAAGATGACACAATAGTCAGACATTGTAAAGTCCGCTATTTTCTTATCTAAATTATTGATAAGTTGTGATATACCACAGTTTGGAAAGATATAGTGACACATTTGAAAATTGTTGAATGTTTCTTCAGCTATTGATGTAATGTTATTAACTTTATTAGCACTAACGATACATAATTTATTCTTCTTTGGTTTGTGTACGGTTTCTATTATTTGGTTTTCATGGATTCTGGGTATAATAATATCAGACGTCTTGTTGGTGTCCAGGTTTTCATTGGAAGTGAGTGTGTAACAATGCTTCTTCTTGTTTTTCTTTTGAGAGTTAATACGTGGAGTTGATGAGGTAGGTCTATTCTTGCTTTTGCCAGGAGTTCCTACTTCACTACTTAATGTTTTGGTAGCCTTTTTTAAAATATCATATTTGGATTTCAGTTCAGTGATGGTACTTTTTAGTGAAGTATTTTCGATATTTAGATTCTGGATTTCTTCGTGTGCCGAATTTAGTTGTGAATTGAGCTGTTGTATTTGGCTTTGAAGTTGTTGAACCTGCACATCATTTTCATTGCTGGATATATTAGGTAAACTACAGGTACTGCCATCTGTCTTAGAACTGTTGGGACTAGTTTCTACCGAATTGTTCTGGGTCAACGAACGACGCTTGGTTTTCGAGTTTCTGAACGTAATGTTTTCGAAGAAATTCATTATTGAGGTGTAATATTTAATTTATTATCCTTAAACATTCACAAAAAGATAAACTGTTTGCGAGGATCGAACTCGGACCTCTCAAATTACTTCATGTAAGGTCGGCTGCCGGAACACTAGACCAGCACGACAGTTGAATGATGTGTTGAAATTGTTGATCAATAAGCTCTTTGGAATAGAAAGGCCGTTAAATACCCGTTTTGGAAACAATTTGAATGTTTGCTTTTACCCACTATCTAAGCGTCACTTTTATAAAATTCACTTTTTAAGCTACGAAGCGTTTTGTTTTTATTGTTTTTCGAACTCACAGTGATATTGGCCCGGTAACTAGCCGTATTTTGCAAAATTACGTGGTTATTAACACTCACAAAACTAAAATAGTTACAATGTTTTTATCACTCACTGAAGTTGTGTTTTATTTTGTTTACATTGGATAAATTAATTAGATAACACTTCCACTCACGAATTGTACTATTTTCTTCGGATTTTTAAAAAGATTTCAGTAAATACAGATAATTAACTATTTTTAAAGAATTTTGATACGGGAGCAGTATGTTTACGTGACGGCTGGCGCCATCTGTATCATGTTAAGTCTGTTCATTAAAAACAAGACAATTTAACTGATATAAATATAAAAGTTGCATATATAAATTCAGCCATAAATATAAATTATTCTCGTTAAAGTCCTAGAACTAATATAGAAAAAGCTTAGTCATAATTAAAGGTTTTGTTTATCTTTGATATAATCAAAAATATGTAACCTAGATACCTAAACGTATGGGGTCTTATTGTATAATTAAACATTTAATCAAATATTAGAAATGGTTAAGGAAACTATACAAAAAAAACCTGGACTCATAATTTATAATTATAAGTTTGAAATCGCCAATCCGCCTTGAGCAAGCGTGGTGATTAATGCTCAAATTCTTCTTGTGGGAAGAGGTCTTTGCTAACCATTGGACACTTATAGGCTGATGGTGTTGACGATTAGAGTATCATAAACAATCTTGGCTATATTTTTAATATAGGTATGCAAACGCATTTACTATATAAAATGGATCTAAAACCGTTCTCAAATAAATTATATGCGATCTGCATAATTTTGTAGATAACCATTCGTTTGACAATATTAGAACGTCTACATGCTATAGCGACGAAGGCTTCACGTTTAAGGCTAAGTCAACTAATTTGTGGGAACTTGATAAGTTAAAAATGTTTATAAATAAGTACTGAAATTCTACCTTTATTTTGATTAATAAAATAGTTGAATGAGGTATATTTAGCGACTGGATTGAGTCAAAAATTAATTATTTCGATAAAATAATTATTTAATAATAATCAGACTTTCAATCAATATTTTTATGAAAAGCTGTCTTTTTTAATATTCGTATTTTCTTAAGCACATTTTCAAGAAATACTTTTTTGCTATTTGACGCAAAAATATGTCACGATACAATATCATACAAAAGTCACAGTAAACAAACTACTAAAAAAGCATTTTATAACTACATAGTTGTCTAGTACTCAATCCTGGAAATAATCCTACATCATTAAACGAGTGCAGCAGCTCACGATGATTTAGACATAAAATATTAAAGATATATCACCATGGTATATATCAACATGTCTGAATAACCAGTGTGCTAGATTAATTTCAATAAAGAACGCAATTTGTATAAATTATGTGCAACATAAGTTTGTCAGGAACTTGTATGAAGGTTACGTTATTTATCTTATTTTTAAACTGTAACCCTTCTTTTTTTAATTTTAGAAACTTTACCTCACGCAAGGGTTTTCTCCTGTATCGTGGTTGCGTTAATAAACATACAATTTGACATACACAACCCTCATAAACTTGCGGATCATACAGAGTGTTGGTCCGTGCGGGCTTCGAACCCGTGACACATTGCACAGTAGCCAGTTGCCCACAGCCGACTGCTAACCGTGCAGGCAGTAAAAACATGGTCTAACATTCATAAGATATCGATAAATCTACGAGAAAGGCAACTAGAGTGCGTTCACATTAGATTTGCTCATTAATCTGAATATGATGCATCAATTTACGTAACGCAGCTTATAAGCAACTAATGCAGTAATACAAAGAATACACTTACCGCTAGAATGCATCAAATATTACATTATTTTCGCTAATTCTCTACAATTACGTGTTTACATCTAACTGTTGTTGAAAGTTTTATATTATGTAAATTAGTTTTATTTTTATGATCGCTAGTTTTCTTTCATTTTTATTTAGTTATTTCAGGTGTCTGTTTTAAGCGAAGAATTTTTGATTTGACTGCATGGTTGGCATAGTGGCTGGGTAACTTGGTGCTGTGCAGCGTGTCGCGGGTTGGATTCCCGCACGGAATTACACTTTGTGTGATCCATAATGCACTCAAAATGCAGAAGAAAGACCTAGTTTGGGGAAACTTTTAATTAAAAGCGTGATAATGGACAATAATTTCAGACTGATATTAACAAGAGTTTTATAAACTTTAGAATCAGACGTTACTTTGTAGAAATCCATCACATTTAACGAATTTTATACTTGATTTTAAATTTGAGAATGATAAATATAAATTCGATAACCTTATTACGAATGTAATGGTATTGTAATTCTCAGCAAAGCCGTCAGAAGCTGATCACGCATTATTATAGACTACAATGTATTATCGAATTTATGATAAAATTGCATCGCAGAGTTATCGATTCGGAGAATAGTATGACGTATAAGAACTACGTTTTATGTAGGTACTGAATATGTTGGTTATTTTGTTACTACTTTACTATAATAAGTATTACATAAAAATGCATTATTACGCAGAAAATTGTCGTGGAAATACAGTAGGTTTGGAGACGTGGAAGTACTGTCACACAAGGCGATTGCTTACAGGCACGCGTAGTTAAGTAAGTAAACAAATAAATTAAAAAAAAACATTAAATAGTTTTTTTTTAATGATTCACATTTATGGAAATAACAACATTGTAAATAAGTATAAACGTATACTATGTTTATATACATACAGGTACAAGTACAACACATGACTATAGTACCTATATCATACAAGAATTTAATATATTAAATTGTATTATTTGGTCGAAAATAAAAAAATTTTTCATCTGTAATCCCTGAACTTTTTATTATATAAAATTTAAAATTCAATCCAACTACACACACCATATATAATGTCGAAAGTCAACAATAAAAGAAACAATGTATTTAAACCAAACGATAATAAATCCATTAAACAGTGGTCTGAGAACGTTTCATCGTATCCCACAACATACATACATATATACATACATACATACATACACAGGTAGCAAGGTAACATCATTTGAACGAATCTAATTTATTTCTAATCGATTTTAAATAACTGCTAACAATCTGTTACGGTACCCGCTCTAACTAGTGTCGTAACATTACCGTAGTGAACTCTGAACTGCGCATGCGTGCTAATAATTGTACTCGTTCCATCTTTATATTTCACAATTTGAAGCAAAATTAAATAATTGTGTTAATTTTACTTTCAATTTTGGTTTCTTTTTTTTTATAATTTATTGGTTGTGTTTTTACGTGGGTACTTGCACAACTTTACTGCTTATTTATTTAATTTGTACTTATTTCTATTTGTTGAAATATGAACGACTCATTGTATGTCCCGAATTCATATTTAAATATCGAAGTTAGCATCGGATATAACAATTATTCCATTAGTCCCTTGAAATATAATCTAGTATAATTACAATAAAAAAACCCACGGTATACAGACCTACTTATAATAAAAATAGATTGATTGATAGACTACACTAACAGAAATGTTCGTCTTTAGCATAACATTAAAATAGTAGACACGAGTTGTCTTTTCTAATGTAATTAAATTTCTCGAAGAAATTGCTAGGAAATGTCGAGTGACGATCGTGACGTCACTCGACATTTTCACTAAACGTTGACGTAGAGACCTCCCAATCCTTAAATCCTTTGTCTTTCTTATGCTATCAGGTCTAATATGCGAAACAAAAAGAAAGGAAATATGTGTTGAATATTTTGTCGTTTAACAACGGTCTAAATAGTAATTTAATTTTCATGCCTTTATTTTTAAGAAGGAAAATCATCCAATTACTTCTTTCGACCATGGTATGACGAGATGGTCAGACTCTTACTGACTAAAACCGCCCCGTTCCTTCTCCGGCTCCAGGCTGAGGCCGCTATACTTTATTCGTCGGAAAAAAGGGGACGTCTTCACTGGGAGTTTGAACTCCCACTTCGTGCATTAACGATGCACATGTATTAAGCAATTAACCTCAGGCATATGAACGAAAACTTTCATGAAATGAAATAATCTGTCCTGTCATCATTAAATAATCTATACTAATATTATAAAGAGGTAAAATTTGTAAGTTTGTATGTAGAGGGTAATCTTTGGAACCGCTGGTCGGATTGCCAAAATTCTTTCATATATATATCATTGCTATAGGCTATAAAACATCACGCTACGCTGAGCAGCGGGTGAAACCGGGTACATATTTATAAAAATAATGTCAACACTTAATGTTAATGAACTATAGTTTTAGTAGATCATTCATGAATTCCTAATTCCGTGTTCAGCCTCTAAGTAACACGGGGTAATGTGACGATAGTAATGTGCTGTGGGAACTGCTGTGCGTTGCGATATCTACTGATGATGCGTTTTAATAAAAGAAGTAAGTCATAAGCTGAAGCGGGTAGTGGTTTAACAATTATGGAACTCGACGACTGTCGACGAGAGTGGTATATTAATGGGTTATACTTGGTCTATGAAGGGATCGAGTTCTTATTTTAAGCAAATGTTTGTGAAAAAGACAAATTTAAATTGGATATTTCCACGGTCAAAATAAATTTTCAGTAAAATAAACTATTCAATAAATATCGCATTTCATTTATTGATTACACGATATAATTTTTTTTATATTCAATTGTGTATTTTTAAGAAACAGCTATGCTATTAGACTTATACAAATTTATAATAAAAAATCGTTTCTAATATTTCGAAGGAAGGACTGTATTTTAGTCATGAGACTTGGTTTACATTTGGTTAGGTTTTTTTTAATAATTTTCAAGTCGCTTCACTCTTTTAACTTGTGCAATAAAACTTTATGTTGTTTTGCAATAATTATGTTTATTTAGCGCTCACAGTAGCGACCTTTAAGGGAAATTGCCAGTCGTCATAGTGAGTCTCTACGCTTTGTATGACTTGAATGGCAGCCATCATTATGTATAGCCATTGTATGAGATTTGTATGAGATGTTATTGATGGTCATGTCAATGTTTTATGGATGAAGATGAGGGTGCTTTGATAGCCCTTACACGAGACTTGATGGGTTTGTGACTAATTGTGTCATAGGCTTAAAATTGATGTATTTATGTAGGTTAATATTGGTCAGTGTAATAGTGTAATGGTTGATTTTAAAGCTTAATTCTGTACAGTTCATTATGTCTTGTCTGATGCAATCCTTTTGTCATATATTCATATTCTACTAGGAACTCCTAAGCTTGATCATACATATAAGGTAATAATTGAAGAGTAAGTGAGCAGAGCTGGTTCGACCGGAATAATACTACAACCTTACAGAAAAACATTATATGTATATAACGCGAATTATATATTCTTATTTGTTTTGACGCATGATAGCTTATATTATTTATAAATATAAATAACATGTTATTCTATTACCTAAGAGGTATGTTGACAATTAACAGATGTAGTAATAAAAACTTCTATTCAATCATTATAACTTATAATCCTTCGTTATTAAGCATTTCATTAAAACATTGAAAGGAATATTAACTATATATTTCTATTGATGTGAAAACTAATCACAAAGCAATAATAAATATACGTTCATGTAATAAAATGCAAACAATACACATGTTACCTAGCACTATAGGCTGTGGACATGCGAGCGAAAGGTCGCAGGTTCAACACCGTACCTGAACTTTGTGCCAAACGTGTCGAAACGAACGCGAAGACAATAAATGATGTTTTCAAGTCATCGCTTTGAGATATTAAAGTTTTATGTGAATATTTTAGTTACATAAATTGTATATTAAGTTATATGGCCGAGCTTAAGAGATATAATATTACCATACGATTGCATTGTCGACATCGTGGTGGCACGGATATTAAAGGGCCGACAGAGTGTGGGTTTAAAACCTGGAAATGTGACTTTTTCGAGTTATATGTAGTTGCTTAGATTATGAAGACTCCACTGACATAGAGTGAAGGAAAACATCGTGACGAAAGCAAAACTTATATATTACTAAAAAAAAATTTAAACCGCAAATTCTTCTTGGTGCTTTCTTTACTTTCTTCGTATGAGAAGGGGCCTTTATTCAAGGGAAATTATAAAAAAATTAAACTGAATGTTTTTCTTTAATTTACTAGAAATTGAAAAGTTGATGACCACCCCTATTATTGACTACTATTTGACTGACTATTCATTTTTATTTCTACTACATTTAAAAGCTTTTTACCAGTGAAATTATATTGCTGATCAGACAGACGCTAAAATGGGACTTTTATAATGAGTATGAGCTATCGTAGAAATATTACTTATCTATTAAAAATATTACATATGCTTTGATGTAGATCGACTATTATTTATTTTTTAAACCCGAAAAATGCATATGAAACTTGAGCTAAACTATTGAACTGTGTTTGTTCAATTCTGCCCTACAAAAGACATCAACGCGCTCGCCATATCTTTTAAAGTTATTGTTGATGGTTCAGTGACAAATTGGTAGACAGCTACTTTAGTATGATTCTTTATGCAGTAACTACTTCATGGCTGGTATAGTGGTTGGGTAGCTAGTTTCTGTGCAACGTTTCGCGGGTTCGAATCGTGCACGGAACAATACTTTGTGCGATCCACAAATTGTTGTTTCTGGTATGGGTGGCTTGTGTAATGAATAGTAAGTTTCTAAACGCACTAAGGTATTTTAATATGTTTTACCGAAATTAAATTTAGTCTAGGCAAGTTTCAAATCACTAACTACACAAATACCTCGCCCAGATTTTGCATACCTTCAAAATATTTATGTTTACATTCTTAAATCAGAAGGAAGCGATATAAACTTATACTTCCCCGCAAATCTACGTTGTTGTTTTTTGACCTATTTTTGGAAAGGCTTTATAGCTTCTTACGATGTCAGTAAAAGGACATGTGCGCGGTGAGCGTTTCGAATGCGCGTGCGCAGCGGCCAGCGCGTCGTCAAGGATAACTGATAATGTCACTAGGAAACTGTTTACTAAATAAAAGTTATTTCTGTATTTATTAACATTGTAAATACTCCCTTTTGGTTGGTTATAAATAACTGTTAACTCATAATCTTGTAAACAAATAAATTGTATGAGGTCATTGCCCGATAAATACTTTTAAGGCTTTAAAAAATAATGTATAACTAAAAAGTTAAAATAATTCTTATTAAAAAACATATTTAAACCATAAGGATATTCCTACAACTCAATAAATATTCGTACATTGCAACACTCTATAAATATTTTAAACAAGTTTGCTAGGTATCACATAAGTTAAAAACTTAATTACTAATATCTACATATATGTACTTAATCCTAACTTGAGTGTAACTTGAAAGTGATATCGATCAACTTAATTAAAATATGGAAGTAATCAATAACGCCAGGTTATGCTTGTATGTGTAAAAGTTGCTACAAATTGAGGAGTGTCCCGTACCGGCCTAGATTAATTATCAATGCGCTTGCGCAGGTACACATAGGCATTTATTTTAAGCGTAGTATTCGGTTTACGTTACGTTTTTTACGTAGACCTAGACTTTATAGATTTATTATAGAAAATTTTGAAATAGGAAAAAAAAACTCTTTGTACCCCATTCTGTAACTGAACTTAAATCGTTCTCTAAGCTAAATTTCGTTGGGATAGTTTTACAGTAGTCAAAAAGATATAGACTCTAGTCTAGTATACTATTTTTGATAGAAAATCGTTTCCCAGATCAGGAAAAACGCAGGCCCCGGCCTGAAGCAGGAAAAGGAGTGGGGGTGTTTTAGTCAGTAAGAGTCTGATACTCTTTCTGACCCCACCTACATTGAGAGGAGTCAACTGATAATGTTCCTACTCACAAAAAGATTAATGACTTAATTGAGTTAATTTTAATTTATTTTCAGTTTTTTGGTGCTTTTTATTTTTCATTTTGAATGAGGTTTCAACCTTTTTTTTGTTGCTTTCCAAAATATTTAAACTGCCCAGTCGCTGGCATTAGATTATAACGTGGGAAAGAAGATCAGCATTCAATTACCCAAACTATTTAGATCTCTGCCTAACTCTCGACGCGATGTTACACTACGATACACGTTTAAACATAATTTTACAAGAGCAACGTTCATTAGAGAATGTCTAAATTGATTCTCGAGACACGCACATACGTACACACAATCATAACATGCAAACTGCAAAAAAACTAAAGAATTTTACTTGTACAGCAATATAAAGAGTCAGTAACAGTTAACTGCTGGAGTAAGGCTCTCTTCGACATATTATTAAGAAAGATTTCCACGCTTGGCAGGTTGGTTGAAAAATAGTTTCTCAATAGAGCTTAAGTCTGTACTCGTTTTACGTAGCAAACAAACAATATTCAGAAACAAAGATATTACTAAAATAGCAATAAATAAAAATACATCTCCTACTAAAATAAATTGCACAAAAGTCGTGTGAAAATACACACGAAATCAATAGCAAAACTTCCTTCTCTTTAGTCAGGCGACAATTAATTACAATGGACGCTAATTAAACAAACACTCACCCAAATCGAAAGCTTCACACGTTACGGATATTATCACTGGTAGTTATATCACTGTCACTGTAACACTTTGACTCCCAAACTGCTTTTAACTTGTAGGAAAAACTAATGAAAAAAGAAAAATAATTATCATTATAAAAAACATACGCAATAATACGCGATAATGAATGTCGTAGTGACGACTACGACATTTTGAAAAAATACGCCGAAAACATTTTTAGCTTTTTGTGTCGATATGTTAATGAGTAACACCTAATAGATATTATAGCACAGTTCCTATATTGTATAACGCAGGCATAACGTATGTATGGCAAGAACTGCAGGCAGCAAACACAATGCTTCCCACGGCGGCTTTAAGTCCTACGCTTACGCAAACACATAATTAGGTTCGTTTTTTTTACATCAAAACATTTGGACATTGTCTAAAATATTCGACAAAGCAATGTTACTAGTCTTTGTGAAAAAAATTAAACATTGAACTATTGTCAAAGCAAGTCGGGTGAGAAGATTAGATTAAAGGTTATGTAAAAAGTCGGTCAAATGAATATACACAAGATCTTTGAAAATGATATTCCGTGTACAATGCAATGCCGTGCGGCGGTGTTTCTTGTAACTTCATTCAAACTGTAACCTCGCGAAAATATGTCGACTCACATTTGTTGCGGATTTTAGAAGAAAGTTACGTCAAACTAACTGCCAACAGTTATTGACAAAAATACTGTAACCCGTAATCTAACCGGCAATTAGTATAATTTTATTGTTTTGAAAAGTTTTAACTTTCGCTCTCGACCCGTTCTATGAGGCTTCAACACGAATTTGCATGTTACTTAGAACTTCATTTAAAAATACTGAATTATTTAACACTGAACCCCACAACAACCCTTAAATTACACAAACAATACAAAATTAAATCAGTAAAATTAAAATAATAATAAAAAATAAAACAAATTAAAAGCAGTTTGGAGACACGCGAACAAAATTTAAATATTTAAAAATAAAATTAAATAAAAAAATAAAAATACCGAATATATGTGGTAGCTTTAGCGACGCGTAAAGATGCGCTCGCGACGGTCGGCCGTCGACGAAGACTGCGCGGTGTGCGCCTGCGCAGATCGTTCGGAGGGGCGGCCGGAGCATCCGCGATTGTTCTCCTTATTACTCAAACTTTATACACAGATGTACTAACGCGGTACGCTGCTGGTGTTGCAAAATTTTAGGTTCTTGACTAGCTATGTGTCGCGGATACGTTTGCAAGCTGTTTTAACTTTAGTAGTTATCCGTAGTGATTATGTTCAATGCACAAGAGTTACAGCTTTTCTTATAAGTTTGTTTATTTTATGAGATAGGTCGGCAAACTTACCTGATGGTAAGCAATCAGAACCACCCATGGGGGTGTCCATGGGTGGTTCTGCCACAACGGAGGGTTTATAAGTGCGTTGCCGACCTTTTGGGGATTAGGAATTTGAAGATTTTTGGTTTGGGGAAGGATTGGGAGAGGGGAACTATAGGGCTTCCGGTAACCTCACTCACACGGCGAAGCACACCGGTTTTCTGTGAGGCCGTGGTCTCACGCCGGTCGAGCCAATCCATTCGTGCTGAAGCATAGCTCTCTTACACTTCTATTGTTATGACTGTGTAGAAACACAAAATATTACTTTTATCTATACTAATATTATAAAGAGGTAAAATTTGTAAGTTTGTATGTTTGTAAATATGTATGTAGGGGGTAATCTTTGGAACCGCTGGTCGGATTTCCAAAATTCTTTCACTAATAGATAGCTACAATGTTCCTGAGTGCTATATGCTATAAAACATCATGCTAATATTAAATGGAGGCGAGCAGCGAGTGAAACCGCGCGAGAGTAGGTATTAAGTAATAATGGTCATGAATTTGGTTGCAGAAAACTAATATTTTTTAACTAAAACTTTTGAAGTATTTATTTATTTATTTATTTAAGACTTCATGCACAAAACATTGTACATAGGCGGACTTAATGCAATGAGCATTCTCTACCAGTCTACCTTTGGGTGATGCAGAGATACTTTATCAAGTGGCAGGTGCAGAAGCAAGGAAATTCAATTGAATATACCAAACATATATATAAAAATATACATAACACACTTTACATACATACATACTATATATATACATTACAATACATATTTATAAGGCAGTAAATATATATATATAACGGCGTTTAAGTGAAGTTATTTCTCAAGTAGTGGAGAATTTGTTTATTTATGTTTTAGTTTTACCTCTTTGTATTTTTCATATTGCGTATGGTAACAATTAAGAGCGGGTAACACCGAATGGGTTTGTGTCAGTTGTCTTACGGGCAAGTAATGAGGAATTAGACAGGGTTGTTGATGGGTTGCCCGTAGAAACCAACGCAACTCCATTTGCTCTTGCAATTTGAAAATAATATTATTTTGGCTTCTTACTTAACGTTGTTTTATGTAATACACGGATGTCCAATTATATCGGTTCACTTTATTATTTACCAAATTTCTATTGCAATACCTACCATGAATACTAGCGAACTACCTGGAGAACAAGGAAATACAGCCCGGCCTCCCGATTCTCCGACATCAGAAGTGGGATTACCCGAGACACCCCAGGAGCATGAATCAGGTTAATCATTTGCTATTAATTCAAGTAATGAATCCGATCGCTGGCGAGAGATGTTCAAATTGCAACAAAGTCATATTATGGAGATAATTCGTTCGGTAAAAGAAACAAACACAGACAATATGAAAATCGTTCTTCCTGAATTCAATCCTGATTCTCGTGATGTCGATGCTAAGTCATAGTGTTATACTGTAGACCTTTCATCATCAGCCTGTAAGTGCCCACTGCTGAGCAGAGGCCTCTTCTCATACAGAGAAGGTTAGAGCGTTAATCATCACGCTTGCTCAATGCGGGTTGGCGATTTTAAACTTATAATTAGAAATTACAAGTCTAGGTTTCCTCACGATGTTTACCTACACATGTGTATGAAAGAAAAACAAATTACCAGTTGCTCTTTGATTATGGCCATGAGCAAAGCATTTAAAGGGTCAGGTGCTACGTGGTTGAGGCAAAACAGTATTCCAGGAATGACTTGGCCGCAGTTAAAGGACTTATTTCTTGCTAGATTTGAATATGTAGAGACTCCAGCTGCTACGCATGCACGTTTTTAAATAAAAATCCTAAGGATGGCAAGTGTATGTATATGGCGGCATATGTAACTAGATTTCTGAGTACATTAATGAATCCTTGGCATTCGTTGTCAATTGAGGAAATCGCAATCGAAGTCACTTTGGCTCACGCAGAAAACTTGAAACAAAACTGCAAAGTTAATTGTACACTGTAAAGATTGAGAACAGAATAAAATTACAACAAGATTTGATGACGTATTCTTATCGTAAACGAGGATCTTTTGTACAGAAAAAGTTCAATGATGCTAAAAAAATACGATATAGTATGGTAAATACAAGGTGGTGTTATAAATGCGGTAAACAAGGTCATATTTTATCAATGAAGACCATGCATCATGATGCCAAACCTCGGCAAACAATAACCAGTAAACAACAGGATAGTCAAGACAATGTTGGCTGGAAGAAAATGATGTTGCCTACGTGTTATTACTGAATGATGAATTAGGTCATATCGCTTCTCACTGCTCAAACAAGGACAATAAGGACGTCGTCAAGAAGAACAACGGTAGCAGCAACGACAGCATTGGAAATGTTGAGCACCAAGTGAATACCGTCACAATGAAGCCTGTCACAGATTGCTTAGAAATTGAATCCGGTGAGAAATTTTCATTTTGTTTTGATTCAGGTGCTCAGTGCTCTCTAATTAAAGAAAGTTTAGCAAATAGGTTTCCTGGCATACGTCGTCATGCTTTAGTGACATTATTAGGTATAGGTTCATCAAACGTAAAGTGTAACGTTCAAATTCTAACAGATGTCACTATACAAGGATATTCAATGCAGGTTTTATTTCATGTAGTGCCAGATAAATGTATTCCTGAAACAATAATGATTTTAAGGGATTTGTTATGGGAATTTTAGTTGAAGTTGGTGAGCGTCATTTTGTATTAAAAAAGGAGAAAATAGTTTTAATCTGTGACGTAGGTTAAAAAAAATATTAATTTTGACAACGCTTATACTGACAGTTGAGTTTAAAAAATGAAACTAATTTACTTTCACTATTGGAACGATATTTGGACTATTTTGTAGAAGGCACACCGACTGGTAGAGTAATAACAGGGCAATTAGAAATTCGATTAATTGATTTGAATCGTACAGTAGGTACAACGGCGGCCTTACCGTTTGAGTCCTGAAGAAAGAAAAACAGTTCGCAATCAAATTAAAGAATTGTTGAAAGCTTCTATTATTCAAAAGAGATACTCAACATTTGCATCTCCAATAATATTGGTTAAAAAAAAGATGGAACTGATCTTTTATGAGATTATCGAGAATTAAATAGCAATACAGTTCCAGATCGTTACCTTTAATTTCTGATCATATAGCACGTTTGGTAGGAGCTAATTATTTTACTTCACTAGATATGGCTAGTGGTTGCAACCAGATACCAATTCATGAAGAATCTATAGAGCATTCAGCTTTTGTGACACCAGACGGACAATTTGAATATTTAGCCATGCCGTTTGGTTTAAGAAACGGTCCTTCTGTATATCAACGTGCCATCAATAAGGCTCTTGGTTCTTTGACTTTGGAAAAATGCTGAAATAGAAAAAGGTAGATTCGACAAAAATAAAGCAAAAGTAAAACCTTTTAAAGTTAGTGATTACGTTTTATTAGAAAATCATGAGCGTAACAAAACGAAATTAGAACCAAAATTTAAGGAACCCTATCAAGGGGCTGCTAGGTGCTTGATGGTAACAGGTATTTGCTAAAAGCATTAAACTCTAATCGCACGTATAAGTATGCACATGATCGCATGTGACCTATGCCAGAACGTTATGTACCCTTGGTTAAATGTAGGGTTACAAAAGCCTACTAATATCGCTGAGCCAGAATGTGTCGATGATGGCGCAAGTGAGTATATTAGATTAATTGTGATTATCACAAAAATTCACTTTATTTTAAAGTATTTAAGCTAAGCGAATTGGTAAGGGTAGTGTATTTTGTGACTTATGTGTGGATCATTGTAGTGAGAAGTATTTAGAAGTAGTGCCTTAGTGGCAAGATGTGCCTTAGTGGCAGGATGTGCCTGTGTGGCAAGATGTGCCTTTGTGGCAGGATGTGCCTGTGTGGCAAGATGTGCCTTTGTGGCAGGATGTGCCTTTGTGGCAGGATGTGCCTTTGTGGCCAGATGTGCCTTTGTGGCAAGATGTGCCTTTGTGGCATGATGTGCCTGTGTGGCAAGATGTGCCTTAGTGGCAGGATGTGCCTGTGTGGCAAGATGTGCCTTTGTGGCAGGATGTGCCTGTGTGGCAAGATGTGCCTTTGTGGCAGGATGTGCCTTTGTGGCAGGATGTGCCTTTGTGGCCAGATGTGCCTTTGTGGCAAGATGTGCCTTTGTGGCATGATGTGCCTGTGTGGCAAGATGTGCCTTTGTGGCAGGATGTGCCTGTGTGGCAAGATTTGCCTTTGTGGCAGGATGTGCCTTTGTGGCGGGAGGTGCCTTTGTGGCAAAATGTGCCTTTGTGGCAAGATGTACCTTAGTGGCAAGATGCGCCTTTGTGGCAAGTTGAGCCTTGGTGTTTAGTTGAGCCTTTGTGTTTAGTAGAGACTTTGTGTTTAGTTGAGACTTTGTGTTTAGTTGAGACTTTGTGTCAAATTGAGACTTGTATTTAGTTGAGACTTTGTGTCAAGTTGAGCCTTTGTGTTTAGTTGAGCTTTAGTGTACAGTTGAGCCTTGGTAAAAAATTCTCTGAGTGGCAACTGGCCGGTGCGCCAGAGTTGCTTAATGTATTGTAGGAGTTTGCGTCAGGTTGTAAGGTAAATGTTATGTAAAATTAATGTGTTATATTTGATAGTTATAATTACTATTGTATTACGTTGACTGATAGCTGTGATCGTTATGATGGTGTCGTATATTGTGATCTCATAATGTTCGATTTATAGAGTCAGGATGACCGAACGGGAAGTGGTTCACTTGAGTTGTTTTATGATTTTTCACAGGTGACGATTAATAAAACAAACCAGTCACACGAGGACGTGTGAATTCGCAGGATGGCCGTAACGGCGTATAAGTGAAGTTATTTCTCAAGTAGTGGAGAATTTGTTTATTTATGTTTTAGTTTTACCTCTTTGTATTTTTCATATTGCGTATGGTAACAATTAAGAGCGGGTAACACCGAATGGGTTTGTGTCAGTTGTCTTACGGGCAAGTAATGAGGAATTAGACAGGGTTGTTGATGGGTTGCCCGTAGAAACCAACGCAACTCCATTTGCTCTTGCAATTTGAAAATAATATTATTTTGGCTTCTTACTTAACGTTGTTTTATGTAATACACGGATGTCCAATTATATCGGTTCACTTTATTATTTACCAAATTTCTATTGCAATACCTACCATGAATACTAGCGAACTACCTGGAGAACAAGGAAATACAGCCCGGCCTCCCGATTCTCCGACATATATATATACAAATATATATATGTATATGCAGTCATAGTCCCGATGATTCCCCCATCCTCTTCAAAAGAAGCTCCCGAACTCTCTGCTTGAAAGACAGCCGACTAGTCAGGATCCTGATATCGGGGGGTAGCGCATTCCACAGAAGAATAGCCTGAACGAAAAATGAGGAATGGAGAAATTTTGAGTGATGAGTTGGACAGTTGAGGAGACGATTGTTAGAAGAACGAAGGTATTTATTGTGGTTTGCGCATGTGTATTGGAAGTAAGAGGACATATAGCTAGGTGGGCAAGGTGAGTTAAGAAAGGAAAATAAAGTGGTTAGCGCCCTTTGCTCCCTACGCTGGCGTATAGGCAACCACTTCAATTGCAACCGATGTGCAGAAACATGATCATATCTGCGTAGGTTGAAAACGAAACGAATGCAGTTATTCAGAAGTCGGTCGAGTTTATTGAGGAGATCTGCATTCAGGTCATAGTAACAAACATCAGCATAATCTATTATAGGGAACAACAAGGCCTGTACAAGCATCGTCTTGGTGACGGGCGGAAGCAAGTTTTTCACGCGGTAAAGGGCCCGCAGCGACCCGGTCACTTTTTTGCACACGTTAGTTACTTGTGTATGCCAGTTTAAACTCCTGTCAATGTGTAAGCCTAGGTCTTTAACATTATCGCTGTAAGGAACGATCGCACCGTCGAAAAGAACGGCCGGCAGAGATGCACTGTCAATCTTACCTAGCGATCGAGAGCTTCCGATGATGATAGCCTGGCATTTATTCGGGTTTACCGCAATGCCAAACCGAGCTGACCGGGCACTAATGTAAAGTAGTAAAGTATCTTAGTGTTGTAGGTCTAAATCACCACCAGCAGAGTTTTAGCTTAATATCATAACTTACCTACATTATGTTGAAAATTGATGTCTGAAAATAACAATAGTCCGCCAGGTTAAGAGGTCCATCTTGAGGTTGCAAGTTCAAATCCTGACTCGCTAAACAATGGTCAATGTAGCAGGAGGATTTAAGATTAATAGGTAATTACGGATGGGTGTAGTTGAACATAATATTATGATGGTATTTCGTTGTATATATTATGCATGTATCAACGAATATACGCAGAAGAACACAAATAACTTGACTTAATGTAAGACTAGCTTTTGCCCGCGACTTCGTTCGCGTGTAAGAGTAATTTCTTGCAGATTTTTGGCATATAAACTATCCTATGCCCTTTCTCTAGTTCCAAACTATATCTGTACTAAATTTCAAAGAAATCGATTCAGTAGTTTAGGCGTGAAGAAAAGACAGACAGACAGATAGACAGGGTTAGTTTCGCATTTATAATATTAAGTTTGGATTATAGCTTTAATTAGAATTGTCATACTGGTTTTTCTAGGGATTTTTCCAAAGCCCAAACACTCTATTTGAGAATTGAGTTTCGTGTAAAACTCCTGTATGCTAAACAACACATTTTATTGGAGTTTTATTTTAATTGCTCATAGACTTAATTTAGTCTTGAAACCAAATCTTTTTCTTATAGAATAAAATGTCAAACTATCACAAGGACCACCTCTATGGTAGCAATCACCAGCAACAAAGGAGTTACTAATGTATTGCCAGCTATTAGGTATTTGTTAGGGATTTCAGAATTACAGATTTAGATTGGAAATGGCATCGGGTGTGGGTGTGTTGGGCCTCCGGTAACCTCACTCACGCGGCGAAAATAAGCAAGCATCATCCCAGTATATCGTAACAGCGGATTTAGGAAGTACATTCATCATCATCAGCCTATAAGTGCCCACTGCTGAGCAAAGGCCTCTTCTCATACGGAGAAGGTTAGAGCATTAATCACCAAGCTTGCTCAATGCGGGTTGGCGATTTCAAACTTATAATTTGAAATTATGAAAGTCCAGGTTTCCTCACCATGTCTACCTTCACCGTATGTCAGTGGTGTCTAAATAATCATATAAAGTACATATAACTCGGAAAAAGTCACAATGGTACTTGCCAGGTTTCGAACCCACACTCTCATGCATGAGAAGCGGTCTCCTTAACCTCCGGGCCACCACAACGAGGAAGTACATTACAAGAAGATATTGAGTATAGAGTACTTATTTTTTAAATTAACTTGCACACATTCTCCAATAAAACTAAACCTTTTCAACTGTGGTCTTCAACCCGCCTGCTAAGCATGATGATTATGGCAATCTCTCTTCTGTATGAGGCCCTTAGTCCAGCGGTGGACGGTCACAGGCTGTTGATAACATCATGCTTCTTATTTGGCGGTGTACGTTGAACACTTTCAAGCATTTCAGATTGTATTTAATTTTATCACGTACGCAGAGAAAGCTGTTTGAAGTAAATCGTTCGTGCCTTACACATGACTGCTCTATAAAAGCTGTATCGTATCCAGAAATCAATCCATGTGAATATTGTAAATAAACGTGTTTGTTTGTTCATCGTTTTGTTATTGATATCACTTGAAAAACATGGTCTCCACAATAGGATATTCTCCTGTGCCATGGATATTTACAAGCATATAATTTCACATACACATGACGCCCAGACCTTTTACTGCAATTTGTGCGGGAAACCCTTAACTCATTGTGCTGTAACCGGTTGCCCCTAGCCGCTTGCAACCACCCATCAGGGTAAAATACTTATGCGTCTTAGCAAATGGCAATAATTTCATCCCCTAGGGTTTTTACGAGGTAGAGCGGCTAACGAGCATACGGATAACTTCATCGACAACCATGGACATCAGCAACAACTGATAAGTTGAGAGTGCGATGCCGCCCTTTTGGGTGTTAGAGATTGGGTAGGGATGGGAGGAGGGGAAGGATGGGATGGGCCCGGTCGTTTAACGGTGAAACACAACGCTGTAATTGTTTCAGTGGTATAAATCTGGTTGAGCCGACTCATTTGTGCCGAAGCTTGGCTCTCCCAGACTTACCTCATAATATAACTGATTAATAGTGTCCTTTTATTGTAACTTAAATGTTTCTTATATGTTAATGCTATATACCACAGAAAATGTTCTTAATTTTCTACCTTTTAAATTTCGGTGCCACTAACTTGGATTTAAACAGTTTTCCTGTATATACCTATATATAAAATACTTTACCATTATGTAAATGCTACTTATATTTCTCCTTAGACCCGCAAGCAACACCGCGGGTCAGTATTGTGTATTATAAATAAATCGATCTGAAGTCAGCATTGACTGACAAAGACTGTCAGTCGTCAGTCGACTGCGTCAATAGCTGACGGAAACGTCATCACTTAGGTGGTATAGTTCAATCGTGAGCGTATTTTATATATCGTCCTTATATTTTGAGAGAAAATGAAACAAGAAGGGTAATGGATGATTGTAGCGGATTATAATGTATGGCATTATTTCTTTGAAGAGATATAAATAAATTATTTTAAATTATGTAATAGCTAAAAATATGGGTTCTTTTCTTTGATTATCTACTGTGTGTATGTAGTTGATGGGATAAATATTTTTGAACAGTAACTATCGTGAGACATGCTGAATTTATTGAAAAAACAACTTTCTAAAAAAACAAAAAAAAAAGCAAAACAATTGACTGAGACAACTACTACTAATTTCAAATTACAATGGGACTCTTATTCATGAGCATGCGCGTCGCGGTGACTTTTCACAGTTATATCATATAAGTCAATCGCGATTTTAAATAAACAAACATTTCATTATTATTTTTTATTCCTAGTATTGCGATATTGAGCCTTGTTTGAAAGAACATTCGTCAGCTTTTTATCAGCCCTAATCTTTACTGGTCTTCTGTTGTAAGAGTCGACTTACCGTCTCTGATGAACATGATCCATATAAACTTCAATCTCCAACCTGTCTACCAAGTAGAGATTATTGACCACCCTGTGTTATTTAGAAGAGGTTCATATAGAACAGGGAACCATCATGGACTCTCGATGAACTCAAATCAAAGTCCTCTTCATCAATTATTCATTCATGCACTTCATGTAGTTAGATAACGCCAACCCAACAGTTATCACGCCAGTTCACTAACTGCACCTGATTTATGAGGTCTCGGATTCAGTTCCCGGGTCGTGCAAACTTCACGTAACGAGCGCCATAGATTGCACGGTGTGCAGTCCGACCACCATAAAGTAAACCATTGTTTGTATTTCGCTATAAAGAGTAGCTGTCTCCGTTTGTCTGTCTGTGTGGTGGTGAACTATGTAACTTGGAGTCCTCACGTGTTATTATCGGTTTTTATATCAGAAGTTTCTTTTTCTTGTTAAATGTTTTAAAATAATATTTCATGATGTTTATTTGATAAATTAGATGGAACAGCACGTCGATTCTATAAAATTTGTTTGATTTTGAATTGTGTTCGAGTGCGAAGTGAGCGTCGAAGTGACGGGTAAATTAAATTTTTGAATGCCACTTTTAACGTCATTTCATACTTTATCTTTCAAAATGATGCTGTCAATTTAGTTCAACTCGCAAGTGTAGCGCTAGTGTACTACTACTCACGGCGGATTCAGATTCGAAGTTTAGAATGAAGTCTTACAGAATCACACTGCAGGTAGAGTTGTTCAAACTGTCTTTATAATTTTTGAAATATAGAAATATATTAGGTACTATTATCATATTTTCCGAAATTTCCACGTAGAATTATTAATCACCATGCCTGTTCATAGGAGTCCAGGTTTCCTCACTATGTCTTCGATCACCATGTGTCAGTGGTGTCTAAAAAAACTTAGTATTGTAGAATATCATAATGAAACTTGATTTTGACATATGAAAATAGTAATTAATAGTCATTTACATTTATTATTCATTTTATTTACTAAGAAATGCCTAGTAACGCTACCACGCTTTTGCGATATATTAGAATTTTCACCTTAATACCCAAGACGACAATCCTTTCACGAAATCTATTAAGAAACCCTTGTATTAATGAGCCCTGTCCGTATAGTTCAAGGTTACATTCTAATCACTGACATATGTCTGTCTGTCTGTCCGTCACATTGGACACGCTGTCACGTGGGCGATGTTTGTTAACTGCTAATCATCAGTTAACAATATTGTGATTATTTTAAACCAACTGGTTAGTACTATAACTGTTAATTGTCAAGGTTTCTGTTGCTAGAGTGTTGACGGTCATTTTCTAGTGAATGTTGTTTATTGTTAATTGATTTCGCTTTTGACACGGATGCTAGGTAACCGGCTGCCGTATAACGCGTTGCGGGTTCGATTCCGGTACGGAACAATTCTTTGAGCGATCAACATATTTTTTTCGACAACATATTAGTTTTAACGGACGCCCGAAACATGAAAAATTTCAAGTGTGGGGCAATGTTTAAAAATACAACTTCTGGTCGTAAGGTTTTTTAATCAATATTTAAGGGGTTGTGTTATGAGTTGTTGCGATAAATATCCTTTGTTTTAAAATACATTTTTGACATTAGAAACAATAAACTATTAAATTTCTTTTTAAATACTTTGCCACAAGATTTTACCGCCACGCCACGATATTTTTGAAAATTTTCCTGCAGGATGCAGAAGTGAATTGCATCAAAATGCAGCTAAACGCAGTTTATCGCAACCTTAAAGTAAATTTAATTAAATCCTTTTAATTTGCGGTCCATTAACCAACTCGCGTCAATGTCAACGGTTCAGACCATCGCGAAACGTTTGGCAAATAACTGTCATTAGGGAAATAGTTTCAAGTTGTCATCATTTGCTCGCCCTCCAAGGGCATTCAGTTAGATTTATGTTTAAGTCTTCTGCGAAAATTGAGAAACGAAAATGTATTTACAGAAATTATAGCTACTAGCATTAGGGTCTACTAAAACAAAATTTACAATTGATTGAGATTTTAATAATAACATTCTAAGTTAATGTTTATTATAAGTTGAAGGAGACTCAGGAGAAGGATGTATCTCAATAAGATGCTGGTATGGGTCTTGACCGTACTTCCGGGATTGCTCTGATAGCCGTGGGATGCCCCTCCTTATCCAAGTAGCTCAACGTATGTTGCCCCCGTGTTGCTACATGCTAGCGGCCATTTCGGGGGGCACATTAATTGAGTTTGCCAGTCACCCCCTGCCTGTTTATCCGTATATATCAATATTGGTCAGGGGCAGGGGCCATAGTATTTCCATAGTTATCATCCAACCCAAATCCATTACCCTTTCAATTATTACCACATTTCACAATAACCTGCATCAACCGGGGATTACCCTTGGGTGCAACGAGCCTCTGCGAGTTGGCTTCAGCCCCTCGTTCGCCTTCCAAAGGTCCGGGATCCTGAGATCTCGCGAAAAAAAACAAACATTCTAAATGTTATGTTTTTTCTTTGATTAAACTAATTGTTGGCTTATGAAGATTTATTTTACAGTGCCCTGAATAAAACAATATTTTATTTAAACCGACTCTGAATAAGCTTCAGAATCGGTTTAAATAAAATATTTCGTTGAGTTGTCGTGAGTGATTTTGCTTCAGTTTCTTAAATTTAATTATCGTTGACAAATAGCTGTCGCGCCGTCACAATTAGTGGAAAGATGAAAATGAATGCTGTACGCAAGCTGTCGACCGCAACTTTAAGAAAATCTCTGGAATTTTAATAATAGTTTAACTTTGCCATCTTAATTTGAAAAGGAAATAGTCACCTTGAATTACGTTGTCATGGCAACCGCGGGGCGAAGAAATATACAAACTGAGACTAAGCTTCCCGGGGTCCAGCGTAGAACAGTAAAGAAGCTGTGTAATTTTTAGTCAGTAAGAGTCTTACACTCCATTTTATCTCACCCAGGACGAGAGAAGTAATTGGATGATTCTGTTCTCTCAAAAAAGGCACTAGCTAAGTCATCAGCCATCTTAAACATATGGTATAAACGATAATTAAAAACGGTCTATTTAATTTGTCAAACGCCAGTGTTTAAGTTAGTAATTTTTCTTCACTCGGTTAGACTGCTAAAAGAGAAAAGAGACTTGACGTCTCTTATGAAATATTTTTTCGAATCGTTGCAATTTAATTGCCATGCATTTTGATTTCGTACTTACGTATACCACAAGCTAATTTGATTTTTCTAAAAATCTTAGCTAGTTTTATAGTCATTGTCTAGATTTCTCCATAAAATCGTAGTGTTCGTCGTTAATTTCGCCGTGATCTCAGATCCTGGTATCATGTCGCCAGATCTGGCCGTAGGCGGCAGTTGCGCAAGCGCATACGTGAGACCCTGTAACAATATGTGTCGCAGCATCCGTTACATACGGCAGCCATTTTGGAAAATCGTCCCGATTAGATTAGGATTTTGATTGGTGTCGTTAGAAAGTTTTACTGTTTTTATATTTTTTTAATACGAATGTCATTTCTTTTTAATATAAGTAATTTTGAAGTGTAAAATATAGAATTTCATTGTGTTTTACGGAGTCGTAAATATTATTACTTTTTATCGTTGTGTTGTTTCGTGTGGGTATCTAGCTAATCCGTGGCACATTGCAAAGCAGCTACTACACATCGAGCTGTCAAACTATCTACTAGTTTGATGGGCGAAATAGTATCGTATTTGAGACCTCTTTTAATATACCCATAAATAACAGCGGCCAAGTACAATCCAAAATCACGTTTAATATATGTGAGTTCAACGTAAATAAGTAAATGTTGTGTGTAGAAATGGTGTGTTCGCTATAGCAACAGAAGTAGACAAATCTATATAAATTTACTGGCTATTCCCGCGCGGTTTCACCCGCTGCTCGGCTCTTTTTGGTTGTAGCGTGATGTTTTATAGCCTATGGCACTCGGGAACATTGTAGCTATCAATTAGTGAAAGAATTTTGGAAATCCGACCAGCGGTTCCGAAGATTACCCCCTACATACAAACTTACAAATTTTATCTCTTTATAATATTAGTATAGAAATAGAATTTCACCCGTTTGACTATCACTGTTCATGAAGTCTAAGTTTTTGAATGCACGGTTGGCTGGGTTCGATTCCCACATGTAACGACGTTTTGTGTGATCCACAAATTGTTGGTTTGTGTCCGAGTGGCACTCACGACACAGGAGAACATCCTAGTGCTCCTAGGGTTGTTTTAGAAAAAAAAAGTACATCCTGGTGATAGAAATAGAAACAAATAGACAGACGAACGATTACACGGATTACCGGATGTTAAGCAATCGACGCTTTCAATGATTCACGCAATATCAAAGGATTTACGAGTGCTTGAGGAGAAACAATTCAACCATGGATACCTAAATCACCAGAAGAGTTTAGTTGCCAGCATTGTAGATATAAGGGGTTTCAGATATTTAAGACTTGGGGAGGGATGGTGGGAATGGAAAGATAAGGCCTCCTGTAACCTCACTCACATGGCGAAACTCAACAATCTTTAGGTAAGGCGTAAGGAACCTTACAAAATGTTTATAAGTACTATTAAACAAACTGATTTATGAATTTCAAATTGGAATGTCATAGTTCCTAAGGTGGCCAGTACCTATCAATATCAACCTATACACATTATCGTTGTAGATACATACCTATATAACAATTAATGATCTGCTTGTATTTGACAGATTGATACAAATTGACAGACTTATAATAATGATGGTATGTAAAAGTGGGCCGGCATCAAATGTAATGGAACAAAACAATAGATTACGTAAGTATCGGGGTTCGATAGGAAAGGTGCACGATTTGATTTCGATTATGTAGGTACCGATTGATACGAATGTCATATTAAATATAATACATTACATAGAATGATCTTCGGTTTGATGTATTTTCATTTCAAGTGTGGGAGAGTGATGCTTCGCCACGAGTACGCCGGCTCCACCGGCGTGATACTCAGACTTACAGTGTAATACTAAGCATGCGTTTTGTTTTTTGTGAATTAAGTTAACGGAGGCCCAATTCTCCCAGTCCCTTTACCCCAAATCTCCATGCCGAATAAATGAATATATAAATAAATTAATAAACTCCTCAATTCTCTACTTCCTTATTGCTTACCATCGGGTAATACGCCAGCTCGTTTGCCGACTTATCACATAAAAAAATACTTTTATACCTATTGTAACAATTATAAAGGACATTGCCCAAAATCAGTATCGCTATAGAAGATAACTGTATAGCCACAAAAATATACCCATAAATTATGAAATCTTTTTTTAACTTTTCTTAGTTATCTTGATCGAAATCGAATGTGGGGTAATGTTTTGGGTCTAAATAGTTATTAATTCGATTTAATTGCATTATTTTCAAGATGGCTTTCTTAAAGTGAAAGAAGTGTTGTCAACTTTATGAACTTCCTCGTAATCAGTTTTAGCTGCTATGTACAGGCAGACGCTGAGTTTTTAAAAATATTTCAAATATTAGATATTATCGCGTGATTTTTACTTTTGAATGAAGAATCAGAACGCATGTCTTAGGTTGCGTTCTGATTCTTCATTTAATGAAAACTATAAATATACGTTTGTAAACGTATCAACGCAGCATGCTCGTCGTTAATTTCATAATTGCTTCAGTTTTACGATTACATTGACTGAGTAATACAGGCACAAAAAATGCTGAACAATCTTACATGAACTGTTGGTGACGTCACACTAACTTTTCGCTCGTAGTTTCATTCACTTCTGATTATTTTCTTAATTTGATTAAAGGCGAGATGGCCACGCAAGCGAGAGCCCTATCTCTATGTACTCTAACTTTGTGATATTATTGAGAACTTACGAAAACCGAAATGTCAACTAAATCCTACAAATTAAACCCGAGACCTCCTTACTCAGCTGTCTTTTTTTCTGAGTGAGGAAACTCGCCAAATGGCTGCTCCCATCCTAGGTGAGGCGGAAATGAGTGTAAGACCCCTACAGACTAAAAACCACCCTGTCCCTTCTCCAGCTCTGGGACCGGTGCCTCAATATAATAGTACGTTTATACCCGCAGCTTCGGCTACGCACGTGATCACTCGACCTCGACGGTTCTAAGTTCGAATTATCCAGGAATATAAACAAAAACTGAATGTAATAATTTTATAAAAAAATTAAAATTAAAATTAAAATTAGGAAAAATAATACTTTGTGCATTTCCCTATTCGAGTACCTTAACAGACTCCAAAAATAGACATTTAGGTGTACTTAACAGTACGCTACACCAATTGACATGTTGTCATAGTGACAAATTAATTTTTTTTGATACTAATAAATTTATTAGTGATTTTATATTGACAGAGAGAGGCATATCCCTCTCAAACACATATAGAAAAACACTTGCTATGCTAATAGCATTCAATATTAACTCTGTTATAAAAAATATAACAGATATTAGTTTTAGGGACGAATCTGTGCTGTCTAGGCTACCTAACAACACAGAGATAGATTTAAACTAGATTTTAAGACAACAGAACATACCATCAATTGTTTTAGTCATGTATTAGCTTCTTAATATTAAGTACCTCAACTTTACTGTCTCTAACGAAGCATATTAATACTCGAATGTTATGTACAGGAATAATTGGACTTCAGATTTATGTACTGTATGCTAACTATTGTTTTTTCTTGATTGTCTTAACCTGTAGTCTGTCACTGTACTTATTAAATAAATAAAAAAAAATAAAAAATAAAAATAAATCATATATAATGTTAGTAGTAAGGTATATTCTGGCAAAAAAAAACTTATATCAAATGTTGTTACACAGGCTCAGGGGAAGCACCATCTTATCTTATTTTATATTAATATTCAGGGCTGCTCCTCTAAATTATTTGAATTAGAAATGTTCCTCGAGAAAACACAATTTGATATTGTGTGTTTAGCAGAACATTGGATGAAAGAGGACCAATTAATATCTTTTAATTTTGATAATTATATTGTAATTAGTAATTTTAGTAGAAAATATATGTTACATGGTGGGTCCTTAATTTTAGTTAAAAATGGCATTAAGTCCAAAGAAAGGAAAGATATTGTAGCACTGTCAGTTGAACACACTATTGAGTTGTCCTGTGTTGAGCTGGATAAACATGTTGTTGTTTGTGTTTATAGACCACCTAATTATCAGAATCTTGCAGTGTTTGATTCAGTAATGGAAGATGTTTTGAAGAAGGTATGTTCTAGCCATAAATCAGTACTTGTATGTGGCGATTTTAACATTAATTTATTGGAAATTGTTTGGATCATTTAATTTAAAAAATGTTTTTCTGGAACCGACTAGGATAACACCATCCACTGCCACATGTATTGATAACATTTTTAGTAACAGTTACTATTTAGAAAAAAAAATTTAAACAGTTTACCTTCTGACCACAGTGGTCTTGTGGTAACTTACAGCACTTATTTGCCTCTACAAAAAATTCAAATAAAGTTTAGACATATTACAAATAGAAATTTAGAGAAACTCAATAATTCAATAGCAACTAAATTAAGTGTACAAAATTTTGATGTCATTAATCCGAGCAGCTTATACGAAAAATTTTTTGCGGTGTTAAATAGGGAATTTCAAGCTATTTTGCCAATGAAATGTAAAGACATCTATTCTAAGTTTCAGTTTAGCGATTGGGCAACCGTAGGTATTCGTAAGAGTAGAGATAAACTTTTTGAACTTTATGGCATGAAACCATTCAATTGCGACCCCCTTTTTCATCAACATGTAAAATTGTACTCAAAAACATTTAGAATAGTATGCAAAGCCGCAAAGCGACTTTTCATCAGTAATAAAATAAAATCAGCTGATGACAAGATAAAGGCTACGTGGAAAATAATACAGAATGAGACAGGTAGGAAACGATTAAAAAATTCGGAATTTTGTTTAAACACTCAAAGGGGACAGATTTCGTCAAGCAAAGATGTAGCTAAGGAGTTTGAGGCATTTTTTGCTAATATACCTGTCACAACAACTGCTCATTTAGAATCATCAGCCAGACTATCGGTAACTTTGCTTAGAGAAAATGTCAAATCATGCAAAGACGATTTTAGTTTTCATTATACCAATCCTGTAGAGATAATAAAGGTTTTTAAAGAAATCAAGATCAAATCAACTGAGGACCTTTGGGGACTATCGGTGAAAGTATGCGGATCACTTATCCGAACTTTACCGCCGTATCTGGCTTTGATTTTCAATAAAAGTATAGATGACGGTGTCTTCCCGAACCTGATGAAATACAGTAAAGTTATTCCATTATTCAAAAATGGTGACACTAAGGAACCAAACAACTATAGGCCTGTGTCTGTTCTGCCGGTTCTTAGCAAAGTGTTTGAAAAGTTAATGCTATCTCGGATGCTTCATCACTTTGATAAACATGCCATCTTCCATCACCAACAATACGGTTTCACTAAAGGTCGTTGTACAACTGACGCCGGTGTCACTTTGATAAAGGAGGTATTCGATGCTTGGGAGGAAGCACAGGATGCTGTTGGTGTCTTTTGCGACCTCTCAAAGGCGTTCGATTGCGTAGATCATGAAACACTCTTGCTGAAATTAGATCATTACGGGATTAGACATACTGCACTCTGTCTACTAAAGTCATATTTAGAGGATAGGCAGCTGAGAGTTCATGTAAGTGGTTCTAACTCACGGGGCTCTGAGATAAGAATTGGCGTACCGCGAGGTTCAATTTTGGGTCCGTTTCTCTTCTTAGTGTATGTTAATGACTTGCCATTTCTATTTAAAACCAAGCCAAGAATGGTGCTGTTTGCAGATGATACATCATTAATTTTTAGAATAGGTCGACGTGTTAATAATTTTGACGAAGTAAACAGATCCATTCATCAAGTTCATAATTGGTTTACAGTCAATAATTTAGCACTTAACGAGAAAAAAACAAAATGTATTAAATTTAGCTTGCCCAACGTACACAGTAATGATTGTGACTTAATTTTAAATGGGCAAAAGTTAGAATTTGTTAACGAGACTATGTTCCTAGGTATTACGCTAGACAATAAACTTCAATGGGGTTCCCACATAAAGACGCTTTCGGGAAGACTGAGCTCAGCTGTTTTTGCAGTTAGACAGATTAGACAGCTCACAGACGTGAACACAGCAAGGCTTGTTTATTTTAGCTATTTTCACAGCATTATGTCGTACGGAATTTTGCTGTGGGGTCGAGCTGCGGAAGTAGATTCAATATTTATTTTGCAAAAGCGGGCTATCCGAGCGATATATAACTTGCCCCCTCGTGAATCTCTGAGAGAACTATTTAAAACGATAAATATCCTAACGGTACCTTGTCAGTTTATATATGAAAACATTATGTACGTAAGGAAAAATTTGCAATTATTTGAAAAAAGAAGCGATAGACATAATTTTAATACAAGAGGCAAAGATAGGCTGGCTGTGCCACGATTCCGTCTGTCCAAAGTACAGAAATCCTTTATGGGGTTCTGTGTAAATTGTTACAATAAAATTCCAAGAAGTGTATTAAATCTTAATGAACGAAAATTTAAAACTTATATTAAACGCGAATTATGTAGACAGGCATACTACAAACTTTCAGATTATATTGAGGACAAGAATGCCTGGCATCATGTTTGTTCGGTTCCACTGGACAATACTCAAATATGTAGTCAGTAGTTATTGAAATTCTCAAAATTAATGAAACCTTGAATGAGTTTATATAGAAGCATTCTTTTGGATTGTGAGTACGCATATGTGAGCGCCATGTTCGAGACAACAAAGGATTAAAATTTTAATGATAGATTAGATAGACCATCATTTGTTCCTTTCTATTAACAACTTGTCTCTGCATTGTGCTCACATAGGGGTACAGTAATGTATAAAAAATGTATTATTGATGAATTGTAAAACAAATATTTTTTTTTAAAAAGAGTAACGATTGAGTTTCTTGCTCGTTCTTCTCCATTCGAAACTACAATTTGGAACGAGCACCTAGCTTCACTGACGAACAGACTGACAGACTACTATTCTATTTTGACGTTTCAAAAGTACCTATTTATGGTTTATTTGGAATAAATGATTTTGATTTGATTTGATTTGATAACACACTAAAGCCGTTTAATTATGTAAACATATAACCCTTTATCACGAACCGTTAATTATAGTGGCACATTCAATCAATATTTCCCCACTTTTCTCAACAAATGGTCTGTAAATTTCATTGCACAGAATAATAATCGTCATAAGTTCAATTTCACGCTTCATAACTCACGCAGTTATTTAGCCGTGAATAGCTTATCATATGCTTCCGCACGGCCGGCGGCTATGGACGCCTCGAGGCCCTTTGACCTGACTCTAACTAACCAGCTTGTTGATATTCAATCAAGTGGTACTGGACTATAGTCAGGTAGAAAGCTTCCATTTATCTTTAGTTGTTAGTGACAGAAAATGTGTGAAAGGGTTCTAGTATAAAGTAAGTTAAACTGTCTGTACTGTCCTTAAACTGTTGTCAGAACACACCTTTCTTGTTATGCCTAACGGTAGTCAGAAAGCAGCTGTTTTTTTCGCCTTAGCAACTTAATAAATAAACTAATATCTTTTTTAAATGTAGATGTTCAAATTTCAATAAATAACTGAATAAATTTTGATCTTGTCTCCCTGATAAAAATTTTGGACATAATTTTTCGCCTGCAAATCGTAAGTAGGCAGGTGTTAGTTAACACATTTACACAAAAACTGGACAGCTGAGTTCTCGGATCAACGTGAACATTCAAAAACAGCAAGCTTCATCACACATGTACAGAAAATATCGACGTAGGTACGTAAGGAAAACGACAACTGCATAAAAATACAAAAAAGATTAGTTTATAGAGATATCTTACAAATGTTTAATGATCCATCTGCAACACAAATTATACTGAGATCTACTGAAAAGAATGAGTTACTCATATGCTTCTGAAAGTCACATAGTTACTTCCAATGTTAGGAAACCACACTCCCACGCATCAGAAGTGGATATCATAATCATAATCATTTATTTGCATTCCATAGAAGTGATTAAAAGGTATTACAAAGGGCTTAAAACTAAGCTACATTTCAAATCAAATCTAATGTCAAAAAGCGATGAAAATAGAATTTTATCGTCAAACGTCCGGGACCATCACGAAGGGTTATTGTTATTAATATTACAATATCAATTAGTTACAAACCATTTAAAATGAAATTGCTACAACTTTCTGTTACTTTTGATCTTTTTATGAATTTAACACTATCTAAACTTCATCAGCCCCATCCTGTATCCTCAAATCCGCTATCCTTAAATCCCTACCAACCTTCAAGAGGTATTCATAGTAAGTGGTCCTTTGGTATTGCGAATATCCATGGGGATTGCACCAGTGGCTTACCATCAGGTAATCCGTCAGCTCGTTTGTCGACCTATGACTTAAAAAAACATCATAAAATCCAAAAAACTGGAACTGGACTCGTTATCAAAATGGGTTTTGCCGTGTGAGTGAGGTTACCGGAGGCTCAATCCTTCCTCTCCCCCAATCCCTCCTCAATCCCTAAATCTCTAAATCCCTAATCCCTAAAAGGTCGGCAATGCACTCGTAACTCCTCCGTTGCGGGTGTCCATGGGCGGCGCTGATTGCTTACCATCAGGTAATACGTCTGCTCGTTTGCCGACCTATTACATAATATAAAATAAAAAATTATATCATCTAATTGTTCATTTAACATTACATTATTTGATAACGAGATCTAAACTTTTTCACTGTTTGTACCAGAATTATATCTGTTTTATTTTTATAGCTCCTTATAAACTGAGGTCGTAAAATTTGCTTCAATTTAACTGTCAAACAAACGACACTTTTATTAACTTTCACATATTATTTAAAATTTGTATTGGTATTGCACGATTAACGAAGTGGCTGCTGTGCAATAAGTCGCGGGTTCGGTTTCCACACGGAACAACATTTTTTGATCCACAAATTTGTGTCGGGTCTGGGTAGCTTGTGTATGAGAATTGTTTTTTTAATTGTAAACGCACTCAAGGTACAGGAAAAAATCAAGGAAAGACAACGATGTTAAAAAAAATGTAAAAGAAAATATGATTGCGGTTTATTAGAATGTCAATTTTGCCTATTTGGTATAAATGCAATTAGCAGTAGTTATGAAATGTATTCCATACATTATTTTTGTTCTGCTTTTTTTCTGGATGAAAAGCCTGCTCTTTGACGTTAGGTACATTATATAATTCTTAATATATTTAAAAGATAACTCATACAACAACAACAATAGTTATTGTGGTATTGTTCAACTAATAATATGGCAATAGGTTCAAATGATGTTTTCAAACCTCCAAGAAACGAACATATTTAACTATTCCTTCTGAACAGGCTGGCAACGTGCCCGTGATTCCTCTAGTTGTAGTTTACCGATAAAAGTCTATGCTATATACAAGAGTCTCTGACTATACTTCAAGGATTAACAGTCGTGAAGTTAAGTTATGTTCACCTAATGTGTGATATTTGTAATTTAGAGACAGAATTCCCAACCTCCTCACCCAAATAAAGTGATTAAGCAATTGTCACTTTAAGACACATCTAAGTAAAACTCTCACGTAAGCACTTCCTAGACAAACTTCCGTTAGAATTATATATAATACAATATTATATATTAACTATGTATATAATTGTAGAGATGTGCTCGCGTGCGCAGATCTATATAAGTGATAAAGTAAGAATATGTTCTGGTTTCTGTCTGTAAAAAAGTGTTCGTTGTTTGTGAGCGTAGATGTGGGAATGGTGGGCTAGTGATGTGTGGTAGTCGATTGTTTTAACATCGATTAATCGATTTCCTTTGTGATGTCTGATAATATTTAGTGATTGATTGATAACTTGTTCTGTTACGTTCCGTGTTTTTGTTATTATTGCAATTTGGACTGCACGGTTCGCGCGGTGGCTGAGCAACTGGCTGCCGCGCAACGAGTCGCGGGTTCGATTTTCGCACGGAACAACCCTTTGTGGGATCTATAAAATGTTGTTCCTGGTCTGGTCTGGGTGTTAGCACCCACGACACAGGAGAATATCCTTGTGTAGCGAAGGATTTTTAAACAAAGTAAAATTTTGTGTCAATTTGGTTTTATAATTTGCAATCACTTAAAATGATAGCCCAATCAAAAATTTAATAAAAAAGACTAAATCTTATTTTTGATAATCAGCTAAAAAGAACAATTCAGTGAACAGTAGAAAATAGTATTGTTGACATTTATAAATATTTATCGATAGTGAAGAGACATCACTACACACGAAAACTTCACAGCGTTGACACGGATCCCGGCGTAATGATCGTCATTATGACATCGTGACGCAACCGCGCCATCTTGCGGGAAGACGGTTTAAACTTTTTACCGAACGATAATCTGATTAAATTCATTATATTTTTGTGTGGATAACTATGTTGTTTGTGATTTTGGCGTGAGAGCATCGGTTTTGTTTTAATTTTGTTGTGATTCTATGCTCGTTTACATAATTAGGAGTTGGTGTAACTTGTTTTATGTGCATGCTATGAGTACCTTTCGCTCGGGGTTGCGATAGTGAAGACTTTTCTTTTGTGTGACGTCAATAGTTTTATTAATTATAGCCTTTATACCTTTTTCGGTAAGAGTGAACTATATAACTTATATAGGTACTTAACTGACAGACCAGCATAGTTGAGGCCAAATGGAGCAATTTGCCTGGTCGGAGTTGCGGTCTTGCGGGTAATACGCTATGACATATCGCAGCCATACTATAAATACTATCAGCGCCATAAAAACTAGAAGATTCTCCTTTCTATAAAAATACTATCAGCCTGTTGTTTCCATGTGGTGTAGACAGATCTTAATTGAATGTTGTTACCTTCTTACATTTCATCTATTCCATTAACAATGTTACCTTACCCATCCAGGAATCCTGTCTTCATTTAATATCAATTAAATTCATCCATATTATTATCTTAGATATTAGACTTTTTCTACTAAATAGATTAAAAATTAAATTATAATCGTCGAAATTGGTGTGACGGAATCGTAGAAAATCAATAAGCGAACATGATCAATTTGAGCGTGTGTCGTAAATAAAAAAATTGACTTAAATATCCATGTAATCCAATGATTGTGGAACTAAAGAAGAAAGTCAACGATTGGAATAATAACTGGCCATGTGTAAATTAATATAAATATATGAGTTTGTACAAAATAAAATATTACGTTAGTCAAATTGTTATTGGGATTGAGTCATCGCATGATGTTTTCTGTGTGTATATACATTAAATTAGCTTTGAAACAATGACCTAGGTATATTACAAATTTCAAACATAAAATTTAACATACACAATCCACCCAGACCTGAAACAACAATTTTTGTATCGCACAGTATTGGCTACTGCGTCAGCCGTGCAGTCAAACTAGAATAAGTACTAGTCTAGTTTATAGTTTGGAAATATGAAGTTGTTAAAAATCATTAATTCCAATTAGACCCTTACTGGCACTATTGAACGTCCAACAAAACAAGTGTTGAAAACAGAATAATGTATTTAGGACTGGAAGCAAAGACTTAACAATTAATAGATCTTACATGCTCTTGACGTGTGTTATAGTTTAGCCAAAAAAAGTTAATCCAAAATATCTATTTGAGAAAAAAAATATTCCCTTTGCTCCTCCAATAATAATATATTTAGATTCTGTCAATATGAGACCAAAAACAGTTATTCATATCCTGAAACGTTTTTTTATTATTTATTGAATCTCTGTTCTGTAGAACCTGGTTTACAGAAGTTGCAGTGATTGGATAACTCAAATACGAAATAATTATTTCTTTTTTAAACCCATCATCATCATCATCAGACGGAAGAATTCCACTGCTGAAGAAAGCCCGACAGCTCGGTGCATCCAATGGCTCCTCGCGACTCTGACAATTCAATACTTACTGATACTGACAAGTCAGGCAGCTAAGGTCCTTTCAGCATCTAGGTCTTTAAAAACAAAAGAAAAAAAAGTAGAAACAATTATTGTTTATTCTATTTTTTTTAATATTTAGATAACTGTAGCATTTTCCTGTAACCTTTGACTGAGACACAGATACCAGACTTATGTGACACAATATTGCACTAGTTATATAACGCGGCTCCGTCTATGTATGCTGCAACCGAGTGATCTAGATTGATGAGTGTCGAACCTCAGGTATTCTTTTCGTAATGATATAGATAATCAGACAATTATTACAAGAGATGTCGATCGATTAATATTGATTATGTCATTAGATTTGGATTGTTTTGATGATATTCTAAGTCCGGATTTGATGGCGGTATTGTTCATTTGTTTATTGTACTTTTCGTGTTGTGGTATGAGTTTTTAGTTTACATGAGCTGACTGCTAGTTTAAATTCAAATTCTTTATTTGCGTTACGAGAACGTTGCCGGCCTTTTGGGAATGAGCGTTTCGGATATTTAAGGATTGGGTAGGAATGGGAGATGGGTAGGGATTGGGCTACCGGTAATCTCACCAACACGGTGAAACACAACGCTGTAGTTGTTTTACGCCGGTTATCTGTGACTATTTGAAGGAAAAAAGAGGTTAAAGAAGAATACTGTTAATAGAAATTCATAAATTTTCGTTGCGTTATATGTACTTATATAATTTTTTATACCTATTTGCTTTAATAAATTATTTATTCATTCAAGCCCTTTACTTGATAGATTACTATTACTATTTAATGCGAATACTCCACTAACAATGCCCACATATTGTTCGCCTTAGCGTTTAGCGTATTAATATTATTAAAAGAATATTATAATTTTTTTTATAACACTATATACCTAGAATTAATACTATCCCTGTTTGCTACTAACGTAAGTGTAACATGAATGGATGTACCTACTAAATTTTATTGTAGTTATAAATATTTTTATAAGATTCCTAATTACAAACATCAGTCCATGAAACTTTTCATAAGCATGATTGCATCTGCATCAAGCAACAGTTAACTGACTACCTCATAGCTGCGCCATCGCAATCCCCACATGACATGCCAAAACTTTTAACTAGGTGCTATTTGTTGCCGGCAACAATGGCGCCTGATACGATTCGCAACAGTATTGGGCAACGCGCACAATGCGCGTAACTAACGTTGCGGCGATGTCGTGACCACTCCCAATTTCACTCATTTAGGTCGGTGATGTGTAATTATAATTATTGCTAGACAATAAGATGTTGTTTTGATTGGTAAACGTGTGAGGTTTTTGTCCATAGTAGATTAATGGGTTTATTATTTTAAGTATTGTAATCCTTGGTGAACTTTTAATTGCGTACTAACCTATCACCGTAGCTAGAAAACATTTTTTCAGCTTTTTGCATAACCTCCTCATTGGGAATGCGTATAGACTAATTGAACCGCATAATCTTAGAACAGAATCATTAAAACATATCGGAAAAGCCTCAGTAAACAAATTGAATACACCTATAATGAGGTTAAATCAATTACAAGAACACAATACCTTGATTAAGTTACAATGAGCGTTATCTAATAGCGTATAATTTCACCCATTGACGACACAACGCCTCCGAATCTCAGCGGGACATTCATTCATACTCCTCGTAATTAATTCCGGCGGTATCATAACAAACCTCTTTCATAAAACGGTCCCAGTAAAGTCCGAGCTTACATCATGAAATTACCAATTGTTATTCAGACCAACATCCTCTAACACTTTCGAAAGCAAAATAAAAATTGAAACGAAACAAACTAACTCTTATGCCAAGGCAATAGAGCCGAGGAAGTATGATAATTTTTATTTTCAACGCAAAAACAGTGGTTTATAGATAAATTATGGATATTTTGCCTAACTTTCGATCGATGTTTTGGAGTGATGAGAAACTATGATTCCCACGGTAACTGTTTTGTTCTACCGTTTTGTTTTGTTCTGACGTAACTGATTTAGGCTTTAGTGTAGTCTAGATTTTAGAATAGACTCTCACATTTGATGATCTTGTGTTTGCCTCTAGTTTCAGCAAGTACCTAGGTACATATTATCTATCAGAGAAATATTAATATCTAATAATTTTGTAACAGTTTTATTATTAACGTTTGCTTGACGTATAAGAAACTTTTTACATTTTCCATTTTATTAAGGTTGCATTAAGAAAATTCAATAAAACTATCTATATGGTTCGTTAACGGCACAATAGAATGGGGAGGGTGCATGATTCTTTTTTATTTTTTAAGTTTCTACTAGTTATTTAACTACCAAGCACTTTGTACCTACCAAACACTTTGCTGTTGACAACGAGATCGATATCAACAGCAAAGTGTTTGGTTCATAAAACCATACAATTATCTTGTTGACAGCTTATGTCTCGTGTAAAACTGACGTCACGTTTTGTTCCACCAGTAATATTGCGTTTCGGATTCGCGGAGAAATTTCAAAATGGAAAAACGAAAAATGGAAATTTTAGAACAGCCACTTTTTGGTTTCACTAATTAATTGCAATAAACTTGAAAAATAATCGTGTAGTGTGTTTTCAGTAGCAAAAAACGATAACAAAAAATTGTCCAAATTACTTGTCAGTGAAGCTACATATATGTAGATGCTTGGTCCAAAAGGCAGATTGATAGTTTTAGTGTAGGTCGTAAACTTAGATCAGATTTCAGTGAACTAAATGGCAATAATATACCTATTTATCATGTACATTATCAGTTGAACTTGCCTTTTCGTATCGAAATACTGATTTTCAATACTCGTAATTACAGTTGCGTGTGCCAACAATTCTAAGATTGAAAACAGTCGGTACCTACTCGAAAGTGTCACCCATTGTGCAATGGAAGCCCTTTCTACAAGCAATTAAGTTTGAACTTTTAGGAAATTAACTTATATGTAGGTACTTGTGTCAGGTGTCAAAATGTCCATCATAGAGCTTAATTGAGGTATTGCATGAGTTGTGCCTATCAAACTCTGTTCTTACTTGGTTTTTAAGGTCGGTTATGCAAGGGTTTGTTTTAAGACCCTGCCTGGGATTATCTCCTTAAGTTGTGTATCCTTTACAAACTTACAAAGGCGTAGAAGAACAACGGAACGGAAGAATTGTTCTGTGTGTCACGTTGTGAGCTGACCAGCGACGATGCTAGTCTTAGAGACATACAGAATCCTTTGACTTTATGTCGTTTCTCTATCTCGCTAATTTCTGTGTTGTATGCGCGACGTCGCTTTGCCGCCGAGTCACACGAATAGAGTCCCGTTACAAGTAGTAGTACAGATTTTCTCAGCATTTTTTTTTATGGAATCGGATGCAATCGATCGGATGGATCGCCTAATGGTAAGTGATCGACGCTGTCCATGGGCACCTGCGGCACCAAAGGAGTCACAGGCACGTTGCGGCCCTAATATGAGTCGTTTAATACAATAAACCGCGATATAACACGTACGTATCTATCTGCAGTTTAGAAAATCTCTAACTCTCTCAAAATTTCTAAATTCATGTAATTCATACTATTAAAGAAAATAGAAAATTCGTGTAAAACAACCACAGCGTTGTGTCGGCAACTCCTCCGTTAGTCCATGGGTGACGCAGATCATTCACCATCAGGTAATTCGCATGCTCGTTCACCGTCCCATCACAATAAAAACCCAATGCTTTCGATATTTCAATTGTAATCGTCAGCCATGTATGGTAGTACTTATATAAATAAAAATAATTGATGACCACATACTGATATACTTACACACCTACGTCCATCTTATTGATCTCCAACGAATTGTTAGCTACATAGCTATGACGAAATAGCTGTCATATCTAACTTTCGATCAGTTTTGAAACAATACGTTGGGTCAGAGTTGACTGATTGTGCGACCCGTGCCTACCTCGCGTGGGCTGACCAATTAAATATATCCGTTATATAATAACAATCAATGATTGGCGACAAATTGTCTTCATGACATTTTCTCAAATTAAATGAAGATACATTGAGTACTGTTTTGAAATTTATAGATATATGTATATAGAACCACAATATTTTATATCGTTGTAGAAAATGGTAGGCCTTATTAAGGATTTTCAAGTGATAGGAGAGGACTAACAGACATGTTACCTGATGGTAAGTAATCGGCGCCGACCATTGCGGAAGTCCGCCTAACGCTAGAGGAGTTAAGAGTGCGTTGCCAGCCGTTTGAATTGGGGTTTCAAAATAATCCATTCTTTTTCAATATAAAAATAACAGATGAATAAAATAATAAAATCTTTTGGGTTCTTAATGGCTGGTTTTCAAAAACCTTAAACATTTTTTGCAAAATATCCTCGAACTATCTATACAAACAGTTTCTTAAATCTTACGAAATTACGTAAGGAACATAAAATGGATACGAAATAAAACAACAATTCACGACACAAAGATATATTCAAAAAAATCTAATCACTACGGTACAAATGGGATAAATTAAAAATTTAAGCTTGAAAACATCATCAAATACTTCAAATTGAAAGACTACACTAGATTATAACATATAATTAAACCTAAGCTGCATTCATTGTCTTCTATATTTTTATATATCTGATCATCCATTATAAAGAACTCAGTAGATTATATTAACTTACACGCGTATTATAATGACACCATAATATACATAGATGTCATTGAATTCTTAAATAGTTGCATAAATATTAATTGTGTGAGTACAGTACAGTTACAAACTAACTTATTAATAGCGGTTACATTAGCTGACTGTTTCTTAACAAAATAATTAAAAGATAGACTTATTAACTAGACCAAGAGTTAGGTCGTACATGAAATATCATATTATATTAAATACTCAATCGTAAATGACTGCGAACTACAGTTTAAATACGGGTTACATCAATAACTGAAAAAGTAAGCATAGATGTGCTTACCGTACACCCACCGTTCACTTAACTACCTCCAATATCATCAGTTACTATAAAAAATAAAATAAACACATTTTTAAAGTACCATGTGGTACAATACAAATAAAACTATATAATGTTATAAATTTAAGAAGAAAATCCGACATTTATCAAGTTCTTTTGACGATTGGAACCATGTCGGTAGTCCGTTGATTACAGAACCATGTTAATGGTACTGCTTTGCGCATTCTTTCCAAGATATTTACCATACAGACATTTTTGTCATAAACATAAATCATTCACGCGTAGAAAATACCTACTACTTTAGGTATGACGCTACAGTTGTCAGTATGCCGCACCATTCCCCTGCCGCTACACGCACACGAAGCGACCAACGCAAGCGTCAGTCCCCGCTTCCCGGGTAATGGGAACACTGGCGCCCTAGCACGAGGCTAGTCTCTCTTAGAACATGACCAAGAGATACTAGCCTTGTCTTAGGGCGCCAGTGTTCCCATTAGCATACTGACTTATGCCCAAGGTATTGGTTGGACAGCCGAGACCGACAGCTGTATGTGTCCCTCGAATCCCGGCATAACATGTAGTGAGTGAATTGGCGTTAGTCTGAATGTACCACTTCCAGTACGGAATAGTTCATTGTCTCCTCAACAGATTGCGATATTCGCAAGTAGTAAATATTCAATCTGTTGTGGAAACACTTACTCCTACACATTAAGCGCATGGAGTAAGCTTCGAGCATACTTGTCAGTATATCGCGATGATATTCCCCTGACTCCTACGCTCGGGTGTAACCAGCCTTTACTTCGGATTCCTCCCAAGTTGGGGCTGGGTTACAACACATTAACAGGAGCTTATTTGCTCGTGACGACTCCCACAGACGGTGGCGTGACAGCCGGGACCGACGGCTTAACGTGCCCTCCGAAGCACGCGATGTTATACTATATCACTGTAAAGCGATATAATATATAATCCTTCAAGAAACTTACTTGGCTGCTATGGCCATACAGAATTAAAATCCTTTTACACACGTGGTATTAATTAATTAATAATTTTATTTACTGATTGCACTGCGATTGTCAGTTCTCTAATGGAGTAAATAACAAACAAATCCTTTGCTTTTAATTATATTACGTTATATTGGGTGCGATGTCGTTTCCCTGTAAGAGAACATTGCTCGAAGAGTTAATTAATGTAATTAATAACGTGTATAAAGGAACCTACACAGTTGTCAGTATGCCGAAGCATTCCCCTGACGCGTGTGATAGGTTAGACCAGTCTGTGCCCGGGGCACTGAGACACACGGAGCGACCAACGCGAGCGTCAGTCCCCGCGGCCCAGGTAATGGGAACACTGGCGCCCTGGGACGAAACTAGTCTCTCTTAGAACATGACAAAGCATGGTGACGACTGTCCGGGGTATTAGTTGGACAGCCGGGACCGACGGCTTAACGTGCCCTCCGAAGCGCGGAATGAAAATACAAAATCATTGATGGCCTATAAGTTCGGGAGTAAAAACGACAATCACAGAAAATAAAAGCTTATATTTTCAACCTTCAGTTTGTATTATGACCAGAACATTGGATGATTCTGTGTAGAGCCTAAATTTAGCAAATAGAGTTCTTATGTATATATATTGTTGCTGAAACGAAACAGTTAATGTTTGAAATATCAAGCTAAGCACAATAGGAGACTTTTTAACTATATTTTCTGCGACGACTTTTGGTTGAATAAGCATTAAATCTACAATGGGCAAATACAAGTTTGGTCAGCTGATCCATTGGTTAGTTAGATAGAAAGAAAACAAAACACTTTTATAAGATTTTTAGTCCAAATGTAAAGTGTTTTACTTTGTACAGCCTGAAGTTTTCCGAAGTGGTAAGCTGACCAAAATATAGCATGGTATTAATTTGTCTGTTGCACATTTAATTAAACGAATGATGACGGTGCAGAAAATATATTGTTTTAAGTATCAAATTGTACATTTTCGGAGGACTCTCCCCATTATACGTTTGGTTTCAGTATCTGTATGTTGAAAGTAATATGCGAACATACCTTAGAACTCCATTGATTTGAACAGTATACTTGTAGTGGAACACAAAACATAGATTTATTATTTTGAAATAAAGATAAATCCATTCACTGAAGTAATTAGTGTCATTTTTAAAGTCAATGATGTTATTCCTAGCTTTAAAATGAACACCACCAAAGCTGGATATAACGACATCAATCAGTTATCTGACCAGCACTAACATTACCCTGCTATCAATCTTTAATTCAAACATGTCACGATCTGAGGAATCCTCCACTTCAAATTGATTTCAACTCAGCGTGTTGTGCTAACCAGTTAAACTGAGCTAATACTGTCTCCACAACAGATTGTGATATTCGCAAGTAGAACTTGTTTAGGAAATATTCAATCTGTTGTGGAAACACTTACTCCTACACATTAAGCGCATGGAGTAAGCTTCGAGCATACTTGTCAGTATATCGCGATGATATTCCCCTGACTCCTACGCTCGGGTGTAACCAGCCTTTACTTCGGATTCCTCCCAAGTTGGGGCTGGGTTACAACACATTAACAGGAGCTTATTTGCTCGTGACGACTCTCACAGACGTTGGCGTGACAGCCGGGACCGACGGCTTAACGTGCCCTCCGAAGCACGCGATGTTATACTATATCACTGTAAAGCGGTATAATACATAATTCTTCAAGAAACTTACTTGGCTGCTATGGCCGTACAGAATTGAAATCCTGTTACACACGTGGTATTAATTAGTTAATAATTTTGATAACTGATTAACCTGCGATTGTCAGTTCTCTGATAGAGTAAATAACATCCAAATCCTTTGCTTTTAATTGTATTACTTTAAACTATTGGGTGCGATGTCGTTTCCCTGTAAAAGACCATTGCTCGAAGAGTTTATTAATGTAATTAATAACGTGTATAAAGGAACCTACACAGTTATCAGTATGCCGAAGCATTCCCCTGACGCGTGTGATAGGTTAGACCAGTCCGTCCCCGGGGCACTGAGACACACGGAGCGACCAACGTGAGCGTCAGTCCCCGCGGCCCAGGTAATGGGAACGCTGGCGCCCTGGGACGAAACTAGTCTCTCTTAGAACATGACAAAGCATGGTGACGACTGTCCGGGGTATTGGTTGGACAGCCGGGACCGACGGCTTAACGTGCCCTCCGAAGCACGGTATAAAACAAACCAAATTCAAAACTGAATTCTATATAAATCCTGAAATAATTCTATTTAAGGTTTTAATATTATAATTATAAAATATATAAATAGGCTGTAGTAATCTTAGATTGCCCATGCAGTGGAACAAGTTACATACAATATATATTTTGGATTAAAACTTAGTAACAAAAGTACCAAATAACGTATGTTTAAAAAATATCTAAAACCATATACAGGATTAATCAAAGCAAATTTTTAGTCAATGATTTAATTTGCAGCATAATAACAAACACCTGAGTTGGATACAACTTTTCCTTAAGCATTTGATTGCCAACCAAAACTGTTGAAGGACAATAATCCACTCCGTGGCAGTTACCTGACTAACATTAACATTATACCGCGTTCAAGCTTTATATCAAACATGTTACGATCCAATAAATCCTCCACTTCAAATTGATTTCCTCTCAAACTTGTAAAATACCAATTTAAATGGTTTACAATTATCTCCACAACAGATTGCGATATTCGCAAGTAGAACTTGTTTAGGAAATATTCAATCTGTTGTGGAAACACTTACTCCTACACATTAAGCGCATGGAGTAAGCTTCGAGCATACTTGTCAGTATATCGCGATGATATTCCCCTGACTCCTACGCTCGGGTGTAACCAGCCTTTACTTCGGATTTCTCCCAAGTTGGGGCTGGGTTACAACAAATTAACCGGAGCTTATTTGCTCGTGACGACTCCCACAGACGTTGGCGTGACAGCCGGGACCGACGGCTTAACGTGCCCTCCGAAGCACGCGATGTTATACTATATCACTGTAAGGCGATATAATATATGTTCAATTACATTTATTCAAGTAATTCGAAATTTGGCTGCCATTGCCGTATTTTTAATTGATGAATAGTTTTACTAACTTATTTAACCGCTATTGTTAGATATTTGTAGGAGTACATAAAATTATAATAAAACTTGCTTTTAACAGTATTTTTTTAAACCATAACTTACGTTATAGTTTCCCTCAGAGAACATTTATTAATGTAATTGATAACGCATATAAAAGCACCTACACAGTTGTCAGTATACCGAGACATTCCCTTAACGGGAACTCTGGCGCCCTAGGCGGAGGCTACTCCCCTGTCAAATTATGATGACTGTGCAAGTTATTGTATGAATAGCCAAGACCGAAGACAAAACGTACCATCCCAGCCACACTTACCTACATTGTGTCATTTTAGCATATCAGATAATTAATTAATGACCATATTCATTTCTAGCAACAATGTCCAATGACTTATTGAAATTCGATCCATCTACACACGTATATTAATCCATTAACAATTTTACTTGTAATTGGGACAGTAGTTATTTTTCCCGAGTTAATAGTACCAGCACAGGTACCTTTAACTGTACGGTGAAGCTATTCAAAGCTTGGTTAATGTAATTAATAACGTGTATAAAGGAACCTACACAGTTGTCAGTATGCCGAAGCATTCCCCTGACGCGTGTGATAGGTTAGACCAGTCCGTGCCCGAGGCACTGTGACACACGGAGCGACCAACGCGAGCGTCAGTCCCCGCGGCCCAGGTAATGGGAACACTGGCGCCCTGGGACGAGACTAGTCTCTCTTAGAACATGACAAAGCATGGTGACGACTGTCCGGGGTATTGGTTGGACAGCCGGGACCGACGGCTTAACGTGCCCTCCGAAGCACGAAGTAATTTCGACATAAAGTCCCTTGTATTCTAATCCTAAACTAGTTTAACTTATATTTAAAGTCAGTTTGATGAGGCTCTTTTATATATACCTAGGCTAATGAGAAGTAGGTAATTTTAAATCTCATTTTGAGATAATCGTGTGACCATAGTGGTGTAAAATCTTAGCGATTGATCATTCACACGCGTCAGTATGCCGTGAAGGCATTCCCCTGTCTTGTGTGAAGAGTGTCTAGTCTGTTCCCGAGACTTCAGTACATTGTATACTGATGTCCAAGAACAAGACTACTTTGGGTTTACGAACATGACAAAGCATGGTGACGACCGTCCAAGGTGTTGGCTGGACAGCCGGGACCGACGGCTTAACGTGCCCTCCGAAGCACGGGATTAACTGGTCTGAAACAGTTATGTGTGTACATAACTTATTCTATTCTCCTTAATTTTAATATTACGGTAAACTCCTACCTAATTTCACGTGCAATATGTACATATCACTTAGCACGGTTTTTCTTATATCTATCATCCCGTTTTATGTCGCGTCGTACATTTATATAAACTAATAATTATAATTATTTATGCCTACTTCAAAAAGCAATTTCTTTACATAATATTCTGACGTTAGAGGTTGCAGTTTTTAAAATGTTGTGATGTTTAGAGCGCCTGTTGAAACAAACATAGCATGATGTCGTTTTACAACGCATTGCTCGTTAAATAACCTTCGTCAAAGAACACCCTAATACTTCAATAAATAATAAAAGATTACTATTATTTTTATTCCAATACATCTAGCTTACTTATTCTAACACGGTTTAATATGTACAAAGACCGTGACAAATGTTTTTTTAACTATTACAATCGAATGTCACTTTTATAATTTGTTTTAAAATGGTCAATGTACACCTTATATTTCTATTAATTCTAAATTCTAAATGTAATTATATTTCTAAACTGTCCGTTCGTGCATACCGGCATTTAGTTTTGAAAGTGTTCGCCGAGATTGAAATTCAGGCGGATATTTTTCTCTATCGTCGTAGCGAGCCGTGCTACGCCGTAGCGTAACGCGTTGTAGTTCGCGTAAAGATTTCGACGTAGTATACAGGATGCGACAATTATTTATTGTTCAACACATTATTTATACTGTTTTATTTACCGGTAGCACATGAACTTCTACTTAATATATCAACTAATACCTATGTTTTTTTTTTCATTTTACTTGTTTTTTTTTTGTTACTTTTTTTTGTTTTTTTTTATATTTGTTGTTTTTTTTTTTAGTATTTTATTGTATTTTTCTTTATTATAAATGTAGTTTAACCTAACACGGAGTCGCCTATGTACAGAAACCGTGATTAATTCCTTAACTTTAACTTTCTCATTGCTGTTACATCACACTCCACAGATATATCTACATTAGCTAACTTTACTTTCTAATACCGAACTAAATTACTATATCTAAAATAACTACAATTTTACTCTGTTGTAGCTACGTGGGAGACACAAATGTTTATACATATTATAAATCCCTTTATTTGGCATAGACCAAAAATATTTACTTGAAAATGTATCCTTTTTATTACAAAATAATGGAAGACAGACGGCAAGCATTGCTATTTTTGAGTATTATTAATGTTATTTGTTTCAAGTTTATGTTGGTACAGAATTTCACCTGATTGTGAAAACTTTGGAAATAAGGATTCTGTAGTTCCCAGTAATTTAAATTAATGTTATCACTGTCCCATTTTTTCTTGTTTCTCATATACTTAATTACCTAAACAATAACTAGTACCTATATAGGCTATTGATAGCTCGGTATGTTCTAATGCCAGATGTTGCCGTATCATATTAAAATCAAGAAAAAATTCCCTTTCCTATTATGTTTTTGGAAGCATTTTCTCTGTTAACGTATACCAAACTCTTTTGCATTTACCTTTTTTGAGTTTAAAAAGTACTTATCTCTTCTCCGTTCGCCATCATTCCGTCTCAATATATCACACATATTTATCACATGTTTTATTGTCCTCATTCAAACCATCCCACTAGTCATTCCTCGCTCTACCATTCTTTGTTACAATCTCACCTAGTCTACCTCATGAAAGAATTCTCACGGCAAACGTTTGACTAGAATATTATCACAGTTTTCCAAAAGATGTGGCGCCACATGCGTGGAATAAATTTCATGAGACAGACTTACTTTCATACATAGCCACTCAGCCATACACACAAGATTCACACACATTCGAAGGAACACATGATGGCGAACGAAGCGCGATAAGCATTCAGGCGGATTAACAATAATAAAAAAGTCACAGCATTTGCTTTTTACGTAAAAACAATATAAAAAACCTATACTAACATATCCACTAGACTTACATCTATTTTATATCACAAGAACTTACAAATAAACCAAGCTGTATTAAAAATTCTTCTGAATATTAAAAAATAAGTTATTACACCGTTTTGGTACGTGATAACCACAGCCAAATTGAATATTCACAGACAAAAAAACACCACCGAATTAATGTTTTAACAAAATGAAATGCTTGTAGTTTGTTCGTTACTGTTGTTTAAAGAATAATTTGCAAAAATAATAGAAAATATATACAAGAGCCTCATCTTACTGCTTAATACTAGCTTATAGTTATTCAAGAAGCCGATGTGTTCATGAAATTTACAAATAGAATACCTACAAATGCAATTGATAGATTGGTACCTTTGATCCTTGTTTTTCCTGATCTGCGGCCTCTACTTCGAATATGTCGAAGAAGCCCGCAGATGGCCATTCAAGTCCAGCTTTGGCCTTGAACAAATTGTTATTCACTTAAACTTTTACTATCCTAAGAATATTTGGTTACCGCCGTTGACCGACTCGACTAAGTTCTTCCGCCGATAACCGTGTTCCCTAATCCCTAATTCAGACACTAACGACATCCACTTTGAATACGTAAAAAAAACTTTGATTTACTCATTGACACTAAAAAAATCTGTTTCAAATTTATAATGAGGTATACAGGAAAAATCGTACTTAATAATAATATTACCTAAGTACTGAGATTTTTGTAGTGATATAAAAAAAATGTGAGACCATATCATAAGGTGTTTTAGACACACTTAAGCAGCAAAAACTAATATTCCATTCACGATTTCAAGCTCATATTTAAACATCAGTGTTGGATGTATTGTTAACTTATACATCATGTAAGCGACTTGCCAGTGGATCCCATATCTTTCAAAAATACCTCGTTGATTCTAGGTAGTTGAGGTTTTTCCTAGATAGATATTTCTGTGCCCGCACCAAACACAGCTCAATTCGTACGCCATTGAGAAGAGTTTGAGTGTCAACACACATGTCTAGTACTTCTTCAAACACTGAACAACAAGATCTGATTCAAATTTTATCATCAAGCGTTGGCAAAAAGTTTACAGAGTTCAAAATATTTTTATGATACAATCGTGTAGAGAACATAGTTTTGCTGCCAATCACCTACAAACTAACTAAACATGTTACTAGAGAAGATATTCCAACTTTTATGACCAGAAACATCGTTAATGTTGTTTGATAGAAACGCCAAATGCAATAAAGAGTTGAAAAATCTAAACTAGTAATTATGTCTCGGTAATAACCGGCATGACTTATGAAGCGTCGCGTACTTGTAGCGTTCATTTTTTCATACTTACATACATACACAGACATACACACTTTATCAATTAATTTTCGACCTACGTACACACTTAGTGTTTTTAACATTATCTTACCTTATGTTTAATTTTATTATCTTATCCCGAATTTACTTAATTTTAACTTATAATTAATACACTTAATGGCAGTGCTTTCAGTGGTAGCTTGGAGATCCTTACGTAACTAATACTTATATTAGAACTTATCTATCCATTCACTTAAGAATGCAATCATATTATAATTTACATGCTATATTTTTTGTATTGGTTTTCTATTTTTTGTATTTTTTTTTAATTTATCATTTTTTCTGTCTTATTTATTTTTTTATTGTTTTTCTGTTGCTTTTGTCTATTTTTAGGATTTTTCTTTTCTTTTTTGTAGTTTTTTTTATTTTTACTTTTTTTTGTTTTTTTTTTGTGCATACCTAGTTTTTTTGGTGGTTACGATTCTCCGTGTTACGGATACGAGAAACGTTGGAGACATTGTTACGCACCTTCTGACTAGGAATGCTTTCCAAATTATTTTGTATATTTTTTTTTTTACTTTTTCTATTTCAAACATTTTATCGAGTTTGCTCTGGTTTACTCTGATGATAATTAGTTTAAAAATACTATCTTCATACCGCTTTAAGTTTGCATTGAATGCAATTAACTACTTTCAACTCGTCTCTTCGCTTGATTTAAAATAGTACATTTGAAATGGAATATTAGTCAATGAATTGTATTATCCTGCGTGATTGCCAATTATGACACAATGTGGACAAGTTACATAGTAGCTAAGGAACATAAGCCCATGTACCGTGTACAGCATATAGATGGTTGCAGAAAGTAATGAAAACGATCTTTGAAGATCTTATAAACCTTGAGTAGCCTTGAGTAGGTACCTTTTTAAAATGCGTTGTTTTTTTTAATAATGTTACTCTTTGATCTTCACTGGCTTTACCCACGGCATGCATAATTTTGACACACCATATTAATGATGTTCTAACTTCCCAAACATTTGTTTTATTTTCTGTAACATTAACGATTGCAGATATTCAGCTTCTAGGCTAAGGCTGTCTATCCCATATGTCTATCCAGTAATTGTAAAGTAACATATTATATATGGTGGACATACATGTTTAATGATTATTAACTGAATATTTTACCAAAGATGAAATGGTAAACATCGGTGCTCTACCTCGTATTGGTAATCGTAAAATTATATAAAAATACAATATATATTAATATGTTGTCGCACCGCTTAAGAAGGCAGTTTCCAAGCAGTCAAATACAATATTTTTTTAGAAAAGTCATTATATTATGAATTTTGTTTGAGGTAGCGTGTTGTAAAGTCATTGTAGATACACTTATTTCTTATAATTTCCCTACAAAAATATGAAAATTAAGTGCAACATCAAATCACTCAGTGAAAGTGAGATTATTTTTTAATACTTTGTTGAGGTAAAAATTTGTTTTTGACTGAGGAAACTGTCCAATATTAATACAAGGTAGTTATAACACGACCTATTCAAGTTACTCGTAGGTCCTGGCACCAGATCGTTCACATTGACGATCCTTAACGCGAGGCACTACGGTTAGTATCGTGAATAGGCCGCTCCCTTCTCTGAAGTTTCGAGAAGAGGTCTGGGTATTCCGGACCTCGTCACCCACCAGCATAGCTCCAGCTTCAGAAGCTTTTGCTAAGCTGGTGTTTGATGGTGCGAGCGTGGTACTTCCCCGGTCGAGCCCACCCGTTGCAAGCTGCAGGTTGAGTGCAGCTTGGCTCTACCACGTGAAGGGAGGCTCCAGAAGACCGTAACATTAGTTCAGTTTTGATTGTGATACAGAATTACCGTGTCACATGTGAATAACAAATTTTTTTACACGGAATGCGCTGTGGTTGATCCATCCATTTCAGTTCCAATTTCCATGTATTGTGTTACCACTAATTAAGTATACTGTCACGTTGTTAAAGAGGATTTTAAACCGTAGATTTTATATTGCGCGGTGTAAACTATAACGCGTTTTCTACGCAAAACACCTAAACCTCGCATTGCTTTTTTATCAGTTTATGAATTGTTGTAATGTAGATACCAAATGTTGGGATTAATACACCGCTTATTTGCAATACGAGGTAGAAAAAGCGACCTATTCAAATTACTCGTAGCGCCCCGCATAAAGCTTACACTGATATTATTCGAACTGTGGCTTATACAGGGCGTTCTTCGATGTATTTGATCAAACTGAGTACGCCTTTGTATCTAAGCATGTCCGTCGAGTACTTTACGATTTTAAAGTTATGAAACAGTTTCGATTTGTTGACTTATTTGAATTTGAATTCATAATCTTGTTATTGTCCCACTGCTAAGCAAAAGCCTTACTCATACGAAAGAAAATAAATATTTTACACTACGTTTGCTCAAGGCAGTTTTCCAGTTCAGATGTTTTCTCGATTTATACCTTCCCTATATGTATCGTTTGTGTCTAAAATCCTAAGACAGTGCATGTTGTAATTTGGAATAACTCTCATTTGTAAATAACTAGACCACATGAAAATTGGTCATAACTTTTAAACCGAGCGAATTCGACCAACATTCCCGGGTGCAAAAAGGTTGGAATGATCTAATTATTCTGTTCAGTTTGATCCATACTTCGAGGGACACCTGTATCATCATCATCTGATCATCAAGAACTACCCGGGAGTTCCCAATTGTGGACAATGGACCTCCTCCTCCTCAAAGGACCTTGGAACTGATTATGAGGGGTTCTACGCTTAGTATCTTGAATAGGTCGGTCCCTCCTGCGACGTTTCGAGGAGGGGGCTGGGCATTCCGGTCCTCATCACTCACCAGGGACAGTTCCAGCTCGACGCTGGCACTGTTCTGGTGGTCTGTGAGAGCGTGGTACTTCCCCGGTCGAGCCTGCCCAATGCCAGCTGTAGGTGCAGCTTAGCTCTCCCACGTGTTGTAGTCATCGGATAAATTAAGGGTTACAATGATTTTAAGTTTTAAATTCGTTTTTCATACAAAACTGGTTGTAAGTCATTTCTGATATTTTCTGGACACGTCTTTTGACCTACGAAAGGTTAAGCAGCTAAGCAAAACTGCACGTATAACATGTAAGTTGTGTTATATAATCCATGGCAAGCTTATCGACAATATTTTTAATACAATAAATACTTCGGTTTCATAACGCCAATTAAAACCAAGTTTAAGTAAAACTGATTATTAATAAAATTTCAAGCTTATGACGATATTGGAGGCGTCAAGTATAGTATACGAATATAAATTCATCAATTTCATTTTTAGGCACGTCGAGAGTATATTGATTAAGAGAAACAAACGGTCGAGCATTGATTACATTTAGATTACATAATTTCATTTCGTTACAGAATCTCTTTAACACAAAATCTGATCTGTTTCAAAATTATTTTAGGTCATGGACATGTCAATTTAGTCCAGTACTTATTAATACTATAGGTACGTACGTAAACAGCGACCAGTTCATTGGAAATTGGCCCAGACTGCCGTTATTTTGTAGTACCTGTGGAAAAAAAAAGAAATTGGTCATTCTTGGTGGGTTCAAGATTTCTTGAACTTCAAAGTCAAAAAGTCAAAAATCATTTATTCCAATTAGACTTTTACAGGCACTTTTGAACGTCAAACAAAATTTTGAAGATACAGTGTCAGTCTGTCGGTCAGTCCTCTTAGTGAAGCTATTTGCTCGTTCCAAAGTGTAGATTCCGGTGGAGAAGACCGAGCAAGAAACTCCATGGTTACTCAGATTACAGATTCCTTTTACAAACAGTTGGTTCAATTATGTGAGAACAGTGTAACACTAATATTTATTCAAATATAAAAAAACTTCTACTCTCGTGCGGTTTCATCCGTTGCTTGGCTCCATTTAATCATAGCGTGATGTTTATATATAGCCCATAACACTCAGGAACATTGTAGCTATCTATCAGTGAAGTAATTTTGGCAATCCGACCAGCGGTTCCAAAGATTACCCCCTACATACAAACTTACACATTTTACTTTTTTATAATATTAGTATAGATTTAATTAACTTTGAAGTCGAATGTGTGATAACAACGCAGAAGTATGGTGGTTAACTTTAGTAAGTTCATCTGACTAGTTTTAATGGGTAGTTTATGGCATTTTTTTTCGTGCTCGAAACTAGTCGAGCATCTCCGTAAAAGGATGACGTCATTCTTCTTTCACTTTATTGACATTTTTGTTGGTACAAAGGTATCTTTGACAGATAACTTACCAATAACGGAGGCACGTGGTACATATGAATGAGTGCAGCAGTTATATGAAGTAGAAGGAGTGGGGCTGCAGTTCGAGCTGCGCCATCTTGGCGAGCAGACGGTGCAGGCGGCGCTGCGCGGCCTGCGCGTCGCGCGGGCCCCCGCCCCCGCCCGGCGCCGCCCCCGTCACCACGCACAGCCGCTGCCACACGTGCCGCGGCATCTGGAACCAGTACCAGTGGTACCATCATCATCATCATTGGCCTGAAAAAAGCTTCTAAGAAGAAATCATCATTTTTCTTCTTTCCCTTCTTGGGTGGGGCGAGAGGAGGTATCCGACTCTTAGTGTTTTAGAACCCCCCTCGTTCCGCCTCCTGGTCCAGGACGATGCCGTAGTACCTTATTGCGTTTGTCCCTCAATCCCGATTGTAAAATCACCCTCTACAAAATATACCTAAAAGTTTTTCTAACCGTAAATGAACGATGGCAATTTTTTCCGGTCAAAAATTTTTAAACTATATACCCTGCTGTATTGTTTTATGGTTCAAAATATTTCGAAAAAGAAGAATAGTAGAAAGAAATCAAATTGAATTAGAACTTACATTAAACAACGGTGAGTGTAGTATAGGGCTCCATAAGGGTAGTAGTTTGTTCAGTACGGTAGAGTTACATTCTAGAAGTGACTCCAGTAGACTTAGGAAGTGGAGGTTCACCGTCTCTGCCAGCTGACAACAAAGGGACAGTTAATTAGAAGAATAAATATGTAACAGTTTGTCAAGGAGGTTGGGTATAACTGTGCATATTGTTGTTAATAGTTATGAGTTCCAGTTGTAACTTGAAACTAGTCGAGTATCCTCGAAAAGTATACTTATTTGTTTACAAATATAAAAAGTTTTATAATTAGAAAAATAATTTAAATGAATAAAGTTATTTACAAAATCAATAAGCCTTTCAGTTTGAAGATCTATGGCTAATAGTGGATGAAGATGAGTAGAATTTGCAAAAGTATATATAGATGTATACGCACGACTTTGGACTGCACGGTGACCTGCAGGATGCTGGGCACGAGCTTGCACCAGAAGTCCAGCAGCAGGCAGGTGGTGGTGTAGTGCGGCTCGCTGTGGCATTGATTGTTATATATATAGATGTATACGCACGACTTTGGACTGCACGGTGACCTGCAGGATGCTGGGCACGAGCTTGCACCAGAAGTCCAGCAGCAGGCAGGTGGTGGTGTAGTGCGGCTCGCTGTGGCATTGATTGTTATATATATAGATGTATACGCACGACTTTGGACTGCACGGTGACCTGCAGGATGCTGGGCACGAGCTTGCACCAGAAGTCCAGCAGCAGGCAGGTGGTGGTGTAGTGCGGCTCGCTGTGGCATTGATTGTTATATATATAGATGTATACGCACGACTTTGGACTGCACGGTGACCTGCAGGATGCTGGGCACGAGCTTGCACCAGAAGTCCAGCAGCAGGCAGGTGGTGGTGTAGTGCGGCTCGCTGTGGCATTGATTGTTATATATATAGATGTATACGCACGACTTTGGACTGCACGGTGACCTGCAGGATGCTGGGCACGAGCTTGCACCAGAAGTCCAGCAGCAGGCAGGTGGTGGTGTAGTGCGGCTCGCTGTGGCATTGATTGTTATATATATAGATGTATACGCACGACTTTGGACTGCACGGTGACCTGCAGGATGCTGGGCACGAGCTTGCACCAGAAGTCCAGCAGCAGGCAGGTGGTGGTGTAGTGCGGCTCGCTGTGGCATTGATTGTTATATATATAGATGTATACGCACGACTTTGGACTGCACGGTGACCTGCAGGATGCTGGGCACGAGCTTGCACCAGAAGTCCAGCAGCAGGCAGGTGGTGGTGTAGTGCGGCTCGCTGTGGCATTGATTGTTATATATATAGATGTATACGCACGACTTTGGACTGCACGGTGACCTGCAGGATGCTGGGCACGAGCTTGCACCAGAAGTCCAGCAGCAGGCAGGTGGTGGTGTAGTGCGGCTCGCTGTGGCATTGATTGTTATATATATAGATGTATACGCACGACTTTGGACTGCACGGTGACCTGCAGGATGCTGGGCACGAGCTTGCACCAGAAGTCCAGCAGCAGGCAGGTGGTGGTGTAGTGCGGCTCGCTGTGGCATTGATTGTTATATATATAGATGTATACGCACGACTTTGGACTGCACGGTGACCTGCAGGATGCTGGGCACGAGCTTGCACCAGAAGTCCAGCAGCAGGCAGGTGGTGGTGTAGTGCGGCTCGCTGTGGCATTGATTGTTATATATATAGATGTATACGCACGACTTTGGACTGCACGGTGACCTGCAGGATGCTGGGCACGAGCTTGCACCAGAAGTCCAGCAGCAGGCAGGTGGTGGTGTAGTGCGGCTCGCTGTGGCATTGATTGTTATATATATAGATGTATACGCACGACTTTGGACTGCACGGTGACCTGCAGGATGCTGGGCACGAGCTTGCACCAGAAGTCCAGCAGCAGGCAGGTGGTGGTGTAGTGCGGCTCGCTGTGGCATTGATTGTTATATATATAGATGTATACGCACGACTTTGGACTGCACGGTGACCTGCAGGATGCTGGGCACGAGCTTGCACCAGAAGTCCAGCAGCAGGCAGGTGGTGGTGTAGTGCGGCTCGCTGGCGGGTGCGGCCGCGGCCGCCGCCTGCTCGAGGTACAGCGTCCACAGCTGGCACAGCACGAACGCCTGCAGCAGCCCCGCCAGCCGCGCCCCGCCCCCGGACCCCGTCGCCCCGCCGCGCCCCGCCTCCACGTACGACGACATGATCGTCTGCGGGGAACATGTTTTTAAGCTTCGTGACACTAAGTGTTCTTTCGTCAGAGAAGGTGATTTTTAGCAAGGAATGATAATATAGAAAGCTTTTTAATAGTAATAGCCGTTTCAAAATTTAGTTCATCTAATTATAAGTTCAACAACATGACGAGTGAATTCTGAAAACTTTATTCCAACTACATCACAAATAGGTACTTTTGAAAAAAGAAGATCGTCAGTCTGTTTATCAGGGAAGCTTGGCTTTAGCTCTATTTTATTATGGAGTAGGGATCGCATGATGATAAGTGATCAACGCCGCCCATGAACTCCTGCAGCACCAGAGAAGTCACAGGCGCATTATCGGCTTTGTAAAAAAGAGTACGAGTAGTAGAGTTGAGTTGAGCTGTAGGAGTAGTTTTTGAAAGGAGGTAAGCCGAAATTTATACTAGTTATTGCTATGTGAGGCACAAATGGCGAAAATGGCACAGTTGTTGACTGCCAACCATCTATATGACGGGGATGATAATGTTTTCATGAGGGTCGGACTACTATTTATTGCTGTGTGAGGCCGAAAATGGCACAGTTGTTGACTGCCACCCATCTATATGACGGGGATGATAATGTTTTCATGAGGGTCGGACTACTATTTATTGCTGTGTGAGGCCGAAAATGGCACAGTTGTTGACTGCCAACCATCTATATGACGGGGATGATAATGTTTTCATGAGGGTCGGACTACTATTTATTGCTGTGTGCGGCCGAAAATGGCACAGTTGTTGACTGCCAACCATCTATATGACGGGGATGATAATGTTTTCATGAGGCTCGGACTACTATTTATTGCTGTGTGAGGCCGAAAATGGCACAGTTGTTGACTGCCAACCATCTATATGACGGGGATGATAATGTTTTCATGAGGCTCGGACTACTATTTATTGCTGTGTGAGGCCGAAAATGGCACAGTTGTTGACTGCCAACCATCTATATGACGGGGATGATAATGTTTTCATGAGGGTCGGACTACTATTTATTGCTGTGTGCGGCCGAAAATGGCACAGTTGTTGACTGCCAACCATCTATATGACGGGGATGATAATGTTTTCATGAGGCTCGGACTACTATTTATTGCTGTGTGAGGCCGAAAATGGCACAGTTGTTGACTGCCAACCATCTATATGACGGGGATGATAATGTTTTCATGAGGCTCGGACTACTATTTATTGCTGTGTGAGGCCGAAAATGGCACAGTTGTTGACTGCCAACCATCTATATGACGGGGATGATAATGTTTTCATGAGGGTCGGACTACTATTTATTGCTGTGTGAGATCGAAAATGGCACAGTTGTTGACTGCCAATCATCTATATGACGGGGATGATAATGTTTTCATGAGGGTCGGACTACTATTTATTGCTGTGTGCGGCCGAAAATGGCACAGTTGTTGACTGCCAACCATCTATATAATGGGGATGATAATGTTTTCATGAGGCTCGGACTACTATTTATTGCTGTGTGAGGCCGAAAATAGCACAATTGTTGACTGCCAACCATCTATATGACGGGGATGATAATGTTTTCATGAGGGTCGGACTACTATTTATTGCTGTGTGCGGCCGAAAATGGCACAGTTGTTGACTGCCAACCATCTATATGACGGGGATGATAATGTTTTCATGAAGGTCGGACTACTATTTATTGCTGTGTGAGATCGAAAATGGCACAGTTGTTGACTGCCAATCATCTATATAATGGGGATGATAATGTTTTCATGAGGGTCGGACTACTATTTATTGCTGTGTGAGGCCGAAAATGGCACAGTTGTTGACTGCCAACCATCAATATGACGGGGATGATAATGTTTTCATGAGGGTCGGACTACTATTTATTGCTGTGTGCGGCCGAAAATGGCACAGATGTTGACTGCCAACCATCTATATGACGGGGATGATAATGTTTTCATGAGGGTCGGACTACTATTTATTGCTGTGTGAGGCCGAAAATGGCACAGTTGTTGACTGCCAACCATCTATATGACGGGGATGATAATGTTTTCATGAGGGTCGGACTACTATTTATTGCTGTGTGAGGCCGAAAATGGCACAGTTGTTGACTGCCAACCATCAATATGACGGGGATGATAATGTTTTCATGAGGGTCGGACTACTATTTATTGCTGTGTGCGGCCGAAAATGGCACAGTTGTTGACTGCCAACCATCTATATGACGGGGATGATAATGTTTTCATGAGGGTCGGTCTACTATTTATTGCTGTGTGAGATCGAAAATGGCACAGTTGTTGACTGCCAATCATCTATATGACGGGGATGATAATGTTTTCATGAGGGTCGGACTACTATTTATTGCTGTGTGCGGCCGAAAATGGCACAGTTGTTGACTGCCAACCATCTATATGACGGGGATGATAATGTTTTCATGAGGCTCGGACTACTATTTATTGCTGTGTGAGGCCGAAAATGGCACAGTTGTTGACTGCCAACCATCTATATGACGGGGATGATAATGTTTTCATGAGGCTCGGACTACTATTTATTGCTGTGTGAGGCCGAAAATGGCACAGTTGTTGACTGCCAACCATCTATATGACGGGGATGATAATGTTTTCATGAGGGTCGGACTACTATTTATTGCTGTGTGCGGCCGAAAATGGCACAGTTGTTGACTGCCAACCATCTATATGACGGGGATGATAATGTTTTCATGAGGCTCGGACTACTATTTATTGCTGTGTGAGGCCGAAAATGGCACAGTTGTTGACTGCCAACCATCTATATGACGGGGATGATAATGTTTTCATGAGGCTCGGACTACTATTTATTGCTGTGTGAGGCCGAAAATGGCACAGTTGTTGACTGCCAACCATCTATATGACGGGGATGATAATGTTTTCATGAGGGTCGGACTACTATTTATTGCTGTGTGCGGCCGAAAATGGCACAGTTGTTGACTGCCAACCATCTATATGACGGGGATGATAATGTTTTCATGAGGCTCGGACTACTATTTATTGCTGTGTGAGGCCGAAAATGGCACAGTTGTTGACTGCCAACCATCAATATGACGGGGATGATAATGTTTTCATGAGGGTCGGACTACTATTTATTGCTGTGTGCGGCCGAAAATGGCACAGTTGTTGACTGCCAACCATCTATATGACGGGGATGATAATGTTTTCATGAGGGTCGGACTACTATTTATTGCTGTGTGAGATCGAAAATGGCACAGTTGTTGACTGCCAATCATCTATATGACGGGGATGATAATGTTTTCATGAGGGTCGGACTACTATTTATTGCTGTGTGCGGCCGAAAATGGCACAGTTGTTGACTGCCAACCATCTATATAATGGGGATGATAATGTTTTCATGAGGCTCGGACTACTATTTATTGCTGTGTGAGGCCGAAAATAGCACAATTGTTGACTGCCAACCATCTATATGACGGGGATGATAATGTTTTCATGAGGGTCGGACTACTATTTATTGCTGTGTGCGGCCGAAAATGGCACAGTTGTTGACTGCCAACCATCTATATGACGGGGATGATAATGTTTTCATGAAGGTCGGACTACTATTTATTGCTGTGTGAGATCGAAAATGGCACAGTTGTTGACTGCCAATCATCTATATAATGGGGATGATAATGTTTTCATGAGGGTCGGACTACTATTTATTGCTGTGTGAGGCCGAAAATGGCACAGTTGCTGACTGCCAACCATCAATATGACGGGGATGATAATGTTTTCATGAGGGTCGGACTACTATTTATTGCTGTGTGCGGCCGAAAATGGCACAGATGTTGACTGCCAACCATCTATATGACGGGGATGATAATGTTTTCATGAGGGTCGGACTACTATTTATTGCTGTGTGCGGCCGAAAATGGCACAGTTGTTGACTGCCAACCATCTATATGACGGGGATGATAATGTTTTCATGAGGCTCGGACTACTATTTATTGCTGTGTGAGGCCGAAAATGGCACAGTTGTTGACTGCCAACCATCTATATGACGGGGATGATAATGTTTTCATGAGGGTCGGACTACTATTTATTGCTGTGTGAGGCCGAAAATGGCACAGTTGTTGACTGCCAACCATCAATATGACGGGGATGATAATGTTTTCATGAGGGTCGGACTACTATTTATTGCTGTGTGCGGCCGAAAATGGCACAGTTGTTGACTGCCAACCATCTATATGACGGGGATGATAATGTTTTCATGAGGGTCGGACTACTATTTATTGCTGTGTGAGATCGAAAATGGCACAGTTGTTGACTGCCAATCATCTATATGACGGGGATGATAATGTTTTCATGAGGGTCGGACTACTATTTATTGCTGTGTGCGGCCGAAAATGGCACAGTTGTTGACTGCCAACCATCTATATAATGGGGATGATAATGTTTTCATGAGGCTCGGACTACTATTTATTGCTGTGTGAGGCCGAAAATGGCACAGTTGTTGACTGCCAATCATCTATATAATGGGGATGATAATGTTTTCATGAGGCTCGGACTACTATTTATTGCTGTGTGAGGCCGAAAATGGCACAGTTGTTGACTGCCAACCAAATATGATGGTGGTGATAATGTTTTCATGAGGGTCGATAGCGAAAGTATGCGGCGGGAATCAAGCAGAACTATTCCTTGGAGCGCTCCCCGTATAAGTGATACAAGACACATAGCGAGGCTGCATCTCTACGCAGTGCTAAAGAGTCTAGCCGGACTGAGACATCAGGGCAGTCAAAGATTCGAACGGCTCGTTACTTGCTCGGTGCTCTAGAAGATAGATATGTACTACAAGTTTAATTAAAGTGGAGTTTACATGGCTGCTGTGAGAGTGTTTTAAGAAGTAAAGCAGTGTACCTGTATGTAGTCTGTGATGTGGCAGGTGGCGTCCTGCGGCACGGGCATGTGGGGGGGCCGCGGGGGCGCGTGGGGGGGCGCGGGGGCGGAGGGCGCCGCCTGCGCCGCGTTGCAGAGCGCGCCCATCACCAGCCACGACACCACGCGCACGCGCGACACGCACTCGCACACCTCGCGGCAACTGCGCGCGCGCATGCATTCATCAACTGTACTCTATTTACTCTTATACTAATGCTTGGGCCACACTTATCGTGATAATGGACGTTGATCGATCGTAGGAGTAAGTTGATCATTAAACAAATGATTAAAGGTATTATTTTTCGCGATACTTATTGACATTTGAAGTCAGTGTGACCCCAGCATAATATGGTGATGCTGAACTTGACAAGAAACCAAAGGCCCAATCCTTCCCCTATCCTCATCCCTTTCTAATCCTTAAATATCCAAAACCCTTATCCCGAAAAGGCAACGCACTCGTAATTCCTTTGTTGTTGCGAATATCCATAAGCGGCGCCGATTGCTTACCATCAGGTAATGAGGCTGCTCATTTGATAGGTCAGCAAAAGAGCAGACGATTACCTGTTGATGCCTGCAAGTGCGATGCCGACCTTTTGGGGATTAAGGATTGGGAACGCGAAGGATTGGGCCTCCGGTAAGTCACTCACACGGCGAAACACAATAATGTGGTTGTTTCACGCCGGTTTTCTGTGAGGTCGTGGTATCACTTGGGTCGAGCCGATTCATTCGTGCCAAAGCATGGTTCTCCCACGCTTTTCACGGTAATACCCGTTTAATAATAGGTATGTTGCTAAAAAACACCTTTATAATATTCGCCACAGAACTTGAATGGAAGATAGGCTGAAATAAACACCAAACCCTTGCAATCAACCCTGACTTACCCAGGCAGCGAGGTACTGATCCACGGCGTCATATGCCGTGCGGGCTGCGCGCGGTCCTGTCGCCCGCGACTGTGTTCTAGCGCCAGCTCCATGGCCACGTACTGCGCTATCCCGCCCTTCACTATTGCGCCCAATGTGTCTTCATTAAGACAGATCAGGTTGCGGTTCACGATTGACTTGGAGACGGATCCCTGATGATACACCAATATTAGCTTAGATTTTATACAAGAAGATTGTTATAAAAGGCTGTGTGTAGTGTGTGTACTCATAATTGACATGTTTGTGTGAACAAGTGCTTAAATACAATGAAAGCTTAAGCATGCGAATAGATGACGTTTAAAAACATATATGTACGGTTTGCGCAGTGGCGGGGTAACTGGCTACCACGCAACGTGTCGCGGGTTCATTTCCCGCACAGAAAAACTCTTTTCGTGATCCACATATTGTAGTTCCGAGTATTGGTGATATGTGACTTATTGTTTATCACATATCACCATATCACATTTCCGAGTATTGATGACTGCACGGTTGGTGCGGTGGCTTGGAAACTGGCTGCCGTGCAACGTGTCGCGGGTTCGATTCCCGCACGGAACAACACTTTGTGTGATCCACAAATTGTTGTTTCGGGCCTGGGTGTCATGTGTATGTGACATTGTATGTTTGTAAACGCACCCACAACACAGGAGAAAATCCTACAGTGGGGCAACGTTTTTAAAAAAAAAAAAAAAAAAATGTGCATATGAAATTGTATGTTTGTAACCGCACCCATGACACAGGGAAAATCCTAGTGTAGGGCAACGTTTTAATCGTAAAAGGGGTTTGCGTAGAATATAATATAATTGACATGTTTGTGCGAACAAATGCTTGAATAGTGTAAGCTGAAGAATCGAATATTCTAATAAATGGCGCTTTAGGAGCAAATAAGTATGTGAGATATGTAAGAGTCTTAGAATTTATTCTAAGGTGAGAGTCCACTATTGGTCTTCCAAGCCGGCAGCGCGTACCTTAATCTTATTAAGCAGATGGGGGTCCTGCAGTAGGTCGATCATGTCGGGTAGATGGGGCCGCATGCAGTCGACGGCGCCGGCGGCCACCTCCCGCGCGTCCGTCCCCCCACTGGCCAGCTCGCCCCCCGCTAGCTGGGGGGGCAGCACTAGCCGGCAGCCGTGACCTTGCAGGGGAGGGAAGGTTAGCTGTTATAACTGATTTCTTCTTATTTGTAGGTGGTCAACATTCTATAATAGATTTCTGCTACTGGCTCGCTTATTGGCCTCGGCTGATGAATATGAGCTCCTGGAGTAGCTTGGAACTCGTCAAATTAACTACTCTTAAGTAAAGAAGGAACGAGAGACGATCTCCGGCTACCGTAAGCGCGGGTCTGCGGACTGCGAGTAAGGGTAGCTCACCGCCCAACTAGAACTAGACCCGAACGTACGGCGCCTAGCGTTCCGCGCGCGCCTCAAAGAGTCAATAGACCACCACAGACGGGACCCTATAGGGCTAATGTTCAGCCGGGGTTGCGGGGTAAGCGCAATGGGGCACCGTTACCTCGGCCTAGGGCAGGAAAGGGAACGGAGGGGTTTGTAGTCAGTAAGACTCTGACACTAATCTCACACATCCGACTAATGTTTTTTAATTTGATGATTTTCCCCTCACAAAAAAAGTAAGGAAGAAAACCTTAAAACAATTAATTCAACTTCAAAGTTCACCAGTCCAACTTTATGTTTCAGTTATGTTTCGAAAATAGATGTCAGTTTCATTGTTTTGTGTTATTACAATATACAGCCATACTATTATGTATACTTGTGGTGTGGATACCTATAATTGACAAATTAAATTGATTAAAAAAACCATTGTTTTGTGTAGAAGTAGTTGAGGTATCCTTTTAAAAAAATAATTGACTAAACAGATTTGACAGATTCTACCGAAATATTTATTTAAGCACACTCACCTTGCAGAACGAACTGTATCAATATAAACAGGTTATCATCAGGTATGGTGGTTTTGGTCCTCAGCGCCTGCACGAGCTCGTACACCAGGACCCGGCAGACCAGCAGCTTGTCTCTGTCCCGACTGAATACCCGCGTGCATACAACGCTCAGTTCTGAGATAACTGACAGCTTTAGCACGAAGTTCTGAACTCCGTAGCTTATGATCTTGGTTATAGGTTCCAGAATGCTCTGCGGATAGAGAAAAAAGAAAATTTTGGATGTTGGTTCAATTTTTATTAATAGTAAAATGGTAAAGATTGTAAAACTAGTTATTTGCCAACAATACAGCCAGTTTATGACGTATTTGTCAAAGCTAAGTAGTAAAATTAGCTATTCAACTAAAGCCATTTGATTGAAAGATTGTATTTCTCATTGAGGCCGTAAGTTGAGGGATAACGAGATTTTCTTTAGAGCAAACTTGCTGCCAGAATTGTAGATTAGGTTAAACTTGGACCAGACTTATACCTAAATCGAGAAATTAACGGCTAGCAGAACTATTCTGCATTATCATTAAGAAAAAAAATACAATAAATGGTTTATGCTAGTCAGCTGAGAAATTAACCTGCGTTTGTCGAGTCTTCGCATTCCAACAAGTATTTCTTTTTGATGGACCTTTTTATTATCATCAGCCTGACGACATTTTGAACAATAATGAGTGTCTAAAGAAGGTGGCCTCAGCTTCAGTTTTGCAGTTAAGGCAATAACAATGATAGGGTGATGATGATAAAGCAGTTCAAGTTGATTTAACCCCCTCTTGCATCGAAGCATGCACGTTAGTCGGTCATTAATCAGCTTACGCTTAACTAATGTAACGTAGTATACTTAACTCAACGCTCCTGTCAAAATTTTAATACCAAATTTACACACACGCACACTAATTGTCAATGTATGTACAGGCGTACATTTTAAATATTAACTTAACATAACTCCTATACAATAGTACATACAAAAAACAATAGCACTAAATGAACAATAAAGTGAACAATACTTATTTCTATGTTAAGTAAAGGCATTTAAGGCAAATCGTCACGTCATTGCATTTTGGTTCCAACTCGCTAACCTGTTCCCCGTTTGTGTCGGTAGTCATACTATCGAAAAATAAAAACATAAATTGTTAAGATCACCCTCACATGATCAAATTAAATTTGCCAGTCATATTTCTTTTTTTTTTGTCTTTGCCGTGCCACCGGCCAGGGACAGACGGCACACATCAACTGTAACGTACACACGTTTACGCGCTCCTTAAAAGTACCGAAGATAGTTTTAATAACTTAGCGTGTCATCCATACGTGGGCGTTATTCCTCTAATATATAAATTCAGTGTTAACCCCATATTGGGTAAGTGTTGACAATTATTTAATTTCTGCTTAATCATGCTGGTTGCGGCCATTACGTGAATAGATTTTTTTTCCTTCCTATTAGAATTTCCTTCTATAGTGTTTGTTCATTTCTTGTAATGTGTTTTAGTACCTTCTATTAATATGTTTTAAAGTAGGTAGTATTCATTTATATCAATGTACCACTGTAAAAATTCTTCTGTAGTTTGCTCCGATTCTGACTGTGACTTGCACACATTCGCCTTAATCGCAATAGTACATCTTCTGCCTCACGCTTACGCTGTCGCGGTCACAGTCAGACGAGGATAAGTCGGAAAACCCTAAACTCATTCCGCGTCTGGATCATTCCAGGGTCCAAAGTTCGGGTTCGACCACCAGCAGCCCAAGTTCCGGTTCGAACAAGGACATCTTCTCTTTCTGCTGCACTTTGCCTCTCCATCATCTACGACCCTGCGGGACGACTTCCAGTGGGCGCTTATTCTCCGGTCTCCGTGACGACGTGACCGCTAAAGTTGCGTCAGGCCAGGAGAGTACCTAGCGCGTCTACCTCCATAGACGAAAATATTAAGACCGGCAATTTTTTTTCTTACCTACCTACGACCCGAAATAAAAAATAAAATAAAAACTTAAATGTTGTTAGCGCTGCGTTTCAATTATCTCTAACTTAAAGATAACCCTAAACGCACCTAAACGCGACACTGGCGCCCATAACGTGGTTTTCATAAAGGTCTTAATTTTTTTCCTTTTCTGTGGAGGTAGTAGTGTTTTTGGCATTTTGTGTATTGTCTCTTGTTTTGTGTTTGTAAAACGTTTATTATTTTATTTTGGTTGCATGGTAACTAATGTGTACGAAATACCTAGTTTGCTAGTATTTTTTTATGTTGCACTGTAAAATCAATCATATTACATTGTTCCAAAAAAAAAAAAAATAATAAAAAAAAAAAATTGTAGTGGTTTTAGTATAAAACCAGACATCTTGAATACCGTTGTATTTTTTACTTTCTTTCATTTTTGAATTATTTTATATTTTAATGTTAACCGCACTCTTACCCCGTGCGGAGTCGGTACAGTCAGCAACAAAGTTTTGTTAACAAGTACTACGAGTAACTTATTTTTTTTAATAGTTTGTTACTATTTGTTAAATGTACACATTAGTTGCAATTTAATTTTTTCGTTTTGTCTATATTTGTTTTAGATTGCAATTTTTTTAACGCTTTTAATTTTGCTGTATTTATTTTCATGAAAAAACAACCAAGACGTTATTTATTTTAATTTAAAATTGTAACAGACGGAGTAATTTGCTTTTTTTTTGTTCTTATTGTTTTTTCACGTGCTGGAGTTGTCAACATTTACCCAACGAAATTTTTTTTACCGTATTAATTATGGTATTTCCTGTGAAATTTATGTCTTTGCAAAAGGCTGAGCTTGAGTACGAAGTTGCCATTAGAGGTGAAACACCAGCTGCCACTGTACAAGAATTGCGCAAACAAATTGCTAAATGCGGTCCATTGTTTCCGTCAGAGGACATTTTAACTAGCCCTTTTGACCCAGCTGTCGATTTAGATGGTGTTGTAGATGTTCTTGAAAAAACTAACCTTATATTAGAATCAACATCTTTAGACAAGAACACATTACTACGCACACAAAACTTACTCAACCACTTATATCACCGGCTAAACCGTATTGCTTGCGATGAAAAGTTAAAGGACAGCTATGATCAATGTGTCAGTTTTTATAAAAAGACAGCAGCAAAACTCATCACTCTTAATGATTCTGCTGTAGATCCTTTGGCTGTAACTGTGTCTAGCAACGATACTTCTCCCTCTATTGCTTCGACACCTCTTAATGTCACCGTCACTTGTGAGGGTAATCTTAATAAATTTGCAAAATTAAAATATGACGGCAAGTCTTGCGTGCGAGCGTTCATTCAACGTTGTGAGGAACTTTGCAAAGCGAAAAATATCTCATGCAATAAAATATTGACGAATGCCACTGAAATATTTATCGGCGATGCGTTGCACTGGTACAGGAGTATCCAAGATTCGGTTCTGAGTTGGGACGAACTTGCATTGTCGCTGAGGCGTGATTTCGACCAGTCTGACTATGACTACAGACTGCTTTCAGAAATTAGGTCTCGCACACAAGGAGAAAGCGAAAACATAGTTATTTACCTTTCCATTATGGCTGGACTTTTTTCGCGATTATCGAAGAAGGTTTCAGAAGAGGATAAATTGGAAATTATACTCCACAATATTCGCCCAATTTATGCTAATACTCTTTCCTCTGCCGCCGAGGTCAAATCTATTGATGAGTTGCGAAACTTGTGCCGTAACTTTGAGAGCATTCAGGCACGGTTTTCTCAATTCAAAGAGCCTCCAAAGCCGAGCTCGACTACCCTAGCACCTGAATTTGCTTACGTGGGTCAATCAAATAGAAATTGTAATAGCAAATATGCTACAAATAGTAATAATAATAATACATCTCACTCAGCTCCTAATTATGTACATGCAGTGAACACTCCTAGTTCTGGCACTAAGCAGCGTTACTGTCCTCGTTGTCGTAATAACACGCATAATTTAAGGCAGTGTAAAGCTAATAGAGACGAGTTGGTTTGCTTTAAATGTGGCCGTAAAGGTGTTAAAGCGCCAGACTGCCCAGATTGTGGCAAAGAGACACAAATCAAGCCAAAAAACTAATTATCGAGAACTGTGGTCATAATAAAAACTTTGATAGCAAAGATTGGCAAACTTGGCTACATACTATTAAATTATTTTTTGAATCTTACAACATTTGCACAGTTCTCGGTGATAAACGTGATCTCGATGACAGACCCTACGTTTCTGTTCAGATCAATGGTCTCACAGTTTCAGGACTGTTAGATTCTGGCTCAGCTGTCACAATTTTGGGTAATGGTGCTCATTTAGTTCTAGAAAAGTATGGCTTGCCACTTGTCAAAGCGGATTGTATCACAGTAACGGCGGCCGGAGGTCAGAATATACAGAGTGTAGGTTATATTAATATTCCACTTCATTTCGAAAACCAGTTTCATATTTTAAAAGCTTACGTAATTCCGGAAATTAATAAAAACTTAATTTTGGGCATTGATTTTTGGCGTAAATTTAAATTATGTCCTAAGTATATAGGTAGCATTGCTATGGCCAAACCTGACAATTGTTCCTTGGACAGTTCACATCAGTCGTTCATACAAGGTTATGCGAATTTAGATCAGTCACAAAAACAACTGGCTGACAATATTACGAAACAGTATGAGGAAATCTCTTTCAATCGCAAGGGTCTAGGTGTCACAAGTCTTATCACGCATCGGATCGATACTGGTGACTCGGAACCGATTCGTCAGAGGTACTACCGCCTTTCGCCTGAAAAGCAACGGATCTTGGTCGAACAGGTTGACGAGATGCTTTCACTCGACGTTATCGAGCCTTGTGAGAGTGCGTGGTCGTCTCCTGTATTAATCGTTACCAAAAAGAACGGCCAACCTCGGTTTTGTTTGGACAGTCGCAAGCTGAATTCAATTACTAAACGCGATGCTTATAATCTCCCGTACATATCCGAGATTTTGGACAACCTACGAGATGCTCGCTACCTATCTAGCATCGATTTGTCCAAGGCTTTCTGGCAAATTCCTATCGCTGCAGAGGATCGTGACAAGACCGCTTTTTATGTTCCTGGTAGGGGCACTTTTCGTTTCAAACGCACTGCTTTTGGCCTCACTAACGCACCAGCTACCCAGCAACGACTAGTCGATTTGCTCTTTTCGGAATTTGATCTCAAAGTTTTTGCTTATCTAGATGACGTAATAATTATATCCAACGATTTTAATAGTCACGTGACACTTCTTTTGCGAGTTTTAGATAAATTAAAACAAGCTAACTTAACCATTAATCTTGAAAAATGTAATTTCTTCAGTTCTCAATTAAAATATTTAGGCTATGTCGTTGACGAGTCTGGGTTACGTACTGATCCAGCCAAGGTTGAGGCCATACTTAACTACCCTACACCTACTTGTCGCAAGGACCTCAAACGTTTTCTTGGAACCGCGACGTGGTACAGACGTTTTGTTCCAAACTTTAGTGATATTGCGGGACCGTTAAATAAATTAACGTCGTCCAAAAAAGGCACTCCTTCTTTCAAATGGTCTCCAGAAGCCGACTCTGCATTCCAAAAACTTAAAGAGTGCTTGGTTTCGGCACCAGTTCTTTCATGTCCGGACTATACCAAGCCTTTTGAAGTGCATACAGATGCAAGTAGTTATGGCGTTGGTGCAATGCTTACTCAGACTATAGATGGCAAGGAACACCCAATTGCATACATGAGTAAGTCACTTTCTGCAGCTGAGAAAAATTACAGCATAACCGAACGCGAAACGTTAGCCGTCCTTACCGCTCTTGAGCACTGGCGATGCTATATAGAAAATGGTCAATCGTTCACAGTATATACTGATCATAGTGCTCTTAAATGGTTCCTTTCCCTAAGTAACCCTACTGGCCGTCTAGCTCGGTGGGGCGTTCGTTTATCTTCCTTTAATTTCGAAATTAAGCACCGCCGAGGAGTTGATAATGTCATACCGGACGCCTTGTCTAGAATTGCTCCTGTTAGTGCCATCAGTACTTCCAAATCTCATTTGGACACTAATGACTGTTGGTACAAAAAGATTTATAATGGATGTTTGAACGACCCCTCCAAGTTCCCAAATTTTATAATTAAAAATGATATTTTGTTTAGGTTATCTAAGGGTAATTCTGAACTTACTTCTGAGTTTTCGTGGAAGGAGGTCGTTCCTACTGAACTACACGAGGCAATTATTAAAGAAAACCATTCCGAGCCTACAGCTGGACATATGGGTATTTTCAAAACTTACCGACGCCTGGCATTACGTTATTATTGGCCTGGCATGTATCAGGACGTCGTTAAATTTATTGGTACTTGCGATAAATGCTTAGCCTACAAGTCCCAAAATCATCAGGTTCTTGGAGAATTAGGTCGTCCTAAACAATGTTCCAGACCATTTCAAATGATCTCCATCGATCTCATGGGTCCCCTACCTACTACTAAAAAACAAAATAGTCATATATTAGTCGTCACTTGCTGTTTTTCCAAATTTTGTTTAATTTTTCCTATAAAAAAGGCTACTTCTGATATCATTACTAAAATATTGGAGGAATCCGTCTTTCTAGTCCACGGCATACCTCAAACTGTACTTATGGATAATGGCACCCAGTTTACCGGCAAGGTAGCAGAGGCTCTGTTCAAAAAATATAACATACCAAATGTTCATTACACCCCTAAATATACCCCTCAGGTAAATTTAGTTGAAAGGTACAACAGAACCATCATTACCTGCATTTCTACTTTTGTCGAAGATGATCACAGATCCTGGGATTTGTATATACCTAAAGTACAGTTTGCAATTAATAACTCTGTTAACGAGGCCACCGGGTACACACCTTCCTTCTTAGTCTTCGGACGTGAGCTTGTTACGTGTGGTTCCCACTTCATAGATAACGATCTTGGAGAAAAAATACTATTCCTACCACGCGACGTTTACGCTGAAAATTTAGGCTGTCTTTCTACAATCTTTAACAATGTCCAGTCAAGATTATGGCAAGCTCATGTAAAGAACACGTCTCATTATAATTTGCGGCGTAAATTTGCCGAATTTAACGTTGGAGACGTAGTTATGAAACGCGCTTATTTTTTAAGCGACAAAGAGAGCCGGTTTTCTAAGAAGTTGGCACCGAAATTCATTAAGGCCAAGATTATAGAAAAGAAGTCCCCTTTAGTTTATGTGCTGCAGGACATGTCAGGCAAAAATATAGGCTCCTGGCACATCAAAGACCTGAAATTAGCAGGGCGTACTTGAGAATGTTTTTTTTTGTCTTAATTTACATTTAGTTTTATTAAAGCAATTACCCCCCTAACGTTTAATTTACATCATAATTCGGAACCACTATTTGTCAGGTAACAAGAATTCAAGTATAGCTGGTTACCTATTTATATGTCATTGTCAGCGTAAGTTAATTTAGTAATGAGTATACATTAACTGCCGCTAATGTGTATTGAGCGAGAAGTATGATTGAGGTAAAAGATGATTTTTATGAAAGAATAAACAAATAGATTGGCTTTGGTTCTGAGCGGATTTTATTTATTTTAAGAAATAATAAAATCCTTATCTGCGCGCGGGGGTATTGTAACGTAGTATACTTAACTCAACGCTCCTGTCAAAATTTTAATACCAAATTTACACACACGCACACTAATTGTCAATGTATGTACAGGCGTACATTTTAAATATTAACTTAACATAACTCCTATACAATAGTACATACAAAAAACAATAGCACTAAATGAACAATAAAGTGAACAATACTTATTTCTATGTTAAGTAAAGGCATTTAAGGCAAATCGTCACGTCATTGCATTTTGGTTCCAACTCGCTAACCTGTTCCCCGTTTGTGTCGGTAGTCATACTATCGAAAAATAAAAACATAAATTGTTAAGATCACCCTCACATGATCAAATTAAATTTGCCAGTCATATTTCTTTTTTTTTTGTCTTTGCCGTGCCACCGGCCAGGGACAGACGGCACACATCAACTGTAACGTACACACGTTTACGCGCTCCTTAAAAGTACCGAAGATAGTTTTAATAACTTAGCGTGTCATCCATACGTGGGCGTTATTCCTCTAATATATAAATTCAGTGTTAACCCCATATTGGGTAAGTGTTGACAATTATTTAATTTCTGCTTAATCATGCTGGTTGCGGCCATTACGTGAATAGATTTTTTTTCCTTCCTATTAGAATTTCCTTCTATAGTGTTTGTTCATTTCTTGTAATGTGTTTTAGTACCTTCTATTAATATGTTTTAAAGTAGGTAGTATTCATTTATATCAATGTACCACTGTAAAAATTCTTCTGTAGTTTGCTCCGATTCTGACTGTGACTTGCACACATTCGCCTTAATCGCAATAGTACATCTTCTGCCTCACGCTTACGCTGTCGCGGTCACAGTCAGACGAGGATAAGTCGGAAAACCCTAAACTCATTCCGCGTCTGGATCATTCCAGGGTCCAAAGTTCGGGTTCGACCACCAGCAGCCCAAGTTCCGGTTCGAACAAGGACATCTTCTCTTTCTGCTGCACTTTGCCTCTCCATCATCTACGACCCTGCGGGACGACTTCCAGTGGGCGCTTATTCTCCGGTCTCCGTGACGACGTGACCGCTAAAGTTGCGTCAGGCCAGGAGAGTACCTAGCGCGTCTACCTCCATAGACGAAAATATTAAGACCGGCAATTTTTTTTCTTACCTACCTACGACCCGAAATAAAAAATAAAATAAAAACTTAAATGTTGTTAGCGCTGCGTTTCAATTATCTCTAACTTAAAGATAACCCTAAACGCACCTAAACGCGACACTAAATTGTCTGCTGCGCAAAATGTCAGGGGTTCTATCATTATAAAGAGATTGTTCGCATACCTAATACACATACTTATAGTTGTTCTTGAGTAAACTGTAAGGTGTATGCATTTTTTAAGTGATAGACGGTCGATGCACAACTGATGCCGGTGTAACTCTAATTAAGCGTGTTTTTGCCTGGTCACACGACGCTATTGCAATTTTTTGTGACCTGACAAAGCTTTTGATTGTGTCGAGCATGAGACACTGTTGCTGAACTTGAAACGCTAGGATATTCGAGGGGCTTCACTCAATTTATTAAAATCATACGTCCAGGGTAGACAGCTCAAAGTACAGGTAAATAAAGTCAGCTCCCAGTGTGCTAGCATATCTATGGGCGTATCACAGGGCTCGATATTGGGTCCTTTCCTGTTTTTGGTCTACATAAATGACTTACCTCATTCATTTCAACGAGAACCGGGAATACGGTGGTTTCCAACTAGTCAAATTCAATTATTTTATCCAAATGTGAAAAACGATACTTTTCTATGAAAATTGTATGAAACATTGAATTATGACGTCATATCATTTTTGCGTCAAACAGCTTACTTATTTTTAAAAAAATAGCTAAAAAGTATCTAAAACTTAGTGTATCGATCGATCGATGAATAAAAGTATAGTTATTTTTCAATATTTTATCGTATTAATTCGTCGAATTAATTTATTTTTGACCTAGGAAACTACCCAATTATATTATTTGATGATGACACATCATTGATATTAAAAATAAATAGTAGGACAAATAATTATGACACATTGGCTGTGGCACGGGCACTGGGTCGCTCGATTCCCTATATTATGGTTGAGTTGGGAGATGCTGGTGTACGTGTCATGTTCGTGAACGGGCGCCGTCAATTGGGACTGGTCAGCTCCGGACTGTCTATTTTCTTTAAGGTAATTTTCTTTTTTATGTTTCTCTGTATATTAGCGTTACACTGTTCTCACATAATTAAACCAACTAAATAATGTATCAAAGAATTTTTATGTGACACTGATTTAAAAAGAGTTTAACCATGGAGTTTCTTGCTCGTTCTTCTGCATCGGAATCTACACTTTAGAACGAACAAATAGCTTCACTAAGAGGACTGACCGACAGACTGACACTTTATTTCTATAAAATTTTGTTTGACGTTCAAAAGTGCCTGTATGGGTCTAATTAAAATAAATTATTTTGACTTTCAATTTTGACAGGGGCGGCTAACGAGTTGTTGGCATAATGTCAGCAATCGACGGGGTCGGGAGTTCCTGGTGTAGCCGGGGGAGGACACCTGATGCACCAGTAGGGGAGATGCTGGGGCAGCTGTAGGGGAGTTCCTAGTGTAATAGGAGGAGAGGACTTGGTGCGGCAGTAGGAGAGTACCTGGTATAGAAGGGGGACGTGACCTGGTGCAGTAGGGGGAGAGTACCTTGTGCTGCGCGGCGGCGGGGATGCGCAGCGCGGCGGTGGCAGCGCGCAGCAGCGGCAGCACATCGTCCAGCTGGTGCAGCAGCAGCGCGGCGGCGCGCAGCAGGGCGTCCAGCGCGCTCACTAGCGCTGCGCACGCGCCCAGCGGGCCTAGTGCTTCGGGGGCCAGGCACTCTAGGTACATCGCTATGTTGCCCGCTATCACACCCATTTGCTACAAAACATAACATTACTCGTACCGTGTCACCGAAAGAAAAACAGAAAGAAAATCATTTATTTGGCGATAAGCACGTTACACGTTCCGTCATCTACCCTGGTCACTGCGAAGTATAGAACCGGAGAGATGTCGTACGTTATTTCTTAGGGATCGGTCCGCGGACCGATTGTCGCGCAAAAGACCACAAGCATATAAGAGCCTGAAAACGTCCTCCAATAAGTTAATGAATGGTTTGGGGATAAATTACGTCTCCCGGCCTCACGTTTTTTCTGAAATTGGATTAATTTTTTGTTCTTTTCTTGGAGTCACATGTGCATGGCGGCGCTTCTATACAAATACTTTAGTTCGTTGATGTATCAGCGCTGAGCACTGGAGAGACTGCAGCACGACACGACCCACGTTCGAATCGAAGGCTTATTGTTATACTCTACAACCGCTAAACACAATCGCTGATTATAATCCTCTGTCTTTTGTATGATCTAGCGGAGCGTATATATGGGTTCCATAGTGCCTTTTTAGAAACCGGCTTCTTCGGGAGGCTTCATAGTCGAATTTGCGTTCGAGACGGTTCATGATGACGACTGGGATTTTCTGATCAGACACCACCCTGGGATTTTCATTCTCCTTCCCGGAAGAAGAACATGTTAAAGGAATCTAGCATTATTGAATCCTCTTTTCGGATTTCGGATAGTCGTAAGATATCCCATCCCATTTAGCTCAATCATTCCTCCCAACAATTTTCTCCTCGGTCTTCTGTGTGCGGATGTGTTACCAGGGTCGAAGTTCATCGGGGATGGTAGAGGTTGCTCTGGTTGCGACGAATGCTTCGGCGATACCCGCCCCTGCGACACATGGGTATTTGGAGGAACACCGGGTTGGTTTTTAGTCAGTAAGAGTCTGACAGTACCCTTCGCCCTTTCCCGACGGCAATGAGGCTCCATGAGGATTTTGCAACAAAAAAAAAGTTGAGGTTCTTCTACCGTGGATTCCTAACGTCTCTTACTCTACCGGCACCCGATCCGCTAACTAGATTGCGAATAGCGGAGTTGACGGGGACCCTGGGGGCCACGTGCGTCTTACGTCGATCATGAAGGACGGGGATAGGGTTGTCATAATCCTCACGCTTGCCAGATCGCTTTTTTGTGAAATTCGGCCAAAGAGAAGTTGCCGATCTGAAGATGGAGCTAATAAGTGTGGTTATGTGGTTTTATTTGCATAAGACTGTGTATGTTTTTTACATTTGATAGGAACAAAACACCAAGCTATCTTCGGGAACGCTTTGAATTCCTCGTTCCTAGAGGCAAACCCTGTCGCTCCTCTTCATCTCTTCTTCTTCGTGTCCCTCCTCATACTTCGAGCCGTTATGATGGATCCTTCACGAATTCTCTCCCTCACACTATACGCGAGAGCTCATCGTTAGATGTTTTCAAGGAACGAACCAGGGAACATTTACTGTCAACATGACTATATATGTATGTATTTATATATGTATATATTGTATTTTTATGTATTATGTTTATATATTGTGTAGCTTTATTATATTATATATATTTATTGTCTTTATATATTGTTATAGTGTTTATATTTTCTCAGTAATGTGTTGTTGCGCACTTATGACTTTACCCTTCCATATCCAATCTCTCTATCGCTCTAAGGTTTGGTGTTAGAGACCCCAACTCTGGGTTAAGCTCGCCTTTGTACATATTTTTTTTTAATTGTATTTTTATAAATGTATGTGTGTGCAATAAAGTATAATAATAATAACAAATATACAAAAAAAATGACCGAAAAATTAATTTCGTATAAATGTTTTTACAGGACCTAACGCTACAGCGCTATCATTTCGGGGGGGGGGGGGGGGGATCATTTCATAATACTGTCATGAGAAATATATTTACTATCCTAATTTAATTTCGATAAAAATGATAAATTATAGATATAAATGCGACTTACATCGACAGGCAAGGTCTTCTTGGAGTTGAGATGTTCCACTACCAGCTGTAGAGGCCCACACGGGTACAGCTCATTGAAGTCCACGAACGCTTGCGCAATGCTCTTGAAGAACATTTGCCGTTGTTTCTCTGTTATAAATATACAACTAGGTATGTCAGAAATATCATCACTAAAAGAAATATTTACACATTAGTCAATTTAAAAAATGTATTTCATTGAAGTGGGTGATGATTGTTATGAAATAAACTGATGATGATGATGGTAGTGATACTGAGATCGATTTCCATCATGAGATTTATAGTGATAAATTAATAAGATCTAACTTAATATTAATAACAAAATTGGAAGCCTACGGCATTAGAGGCAACGTACTAAACCTTCTCGAATCTTACCTAAAAAATAGAATACAAAAAACTGAAATCAATAAAATCAACATAAATAATAAACGTGAAGAAATATTTAGGTCCACCGAACGTGAAGTTTTATTTGGAGTACCGCAGGTGAGCGTATTAGGCCCTTTCATATTTATTTTGTACATAAATGACTTACCGAAATGTATTAAACAACCAGTAACATTGTTTGCAGACGATAGCACAATAACAATACCTTGTGAAAATATAGAAACATATAGAAGTGACATTAATAATAGTTTAGAACAAATTGTGAACTGGTTAGACTCTAATAATTTAAAAATTAATTTGTCTAAAACGAAAGCTATACATTTTAGACAGCGTACTCCTAGCATTGATATTAACATTCAGCACGGTAATAATATAATAGAAGAAGTAGTAAATACTAAATTCCTGGGACTCATAATAGATCAAAACCTAAATTGGGAATCGCACATTGACTCTTTATGTAAAAAAATTAGTAAGTCCGCATACGCTTTGCACACACTATCATCAGTAGTATATATAGATGCGCTTCTCACGGCTTATTATGGCCTAGTGGAATCGCACCTACGGTACGGTATTATTTTTTGGGGTAACTCTTCGGGAAGAGAAACAGCATTTAAAGCACAAAAAAGATGTATAAGAGCTATCTTTAAAATGCAAACCACCGAGAGTTGCTTGCCATATTTCAAAAAATATAACATTTTACCCCTACCCTGTCTGTACATACTAGAAGTCGCGTTATTTGTCAAATCAAACCCGACTAAGTTTCAACTCCTTTCCGATAACTTCCCACGGAATAGGCGCAACAATAGTTTACTGTGTCTACAAACAGCTAAAACAGCACTTATGCGCAAAAGTGTTTACTGCATGGCGCCAGTTATTTATAATAAAATACCTAAACACTGGAAAGAATTGCCCATATTGAAATTTAAAAAGTCGATTCGAAAATTTCTGTTGAATAAAACATATTATAGTATAAGTGATTTTTTGCATGAGAAGGATTTTGTTGTGTAGAGTTATTGTAATCAGATCGGATTGATAATGATAATTTTGAAATCCTTGTGTATGTAACTACCAAGATGCCTGTTATCATTATTAATTTTTAATTTAGTTTGTCTATTGTTTTTCTATTACAACTTAATCTTTTTAATTTAACTTAATCTTTTTAACTGTTTAATTTAATTTGTTTATAATTTTTCTATTAAAACTTAAATTCTGTGTGTGTTAAAATTTGCATGCCTTCCTGGCAAAGTATGGCTGAACCACGAAAATGTATCTCTATCACCTGTATTGTACCCATATTTGCGAATAAATTTATCTTTATCTTTATCTTTATCTTTAAAATAGCATGCTATCGGAGAAAATTTTCCACTAGTGGCACTATCATATACGATGTTTGTCATACATAATGAAGACATTATTTAATTTATTAATCAGTTATTACAGAGAGGAAACCTATAGCAAAATGGATGAAGAAGATGCTCGAGCTAATGATGTTTTAGCAGGATGGTGATGATCAACTGTAGACTTAAGCTTCACAGAGAAAATTTTAACATTGTGTTACTATGTGGGTGAGATAACCAGTGGCCTAATCCTCCCACCCCTCCTTCGCATTCCTAATACCCCAATCTGGAAATTAGTCATAACCCCGAAAAGGCAAAGCAATCCGTTTGTAATTCTTATTATTCTTACATCTTCAATCTTAGTATCAGGTACACCGTCTTCTCATTTGAAGAGCTATGGTATAAACATACGCACCGGGCGTGCGCTGCAGGAAGATCTGCAGGAAGACGTTGTTGGGCGCGAGCTGGTGCAGCACGCAGCGCAGGAACTGGTGCGCCACGAACACCGCGCTGCCCGGCAGGCGAGTGTTGGTCTCCGCCTGCCACGAGTAGTTGCCCAGCTGTACCACCCTGCACGACACAACATTGCTCATTGAGCGTATATCTCTAATGGAACAGGTTTTGAGACGTTTGAATGTAAAGGAAATTTTTGTAGTGACTTTTTTGTCTAGTTTTCATTGGATTGTATTTTAATTAAGGGTTGGAAGAGCAAGGGTTATATTAAAAAAAAATTTGTTATAAACAATATCAAAACCGAAAAAAAAACAGATGAGAGAACCGACGCTAAAAATGATCATGAAAAATCTGATAGGCATACTATCTATTTTGCTAGCTACGCTCGCGCAATTTCATTCGCTGCTCGGCACCATTTGATTGTAGCGTAATGTTTTATAGCGTATAGCACTCAGGAACATTGTAGCTATAAATAAGTGAAAGAATTTTCGGAATCCGACCAGTGGTTCCAAAGATTACCTCCTACATACACATACCTACATATAAACTTAAAAACATACAAGCTTAGAAATTTTACCTCTTTACAATCTTACTCGGCGACTGGAATCCAAAGGTTGGCATCATGGGGCTGGATCACACCATCGGAGACGCGATCGGACAAATATGGTCTACGCATTGGAAATGAGCGTGGTCAAAAGCTCATCGAGTTTTGTATTGGTAGGAAGCTAAGTGTCATGAATATGACATTAAAGATCACCATAGACACCTCTACACTTGGAGATCTCCAGGCGATCGAAATCAAATGGACTATATTATGATAAATACTCGCTGGAGATCTTCCATTACAAGTGTGAAGACATTTCCAGGTGCCGATTGTGGTTCCAACCATATGCTGCTTGTCACTTACCTATCACTGCGCCTAAAAGCGACGAAAACGCACTCACGACCATCACCCACAACTTCGAACCCTATTGAGCGCCTACACTTCCAGAACGCGATCGAAGACATACTCACTGAAAACCCAACACCTCCAACGTCTAACGCTGATACTCTCTGGATTGATCTGGAAAAGAGAATCCGAGAGTCTCTTTCTGAGATTGCTTCGAAGCGAAAGAAGGACTGTAAGAAAACAGCTTGGATAACGGACCACACATGGGAACTCATCCAGAAAAGGAAGGATATGTAAGTGAGAGGGCTACAAAACCATGACGTAATGAAGGAATATTCTGACCTTTGACAAGAGTGCCGTCGGGACAAAAGCACCTTCATTACTTATATATGTCGCAAAGTGAAAACCCATGCTATAAAACAGCAGACATCAGATCTATTTAAAAAGATCCGCCTATTAGGTAGACAATTCAAGTCCAAATCATGGGTTATCGAAGACATCGACGGGAGATCACTGCACGAGCTTGACGCAATAGCAGAGAGATGGCGCTGCTACTGTGAACATCTCTACAAGAAGCCCAACTCAATAGATCCTGAGTTAACCCTACTAGACTGGCCTCTTCTGGACCTGGAACCTGACATTCTGCGGTCGGAGATTGTAGCAGCCATTGGAGCACTGAAAACTAAAAAAGCGCCGGGTCCAGATCAAATAACAGCTGATGTGCTAAAAGCTCTAGGGGAAAAAGGCGTTGATACTTTGTACAATATCTGCAACCATGTATCGCGGAACGGCGAGTGGCCCAACGCTTGGACTCAGTCGATTATCCTTCCTCTACACAAGAAGGGTTCGACGAAAAATGCGAGAACTATCGCACTCTCGCCCTAATTTCACACGCTAGCAAAGTCGTGCTTTACATTCTAAACAACCGGGTTCGTTATTACCTTGACTGGCAGATCCCACAAGAACAGGCTGGTTTTGTGAAGGGAAAAGGCACCCGTGAACAGATACTCAACGTCAGGCAGATCATGGAGAAGTGTTATGAATTCGACACACCAGTCATAATGTGCTTCATCGACTATAGCAAGGCATTTGATTGTATCAGCTGGAGCTGTCTCTGGGGAGTGTTATCGGAACTGGGTGTACCTCGCCATTTAACTGCACTCCTGCAGTCATTGTACAGTAGCAGTCAAGGAATGGTGAGGATTGATGGGACATTATCCAAAACATTCAGTTTTGGCTGTATTCTCTCGCCTGTGATGACTGGGGTGGTGGCATGGTGGTAAAGATCATGGTTGTAGATCGCTCAGGCAAGCTTGAGCTCACTGGGACACTTGATCTGGAAGTAGTTCGAGATGTGGTGCTGGCGAAAAATGCTAGGGATTCCTTGGACGGCACACCGCACCAAGGTATTAATCCTCCAGGAGCTTAAGATCCAGACAAGGCTCTCTTCCATATGCCTCCGCAGGATTCTGGAGTTTTTTGGACACACTGCCAGAAGGGACAATGATAACTTGGAAAAGTTACTGATCACTGGTAAGGTGGAAGGAAAGAGACCTAGAGGCAGAAGTCCAAAACGTTGGACGGATCAGATTCGCACCACTCTCAACACTACAGTCCACGATGCTCTCCACTCGGCGGCAGATAGAAATAGATGGCGGAGAGTAATACGCAGTAACTGCTTCCACGAGGTGGTCACGACCCTCAGCACTGAGGAAACCAACGCGAGGAGGAGGATGATATTAGTATAGACAAAATTTTATGTCTAAAGTCAGATTATTCATTATTATGTTGAACGACTTATTCTCGTAAGCATTTAATGCAGAACTTGACTGATTCCAAACCAACCTTGGAACTCATACTGACGAACGTTGTGCAATTACTGACGCTGTTAAGAACACGACCTTTGCCGGGTAAGGAGGACAGACAGCTTGCGGTACCTGCTGACGTTATGCAGCAGGGCGGGCAGCATGGCGGCGGCGGCGGCGGGCTCGCGGTGCACGAAGGTGGCCAGCACGATGATGCACAGCCCCAGCTCCTCGTCGCTGTACTGCTCCACCGCCTGCACCCCCCTACATCGTACCTGCTGACGTTATGCAGCAGGGCGGGCAGCATGGCGGCGGCGGCGGCGGGCTCGCGGTGCACGAAGGTGGCCAGCACGATGATGCACAGCCCCAGCTCCTCGTCGCTGTACTGCTCCACCGCCTGCACCCCCCTACATCGTACCTGCTGACGTTATGCAGCAGGGCGGGCAGCATGGCGGCGGCGGCGGCGGGCTCGCGGTGCACGAAGGTGGCCAGCACGATGATGCACAGCCCCAGCTCCTCGTCGCTGTACTGCTCCACCGCCTGCACCCCCCTACATCGTACCTGCTGACGTTATGCAGCAGGGCGGGCAGCATGGCGGCGGCGGCGGCGGGCTCGCGGTGCACGAAGGTGGCCAGCACGATGATGCACAGCCCCAGCTCCTCGTCGCTGTACTGCTCCACCGCCTGCACCCCCCTACATCGTACCTGCTGACGTTATGCAGCAGGGCGGGCAGCATGGCGGCGGCGGCGGCGGGCTCGCGGTGCACGAAGGTGGCCAGCACGATGATGCACAGCCCCAGCTCCTCGTCGCTGTACTGCTCCACCGCCTGCACCCCCCTACATCGTACCTGCTGACGTTATGCAGCAGGGCGGGCAGCATGGCGGCGGCGGCGGCGGGCTCGCGGTGCACGAAGGTGGCCAGCACGATGATGCACAGCCCCAGCTCCTCGTCGCTGTACTGCTCCACCGCCTGCACCCCCCTACATCGTACCTGCTGACGTTATGCAGCAGGGCGGGCAGCATGGCGGCGGCGGCGGCGGGCTCGCGGTGCACGAAGGTGGCCAGCACGATGATGCACAGCCCCAGCTCCTCGTCGCTGTACTGCTCCACCGCCTGCACCCCCCTACATCGTACCTGCTGACGTTATGCAGCAGGGCGGGCAGCATGGCGGCGGCGGCGGCGGGCTCGCGGTGCACGAAGGTGGCCAGCACGATGATGCACAGCCCCAGCTCCTCGTCGCTGTACTGCTCCACCGCCTGCACCCCCCTACATCGTACCTGCTGACGTTATGCAGCAGGGCGGGCAGCATGGCGGCGGCGGCGGCGGGCTCGCGGTGCACGAAGGTGGCCAGCACGATGATGCACAGCCCCAGCTCCTCGTCGCTGTACTGCTCCACCGCCTGCACCCCCCTACATCGTACCTGCTGACGTTATGCAGCAGGGCGGGCAGCATGGCGGCGGCGGCGGCGGGCTCGCGGTGCACGAAGGTGGCCAGCACGATGATGCACAGCCCCAGCTCCTCGTCGCTGTACTGCTCCACCGCCTGCACCCCCCTACATCGTACCTGCTGACGTTATGCAGCAGGGCGGGCAGCATGGTGGCGGCGGCGGCGGGCTCGCGGTGCACGAAGGTGGCCAGCACGATGATGCACAGCCCCAGCTCCTCGTCGCTGTACTGCTCCACCGCCTGCACCCCCCTACATCGTACCTGCTGACGTTATGCAGCAGGGCGGGCAGCATGGCGGCGGCGGCGGCGGGCTCGCGGTGCACGAAGGTGGCCAGCACGATGATGCACAGCCCCAGCTCCTCGTCGCTGTACTGCTCCACCGCCTGCACCCCCCTACATCGTACCTGCTGACGTTATGCAGCAGGGCGGGCAGCATGGCGGCGGCGGCGGCGGGCTCGCGGTGCACGAAGGTGGCCAGCACGATGATGCACAGCCCCAGCTCCTCGTCGCTGTACTGCTCCACCGCCGTGCCGCACTCCGCGCCTGCACGATCCAACACGATATATTCCACACACAACTTACATCACACTCATGTGAGCTTTCATCATCAGAAGATATCTTTAACAGAAAAAAGCTACCTAAACAAAACTATACAGAACACAAAATCATGGCAAACAATACTATGTATACATACACCGGTAGCAGAGTTCATGATCGGGGCGATGTGGCGCGGCGTGCGCATGCGCAGCTCGCTTCCCAGCGCGGGACTCCGCCTCCCACCAGCCCCCGCATCCACCGCAACCCCCGCAATCTGCGACAGACACATCGATACACTGCAATAATTCATTAACTAAAACAAAAACAATTGACTATATGATCTATCCTGACGTCACGTGGGAAGAGAGGAGGGAGGAAACACCCTCACTCCTCCTAAACCTCTCCTCTCTTCACCCTTTTACCCTTTTAATGTTCTGTGTGTGACCCGATTGTCTGCTGACGGCTCATTTGTCTATAAAAAAATCTGAGATGTTACCAGTCGTGTGTTGGTGTGGTGGCGATCCAGTTTGCGCCACTTGTCTTGCTAACCGACGCGGTGACCTGTGTTATGCAGAAAATTCATTTTACTCACATTAGTATTAAGTTTAACGTCAAACTGTCTCAAATTCTTCAATAGAATTTACACCAATCCCTACTATACCACGGGTGATACCAACTAATTAAGATACTTTAAATAGAGTTAGGTTATTTTAAATAGAATTAGGTTACTTTAAATAGAATTAGGTTAATTTTAAATAGAATTAAGTTACTTTAAATATAATTAAGTTATTTTTAAATACAATTAAGCTATTTTAGGATATTGAAACAGAGCTTCCTCTCTCCTGCTTGCCTTATTTTGCTGTGCCCTACAGGGTCCATAATTGATCTTACACAAATTGTTACCACCTTTAATGTACTTATGGAAAAGCAATAAAGATATTGAGTATTGAGTATTAATTGTACATACAAATTAATGTCAGTTTCTTTAATAGTAACTTCTTAACGCTTTATTTCTCGAGCAATTTTGAAAGCGTACATATAATGGAATATGTAGGACATTTTTTGAGTAAGGGTAATCATCAAATCATTTCTTTTGAAATGTCAGACTTTTACTGACTACCATTGCTTCTACTGCTCTATTAATGCGCTTGACCCACAACCCGATCTAATCACAACCCTGGCTGACACAGTTTTGTTTACTAAACTGTGTCAGTATCTAGAACCAGATCCGAGCGTACGGCGCGTAGCATTCCGCGTGCGCCTCAAAGAGCCAATAGACCACTACAGACGTGGCGCTATAGGGCTTATGTTCAGCCGGGGTTTGCAGGTTAAGCGCAATGAGTCATCGCGGCCTCGGCCCAGAGCAGGAGAAGGAACGGGGAGGTTTTTAGTCAATAAGAGTCTGACACTCTCTCTCGCCTAACCCTGGGCGGCAGAAGTCATTTGATGATTTTCCCACTGACAAAAAAAAGGTATGGTAGGATCAGTATCTGCTAAGATAATAATAAGTACTTACCTTGTACTTTCAGATGATTTCTTGTTCAACTCGTGGGGCCTGCTGGTAGGAGTGGGGGTAGGAGTGGCATCACCGTCCGAACGAGAGGATCCTGTGTTGTCCGTTGAATCATCTGGACATAGCAAACATTTTTGGCGAACTTAAACTGCGTTGAATTGATATAGAGAAATCTTTACTGACAGCCATAAATCATTGAATGTTGTCGTTTTTTGCGCAGATGGCGCTATTGCCACACAAGGTTTGTTTGACTAATCCTTGTAGCTATTTAAAATTAAACATCCGATAGTTTAACTCTAGCTAATGCCCTATTAGATAGACCAGACTTCTGGCTACATCGACGTCATTTTGTGGGTAAAAAAGATAAGCTACCTTTTTGACTTTTAGAAAACAGAGAGTTAAGTAACATCGGAAAAAGATACCCTAACCAGGCCATGTGTTCAGCCTGGTTGGCTAGTGTCCAGTTGTACGTTGGGATTTTCTATCCGTGTTTATTCGCGCGCAAACTTCACTAGCGTAATGTAGAACTTGTGACGCCATCTGTTGAATATTGTCGTCGATCTATGCGCGTCGCCACAGACCAATTAAATGTACATTTTGTATGAAGCCTTTTTTTATCTTTATTTATTTAGAGGCTTTTGCCTTACAACGGTATGACAGCCTCATCATACCATCACATAACTAAATATGTAACTAAACTAATTAACAAACATATTATTGCGCAAGCGAGGGGGATAGTGATGCAGCAACGATTTCATAGATCGGTTCCGCTTCTTTTGAATTTGGTGAAGATAATATCTTAATAAAAGCCCCAATATCATAGCTACTAACCTTTAGCTCTCGCATTACTATCTCTCTTTCTTTCTTGTTCTTCTCACATTCCACCAGTAAAAGTTGGACATCATCAACTCTATCACACACTTGGCAATTAGGTAAATCGACTTTTTTCATGAATCATATAATAAATATACAAAGAAATCTATATCTATGCTGTGTTGATGAATGAAATTTAGCAGTACCTGGTGGCAAGCTCAACGCCTCTCTGACTCGATCCACCAGGGCGTTGAAAACTGGATACTGCTCCTTGTTGGGCTTGGGACCGATTGGGAGTAACCTGGACAAATTAGATACATTTCGAAGGATTCATTAATAAGTTGAGAAGCTCATTATCCTTAAACAAAGTATATTTTTGTTCTTATAAGACAGCGATAATGGTGTGTAAGATCCTAGGCTTTTTAATAAACCGCCAAAAATGTTACATCCAGTGGCCACATGTAAATAGTTATATTGAACTTAAGACCAGTAATGGCATAGAGTGGGATTTAGTCCCTGATTAGTCCCGTAGCGAGGAGTTTATTAGTTTATTCGCTCCTTTGTAAAAAAAATTTAAAATACTTTCAATCAAAATAATATTTTTGTTTTTAAAAATGATGGTATCAAAACATCTAGCTTTGACAGAAATAAGATACATAGATATCATCATTTTTTTTATAACATGTGTTAGCTACATGAAAATGCAATAGACAGGTGGTACAGAGAAATGTGATAAAGAGATTTTCAATCATTAAGTATAGGTATTTGAATAATGTAGAAAAACCAATGCAAGAATTTACTAAAAGGGTTAGGTTTACTTGCTGTCGAATTCAGGTGTAATATACTAGTCTTAATTTTATCATCAGTGTACTTACCGCTCAGGAGGTGGTATGTGGAAGGGCTGGTGTGAGTGTTGCTGCATCGTGGGCGGCGGAGCGTTCCATGCCACCTCCATCTTGGATAGCGGAGACTCCGGGGATGCATACGCATAGCCTACGTTTTTAGCTAAAGCACCAAGTAAAATTTCAAATTCAGTCAAATATTTCAATTAGCACTACAGAGGGGAACTTCTGAACAACAAAGTATTTAAAGGTAAAAAGTGTTAGTATATCGGTCTGTTCCATATTAAAACTATTTCATTGTTTCAAAGTAAAGATTACAATGGAGAAGAATGATCAAGAATCTTCACACATGCATAGCCAGAATGCTTAATTTTGGCGAGACCATAATTTTGAACTTATTACGACAGTTTAAGACGTAATTTTCAATGATGATGTGCTAACCTGGACTCTTAATGTGATGTTGTGGAGGGGAGCGCGCATGTGGCCACTGCCCGAACTGTCCGTCTCCATTCGAAGAGGGCGCTGTGTCCGGAGATGTACTACTGCCCACTGACAAAAAACTATCTATCAATGGCGTATCAAAATCTCCAATACAAATGGAATAAAATCTCAACAATGTAACACTCCACCGCGTCATTTGTCGCGCTATGCTACTAAGAGCCCCTGGCGTGCCTTGAAACTAGTCGAGTTACCTCGTCAGTAAGCCGTTAAACATAATTTGATAAGTCTCAAAACAGTTATAATACTCAAGTATAATGTGTATTATGTATGTATTATTTCTGGATGATAATAAACTATTTTAAGGTAAAAAAAAAACATACCAATAATCCTCTTTTGTTTGCCCAATATTTTGGCTCGTGGCGATGTCTGCTGATGTATCTGATCGGGCCAGATCTCGACTGACTGACCGCTCATAGGCGTTGATTTTCTATATTGAAAACAAACCGAAAAAAATACTTCTCATGATGATAAATCAGGGTAATTAAGGCTACCGATATTTTGTTTACCAGCTGACAAAAGTTAAATACACAATGCATTGACACTGGCTATTTCTCTATTATCTGGCTAGCTCTCCAACTCCTCAGACGGGTACCGTGAGACCAAACCAAAAAATTATACATTCCAGATATCGGATAATAAATAATAATAAAATTCGCCAGAAATCGGGGTTGCGGGGCACGCGCAATAAGCCACCACGGCCTCGGCCCAGAGCAGGAGAAGGCACGGGGAGGTTTTTAGTCAGTAAGAGTCTGACACTCCCCCTCGCATTAACCTGGGCGAGAGAAACCATTTGAGAATATCTGTGTTTTCTGATAAACTACTACTTACAACCCGCTACCCAAGAGATCAAAATATGGCATCTCTTTTGTAGAAGAGAGCCTCAGTCCAGCGGTGGACTCTCACGTACTATGTGTGCCATGGACAAGCAAATATTAACATAAGCGCCATCTAGTCAGAAAATATCGGTAGCCCTGATTACTTCAATACAATTTCTGTGGCAGTAATGCTGTGGTAACAAATGCTTGAAGGTATGTACGACTTGTAGTCTTTTCAAGTAAGTACACAAGTTCAAGCATCAGCGACCCAGGAAGACATGGTACACACTTACAGGTTCGAGGAGTCGCTGCCGATGGAGACTGATGAGCTGGTAGACAGCTGGTGCGCCGAACGAGATCCAAGGGTCGGCTACGTGAATGCAAAAGTGATATCGTCTCAAAATAGAAAATAATATAATATAACAACAATCATATTCGACAGTGAGACAAAAAAAGATTGTCTTATTTAGGTTCTGAGAGAGATATTATATAGTTTTTAAGGTCGAGCTAAAAATTTGTCTCAGATATCAAATTATTTGCGAACTAAAACTACTTGAACTAACGATACTATTTTGAAATCCTCCATACATACTAATCTTCGCTACCTCATGATTTCTATGCAAAGCTTTGAGCCACTTTATAGATTTCTAACTAACCTAATAAATAACAAAAACGCATGCAAAACAAAGTAAAATATTCTAATTCTTACGATTTTACTGAGCGGCGGGTAAGCGGTTGTAGTGGCGGGCGTTTCTACCTTTGGTGGGTCCTCGTAGTGTGATGGCTCGTCGAACGAACCCTGGAATATTGGAACAGATTAGAAAGGGAACAGATTATAGTATACAACATCAGATGCTGTGTAACGACCACGGCCACCCTATAAAAAGAGCAATGATGACGAAGAAAAAAAAAATCACTCGGTTCAATTTTTTCTTGGTCAAAACCTCCCTGTCGATATGGGCCTGATATTAAAATCCTAGCTAAGTTTACAAGTGACAACTAAGAAACTTACGTTTAGTTTCGCCGAGTGAGTGAGGTTGAGGGCCTAACCCTTCCCCCAACCTGTATCCTCTTATCTGCTATCTTTAAATCCCTAACAACCCTCGAGAATCCGGTAAAGAACTTGTACTACCTTCTTTGGTGATACGAGTGTTCATGGGCTATGCCGGTTGCTTACCATCAGGTAATCCGTCTGCTCGGTTGCTGATGGTTAACCCATAAAAAAGATACAAATGGCACACGTTACGTACCGGTGCCGTACTGCCGTGGACAGTAGTATCCGACTTGTCACTGGTCTCAGGGATCGCTATCAGCTCGCTCTCCGACGACTCCTGTTCCAGACTCCACTGCTGGTACCTAAAACAAAACTTACCTCAATACCTTAACCTAACTCTGCCTATTACCTAAACAATTTAATGGTATTAATTGTGTGTAGGTAGGAGGAACATGGGCAACAAACTATGTGGGCCAGAAAACCTCACATTTCCTCCAATGTAAGGGCAGCTGATCTCCAAACTCATAATTTGATGTCCTTTGAACATTTAATTGTTCTGTTAACAAGGAACAACCAAATGTCCGTCCTCCCATCGACATACAATTGATATTCCACTAAACTTTTAGCAAATAAACAGAATTAGGAACGCACTAAGACTGCATGATGAGGTATTGAGTCTATCATAGCACCAACGATAAGGATGGAGCTACACCGGTATAGCTCCATCCCTTTTTGAGCAATGATAGGTTTAATACGTCAAAACGCAGGCCTTACTCCACTTATTACCAAAGAACCAGATATTTAAATAACACAGAAGGATGTTGCCATCAACCGACTTCACCCTAAGGATCACACTGGTATTACCAGAAGAGAAAAAAGGTTAAAAGATAATGGTAAAAGGCTTTTCCTGTGGCTAAATAGTAGGAGAAATAAAACCCATGATCAGTTTGTAAGTATTTATTAATTCAAACGAAATAAAAGTCTTTTATGTAGTTGTAGTACAATTTTATTTATTTTATGTTTATTTTCGCTGTCTGTCTCCATAGCCATCACCTGTGAAGCACAACTTTTTTATTATAGATGGATTTAAAGTCAAGGAAAACTTGTATATCTAAATAACCCAGTCCGGACTAGCGGAGATGGCTTTTGTTTAACAATGGACGTCTGCCAACAATTACAAGGAATATCGTGAGACATACTAAATTAATTGAAAGTATAAGTACATAGCTCTACTAGTTTCAAGTCGCAACAGGACAATCATCGTCGTCGTGCCGACTCAGTTGGTTGCGCGACGTTGCCACGACGCAACGCGCATGCTGCTCGTGAATCCAGTTTCGTCCCGTGTGATTTGAAATTAAAAGAGCTTTTTTCAATTAATTCAGGTAAAATATAATATATATTTTTTTAATAAAGTTAAGAATAATTTTAATTGAAAGACTGTTATTAGTAACATTTTGATCCCGTTTTTGTCCATTGATAAATATAGACCTCTCCAAACTTCCTTATACTACATATAACTAAAAATATGACCATATTTACCAAAATACCTTTACGAAAATTACCTTTGAAGTTGAAGCAGTTGCTGCTGGACACTTACTGATCACGATCAAGCTGAAATCCTTACCTCCTTGTGTACTTACTTACTTTTTTGAAGGGGGAAAATCATTAAATGACTTCTCCTGCCCTTGAGGGACAAGAGGCAGTGTCAAACTTTTAAAACTGATGATTTCAAACAATGAAAATTATACCTTAACTCATTTGATTAGTGATTAAATTACACCTACGATTAACGTCCGTTATCGCGATAAGTAATGGAAATTCCCGTTTATGTGGCCCGAGTATTCCTGACTAAATAAATACCGTATTTTCCCATTGCGAGCTGGGCTACAGTACAATGTTACGCTTACACCCGCAACTTTACTCACCTATGCCATAAACTGTTGAAGAGATGATTCAGTTGCTTCAGGGACCAGTTGAGCAGAAAACCTACACCATAAAAATAAAGTTTATTATTCTTATTAATTAAAATATTCTGAAATGAGAAATGAAAATTACCTGTTCAATGTAGGTCCCAAACACAGCCATCTTCTTAACTTGAAAGTCTCTTCATTTATTTTTTCATACACATCCCCATCTTCTACATTTGTCTCTTCATTTATTTTTTTAACGCCAATTTAGTCTCCGGGCTTCTTTTTTCAAAAAGATGTTATCAGCCAACTTCCATATGAACGTTGTACAGGATCCCTTTAAAGCACTCATACTTGTAAAATCTTGAAGGACTTTTTTAAGTAATAGGTCGGCCATCGAGCAGACTGATTACCTGACGTTAAGTAATCGGCGCCGCCCATGGACACTCGTAATGCCAAAGGAGTTACTACAAGTGCGTTGCCGGCCTCTTGTCGGTTGTTAGGGATTTACGGATAGGGGATTTGAGGATAGTACGTACAAATTTGAAGTATATACAAATTGTATATAACAACAGGTTGATGAAATTAAATCATTAACATAAAAAATATTCAGGTAACTACATTAATAAAAAAATGTTTAGTAATTTAGAATAGAACCACTATCATCAGCGAAGCAGTAATTTAAAAAAATACGTTCAAAAAAAAACTGACGATATAGCAGCACATTCATTTAATAAAAGTTAGATTTGTAGGTTGTGTAGCTTTCGCTACCTATGGAAACTAATAGCACCAGGATAGTCCTACTCTTGGAAGAAACCCATATGATGAATGAAACCCATAGAATACATACATAGATGTTCTTCGGAAACAAAAAGGCTTCTTCCAAAAATGGACCGTTATTGACAATTTTGTCATTTAATCTTTATTGTCATCCGACTGCACGGTTGGCGCAGTGGCTGGGCAACTGGCTGCTGTGCAACGTGTCGCTGGTTCGATTCCCGCACGGAACAACACTTAGTGTGATCCACAAATTGTTTTTTCGGGTCTGGGTGTGTTGTGTATGTGAATTAGTATGTTTGTTAATGCACCCACGACACAGGAGAAAATCCTAGTGTACCTAACGTGAAAAAAATTGTGCTGAGGATCTGTTCACAGGCAATATCAGACTCCGGAAAGACCGCAGAACAGCGATCCTCTAGCACGAATAAGTCGGCTAAACCGAAGCGGTTCCACAGCCTCATCGAAAATCGGCCAAAAGACCGGTGAAGCTAGGAGTTATTCTGAGGGGGGAAGAAATCAAATGACTCTTCCCGCCCTGGATGGAGTTAGAGGGAGTTTTAGACTCTTACTGACTAAAACTCACGCCGTTCCTTCTCCTACTACGTATAGGGGCCGCGGTACATTATTGACCTTACACCCATAACCGCACATGGACATAGGCCCTAGTAGACGCCATGTGTCGTGGTTTGATGTCTCGTTAGCCGCGTGCGGAACGCGATGCGACATTACCATGGGTCTGGTACTGGTCGTTGAAACAACTGCTGCAGCTGTGATTCGCCGACAGTTAAGTTACAGGAAGATCAGGCTTTCTGTAACCTGACAAACCATCCTCCCTGCCCCCAAAGGCGTCAGGGACCGTCGGTGGTGCTTAAAAAGACCTGTAAAGCTAACATAATTTAATTTACCACTGTAAAAAAGCCGTGTTTATAATAATAAAACAAAGGTAAATTAGCTTTCGTTTAAAAATATTAAGAAGAAAAACCACGTAACGATATCCGGTACATACACTGTTAATAACTTGGTAGTAAAACTGTACGCTGTACAGATGCGCTTTGATAACCCGCAGTCAAAAAAGTTAATTAAAAAATACAACAAAATCCTGTAAGTAAACCTTTTTGAAACTGCACAACCGACGAAAATAATTTAACATTAGTCAAGAGCGATAAAGACTTAAAAAGAGGATGGGTATGTTTAAAGTTTAAACACAGTGACTATAAACAACTTATTTTACTGTAAAATTACGTAATTAGAAAACCATCATTATAATTCATACAAACAGTATCAAAAAATATCTGCGTAGATAAAGATCCTAATGAAGCCGCCATGTCGTCTCCGAAGCCTAGGGAAAACTGATAAGTATTAATCAAAACATTACGCCAAAACACAATCAATAGGATATTTGATAAGTCTTGAAAGAGGAAACGTATTTTATCTTTTTCTTTAACACGTAATGCACAACTTCATCAAATATCTTATTAATTCAACCACATTAACAAACAAAATTCAAAGCAGAAGCTCAGCTTGTGACACAGCTGTTCCATACACGATCCGAATATCAATTCGGACGCATCCAAAATAAAAGACAAAAAAAAACGCAATTCTTAAATATATTATGTAATGAAGGCACCCACGACTCAGGAGAAAATCCTAATGTGGGGCAATGAAATAAAAATATCAATTAAAAATATTCCATTCCTCATCGACATGCTATTGATAATTGCAAAGAGCAATCACACCAATTTAGCCTTATCAATAAACAATTATGGTCACGACTAAAGCAACATTAATGTCATGCTTGTGTTGTATACAAATTGTATATGAAGTTTGGGCAGTACCTACTACTTATAAAGACGTTGATGATAAGCATATCTATATTAATATTATAAAGAGGTTTTGTAAGTTTCTAAGTTTGTATGTAGGGGTAATCTTAGGAACCGTAATCGTCGGGTTGGCAAAATTCTTTCACTGATAGATCATGCTACGATCAAATAAAGCCGAACAGCGGGCGAAACCGGGAAAATGTTTGACGTTCAAATGTGCCTTTTGAACGTCATTCTGTCTGTCTGTCTGGTCTGTCATCTAGTGAAGTTAGTTGTAAATTCCATTGTGCAGATTACTATGGAGAATAACGAGCAAGAAACTCCATGGTTCGTCTTTTTAATCTGAGAACTGGATGCGTCCTTTGGCCACCACAACGTAGCAGCAGCTCCAGATAAAATACTGTCAATTTTAATCTGGTTAGATTTGGTGACTTCAATCAGCCAATTGAGCATACGTTGTGATTAATTCTCAAACCTCTGTGTAAGGAGAGGCCTTTTGTCAGTAGTAAGCACTTATAGATCATGAAGCGATGTGTAAGACTCTGTGCTAATCCCAAAAATCTTATTGGGAAAAGGACAGTGTGCTAAAAAAGAACATCATGGTTTAAAACCTTTGGCTCAACCACCAACAGTTACAAATACGTAGTTCAGGGCCAGCGATGGCGGTCAGTGCGGACGTAGTGCCGGTTTGCCATGGATCGCTTCTTTCGAATCTACCTTCGTATGGACTTTCGGAGGAACTATGCAGCTTCCTTGCAGACAGAAGCATAAAGGTCGCGGTCGACGATGAATGCTCTGAATGCTAGGCTGCGTGCTGTAGCCCACCCTGTTCCTCCTCCATATCAATGAATGTTGCAAAACAGTGGCACTCATTATTATCCATATGAGAGCATCGGGTGATGCTTTAAACACCGTCCGTGTACGTCATTGAGAGTCAAAACAGACTTGTGTCTGAAATCGAGACCTCTTTTGAGAGAATCTCAGATTGGGGTAGACTTAATTTTGCCGAATTTAACCCCACAAAGACACAGGTCTGCCGTTGGTCGTAGTTTTCAATTTCAGAGCACCCCTCTAACAGCCTGAGCCGACATTGGTATACTTGGTGTCGACATAGCGAGCGAAGTCCAGTTCCGCGGTCATATAGAGGGTAAGGCCAATTAGCCTCGAAGAAGCTAGTATCGCCTGCTACTTTACAAGACGCAAGTTCGACCCCACTTGGAATACTGTGCACATCTTTGGACCCCGCCCCGGTACCTACTTTTCACTGTGTACCGTATTCACGACGAGCTGTTTGAATAGCTGTTCGATCCTTCGGTACGACTCCAAACATAGCATTCGGTAGCCTTGGAATTGGTACAAGAGGCGCATTGTCAGTGTCTACGTTGAAGGTATAATATGTTGATCTTCTAACTATAGTTTTTTTGTACTCAAAACAGGTATGAGAACAGTTTGGATCATTTATTATCCTTTGTATCAGTACCAGTATATTTTCTCTTCAAAACAAAATGTGATAAACACATTTGCAAATATAAAAAAAATCAATCTGTTTTAAGTAATTTAAAATTAAGAATACTGCTAACTCAAGTTTTAACACAATAATATTCTATTTTATTTCCATTTATTTCAAACATCAAGGCGATAATAAATTAAAAAAAGAAATGTAATAATAATAGATTAATTTCAAGAATAAATATATACAATACTATAAATAAAACATAAATATAATATACCTAGCTACAATACAAATTAGAACATACTATAATTATATATAACATAATTAACAAATTCATTTTTTTAATGTACCGAAAGTGGCGTCGTTTTTTTTTTTGACTGGTGTCACGTAGCTGGCCACGAAACCGACGATACACAACATCGGCCACAACTCATTTTTGAGGAACTTCTCGAGGGGATGTGTCGGAACTTGCACCACGAACGACTTGAAATTTAAAACATTGAACATTTTGTGACGCGGCTCTAACAGCTCGACCCTCAGTATCCATTTGGTCTTCACGTGCAAGTACTCCACGACCTCCTTCCCCGAACCTTTGTGGAGTAATGCAGTGTGGACACGTACAGTCGCCGGTACGGCTGAACGCAGAAACATGTTAGATCCTGCCAATGCAGTACCGCACTGGTCCAACAAGGTGGCTTCCTCTTCTCCACCTTAAACCATCGCTGTCACCCGTGTCCTTCACTGGAAACTGCTTTTCTAGAACCTGTTTTGGTTTTCAACAGGCTCCATTTACCCTCTTTTACTTTGTCCGCTAGTTGAACCTGCTAGTTTTGTGGCTCAAAAGGCCTTTTAGCGGCGGCTACTATTGCTAAGTAGGCTCGTTTAGGGATCGTCAAATCTAAACACGTGTCTCCACAAGTGTCGAGGCAGGGGCGGCCGCGGAACACGTTGAGACAGGCGCAGTTTCAGCAGCTGATCATGCATTCAAGCCTACCGACTTGAAACTGTAGATTGAAAAGTCTTTGCCCACGACGCGTGTTCACATTTGCGTTGCTGGGTGATCTACTTACAGAAATTACATTGCGCAATCATACTACTTCTGTCTGTAAATCACTGATGGTGACACTTTCATCTAATGCAGCATCTTAACCTGGTTTTGCTTCAGGACCGTTATATCCTTCAGCAGCCTAGCCTGATATGTACGTGGTCGAAAGTGAAGGGAGGCAGCTTGTGCAGATCCTCGCCACGAATTCAGGCACGTCGTGTCTTGGAGGCTGTTTTCTGTGCTGTCCCTTCAACGAGACGGCATCTGGCTTAGTTTGCCAAGAGTCGAGAACAGCAGCAACTTGGCACTGCAAAGCTCATCCGCCTTGGAAGATGTGTAGCAGATCTGCAAGATGCTGACCTCGACTAGTCAAAGGCATGTTAGATAAATGCCAGAACTTCATTGTCTATGGGCTTTGAATTCAATGCAATTCGCGATTATAATATTCAGACGTAGCAGCGGAAACGCAACCGTACTCGTCCCGAATATTACATCGCATTTTGATCAACCAAATAGGCTCAAAGAGCTAATAGCCCACCAAAGACGTGGCCCTATAGGGCTGATGTTCTGCCAGGGTTGCCTCGGCCCAGAGAAGGAGAAGAAACAGGGGGGTTTTTGTCAGTAAGAGTCTGATACTCTCTCTCGCCTTTTGGATAGTCAGAAGGGTTAATTACAACCGGTCTAATATATATTTGTGAGGCAGGTCGGCAAACTCTGAACAAATGAACACCTGATAGCAATCGTCATCGGCCACCGCCCATGGACATCCAAAAATCATTTGCATCGCCGGCTTTTTCGAGTTTTCTAAGGAGTTTGAGAACTGTGGATTTAGATAACGGGTACCTATGAGGAGGGGGAAGGGCCTCCGATAACCTCACCCACACGGCGAAAGAAAACACATTGCTCCACATCAGTATTCTGAAAGGCCGTGCTGTCCAGTCTTCTCCCAAACTCAGAATACTCAACAAGAATAATAATTATTATAAAAAAATATTTATTTACTCGCTATCCATAGCTTCCCCCCCTCCCCTTCCTCAATTCTCAAATCCCTTATCCTTAAATCCTTAATAATACACAAGAAGCCGGTAACGCACTTGTTGAAGCCACTTGGCACCGATGACTAACATCAGGTAATTCGTCTGGTCATTTGCCGACCTATGCCATAAAAAATGTTACCAGATTTTTTAGAATACTGGTTCCACTACACAGAGCAGTAGTAGTACATTCAAATACAATGAAATCCAACATTCCGAGTTAAGGTTTCGTAATCACTTATGTCAATTTGCTTTTAAACAGTCTCAAACTCCTTCTGGCAATCAATTGTAATTTTTCAATGTAGCATTTTTTGGGGGAATCAGAAATCATTAGGAGGAGGATTGAAGTCATCTGAGACTTCAATCCTCCTGGGTAGGGCAAGAGCGTGTGTGAGACTCTTACTGACTTAAGATTCCTTCTCCTGCTCTAAACAGAGGCAGCGGTATCTTATTGCGCTTACCCTGTAACCTTGGTCTATTGGCTCTAAGGCGCGCGTGGAATGCTCCGCCCGAACGCTAAGGTCTAGTTCTGGCCATCCCCAGAAATTTTTGATTTGTAAGTACAAATTAATGATAAAGGCGTCATTTACGCAAACGCACCGCGTTTTGTGAATGATGTATCACGCATGGCGGTCTTGCCATATGCTCATGATGGACAAACCCGTTGTCCTGCATTGAAGGAGCAAACCGCGTCGTCGTTCTCGTCAACAAAAACTTATAAACATCATAAGCCTTAATCTTCATTGAGCATAGAATTAGTCTAACGGTTACCCACCATCATATGACATTTTTTTTTTCACTGCACGGTTGGCCCAGCTGAGTTACTGGTTACCGCGCAACGTGATTCCCAGATTGTTGCTTCGGGTCTGGGTGTGATGTGCATGTGAGATTTTATGTTTGTAAATGCACCCACAACACAGGAGAAAATCCTTGTGTAGGGAAACGTTTTTTAAGAATAAAAAAACGCCTTATGTTACGTTCAGCTTGTTTAAAATACTTAAACAAGCTAAACTTGACAAGATGATTCCGATGGTTTAATCTTCATCAGCCAATTAGGTACTGATACATAAAGACCTCTTCAGTAGCACGCAGTTGAGTTTTCAGTAGCACGCAGTTGAGTTTATTTTCCGCATTTTTTCAGTTCGTATCCTCCCACTGTCGTCGTGGTGGCCCAGATGTTAAGACTTCTCATGCATGAGGGTTCCAAACCTGGCAGTATTTAGATACCTATGACTTATGGCGGGAAAACCAAGAGAAAACATCGTGACCTGGACTTATAATTTATAATTATAAGTTTGAAACCGCCAAACCGCCTTGAGCAAGCGTGGTGATCAATGATCAAAATTTCTCCGAGTGAGAAAATGCCTTCACCAAGCAGTGGGCACTTATAGGCTGATGATGATGATGATCTTATCACTGCCAGTTTCAAACGGTCATCGACTTTTCTCTTGCGCCGTTAGCTAATCATGATGGCTACTGTGATCATAAACGATCAGAAGACTTTAAAAGAGATTTAAAAGAGTAACCATAAAGTTTCTTTTTCATTGTTATCCAGTTATTTAATCATTAGTTGCGACTATATAATAATTATTCGCCAAATCATTGCCATCATTTTGATTCCGTTCACGTAATGATCACTCATTATTTTAAGGATAATGCCATAATAATGAAATATTTATATAAATTTTGTATTTTAATTATACACAAACAATACATTACACAATAAATACTTTGACTTTGACTTAATTAATTCTTTGCCCAGTCTGAAAACAGTGTGAGGTTACAAGAATTAATTTCCTACGTGGAACAAATGTTCATAAAAACTGTTAAGTGATATGTAATAGTAATGTTTGAACTTACAAAGTCCTTGACAATAAAATAGTTTACACATTAAATATTTCCATTGAACAAAACTACCTTTGCTCTATTCGCTGCCTTTGGAATCATATACAATTTATATACGCACGTATGCAAAAGTAGCTGCAATAGCCAGACAATATACAAAGATAAAACCTTAATGGCGGCTTCGGTCTTCAAAAACGCTTCACTTCATCTCGAAAACAGTTCAAATAGACCTGAAAAATTATCTCTAAAAGCTGAAAGAGATCGTTGTTAGCAAGTAACAAAGTCTTTCTTTCTCTCTCTCTATGTTTCTCTATACAGAGAAAAGGTATGGTGCTATTAGTTTCTATCGCAATTTTGGGTCTCCTTTATAAGGAACCCATAAAAAATATCCTCCGCAAATCAAGTTCAAAGTAAGATTTGAGGAGGTTGGGCACTCGGAACTCATCACACCACATGATTTTCGATGGGAACCGTTTTTGCACTCTGTAGATGGCGCCACTGGCGAGTTAAGTCCTATGAGCCTGTTTATACTGACTCTAGAGCTTAACGTTGCTAAGAGTGAATGGAATAACGGTAGCCCCTTTAGTGGTAATATGTGAAGAGCGTGGTACTTCCCCGGTCGAGCCTGCCCTCCTACGCGCTGTACTCTAAGTACATGTACTCGAGTACAGCATGGCTCTACCACTATTTCCATTTATTGTCAGATATATAGTTCATCAGAAATGTAATAGTCAATGTCAAGTTGAGTATATCTTATGGGATTTTCATACATAATACAACACCTCGTATTTAAAATACGAGAACTTAACAGCGAAAAACTTCAATACGAAAAAGAAAAAAAATATATTTTATTATACCTCGTAATCCATTTCTTAGATATTCTAAAATATTGTTATTTAAGATTACAAATATGTGACAAAAGCCACATAACAAATTTTTCACCTAAGTACAAAACATAGTATAGTATAGTAGTATACATATAGCTAAGCACTTACTTGTTAGAGTTAGTAGGTTCCTCCCAGTGCGTGTGCATGTGTGCGGGGGACTTGTGATGCAGCTTGGGCTTGCCGCGGTCCAGCGCGGGCAGCGGGCTGCCCCCCGCCCGCTCCGCGGCCCCGCCCCCGCCGCCGCCCCCGCCCCCGCCACCCGCGGGGGGCGCCGCCGGGCCCGCGCCCGCCGTCTCGTGCTCCGTCTTTAGAGATGGTTGGCTTAAATCTGTGGGTAACAGTTTTTAAACTTATTTGAGGATACAATTATTCAATTGATTCATTACAATGTCATGTCAATGTTCATTACAATCAATACAATTTAAGTCCTTACAAGCAAATTTAATAGTAATTCATCAAAACGCGTCATCAAGCGCGTTTGCGCGCCTATTTTTCTTCTACTGTGTCTATAATTATCATGATTGGTAAATACAAAGCACCTTCCTCTCTGGAACATATCTATGTTAATTTTGTTTTTGTTTACAATCTGACGAATCGAACTGAAGCCGATCTTTTGTTAGCCAACTTAGATATAATAAGTCAGAAAAGAACTCAACCAAACTTGTTTTTTTTCTAACGCTAGCCAATCAACACCTACTCTTACTAATCTTAATCCAACTTCCAAGTGACTTATCTTGAGAGAGATCTTCATGCCCTAAATTAATGTCTTGTAGATGAAATGCCATGTTGAGAAATATTCAGCTTGAGTGTGTATAAAGTATTTATTACCCCTGGCCCTGGTGGCGCTGGGCATGACGAGCATGGGGGGGATCCGCTTGCAGGCGTGGTACTGCGCCTCCACCGAGCTCAGCACCACGCGGACCAGCGCGGACACCAGCCCCACCGTGCTGCCCGACCCGTAGTGGTACTAAGGTATTACACTACTTTTACAGACGGGAACTAATTACAGGTCATAATTCATTAATTTGGTAACAGAATATTATATGTTATGGCAAAAGGCGTTAGTACACATATATTCTTCTTCTTTTTATTTCTGCATATTGTGAATATCTAGTTAATGTATATTTGGAATCATACAAAAAAGTCAGACGATTAATTTTGCATAAATAAGAAATTCGGAGTCTCCCAATAGCAAATTCTGTAATAACTAAAAAGTAAAATTATTTATTTCTAATTAGTAAACTATTTTGATATTGATTATTGAAGAAACTTCATAAAATAATTAAGTTAACTATGACAAAATGTTCAAAGTTGGGTACTTAATAACATCATACAAATACGAGCTAAAAAATAATAATGAAATGTATCAGGTTCGTACCTTGTAGAGCACGACGAGCAGCGCCATGAGCCAGTGCCTGCGTACATGGGGCTGCAGCGCCCCCAGCGACTGCGGGCTGCCCGGCCCCGCGCCGCCCCCGCCCCCGCCCCCGCAGCAGTACTGCGCCCCGCGTGCATACGCATGGGGGGGCATAGCACATACATCAATATATTTCAACATAAGTCAAATAGTCCTACCAGGTCATTTTAAAATGACGCAAAATGTCCGGTTATACGCAAGTGAAGCGGTTCCGGTTACGCGGAAGTTAATGTGTGAATATACATATAACACTAGCGATCCGCCCCGGCTTCACACGGGAGCAATACTGACACTAAATTTCTCAAATATTTTAAGTATGTTATTATACATATAAACCTTCCTCTTCAATCACTATCTATTGAAAAAACGGCATCAACCGCATCAAAATCCGTTGGGTAGTTTTAAAGATTTAAAAATACATACATTGGGATATAGAGACAGAGAAAGCGACTTTGTTTTATTCTATGTATGTAGTGATATAATACTAGATTCACAAGCGTGAGCCTTAGAGGCATCATCCATATTTGAACAAATGTGACTGACTAAAAACTTTTTGACATCAATATTCACAAAACATTGTTTTTGGAAACATTTCAAAAAGGGGAATAAAATTATCTAAATAAGTATTACCATCCCTAGTATGACCAAGTAGAGAACAAATACAGACCTGCAGTAAAAGTAAGGTGGGCTCAGCGATGCTAGCACCCATCACGTGGTTCTGGTCCAACACTTGCGGTAAGTTCGCCATGAACGCGTTGAAAATTGATGATTGTCTAAGAAGGAGAAACATATTCACAATTACGACCACAACTTGTTTCTAGCAATATGGCAACTCTGAAGACTGAATATATATTTTTTTTTTGTGGTATAGGTCGACCAACGAACAGACGGATTACCTGATGCTAAGCAATCGACACCCGCAACACCAAAGGAGATAGGAGTCCGTTGCCGCTCTTTTAGGGAGATAAGGATTTTGGATATTTAAGGATTGGAAACGCATGGGGGAGGGGGAGAGATTGGGTCTCTAGTAACCTCACTGATACGGCGTGACACAACGCTGAGGTTGGGGCTGTGGTATCACTCCGGTCGCTGAAGCCGACCCATTCGCGCCAAATCTTGGCTCTCCCACACTTCACTTATATGACCATACGAGTACGTGTACTTTTTGACCTGAAAATCTTATTTTTGTATTGTTTTTTACGATTTACTCTAGTGTCAGAAGTAAGTAGACTAGCAATAGGGAGTAAAATATAAGCCCCCACTGTGGCTTGAAATATGACCGGTTACCTCGTCAAAAACTTAAGTTAGTGATTCGTAGATTCAAGCTTTGGCTCGACCGGAGTGATACCACGGCCTCAGAGAGAACCAGCGTAAAACAAACACAGCGTTTTGTTTCGCCATATGAGTGAGGTTATCGGAGGCCCAATCCCTCCCCCTCCCCCATCCCTGCCAAATTCTTAATTATTCGCAATTCTTATCCCTAAAAGGCCCGGAAGGCACTCGTAACGCCTTTGATGTTGCGGTTGTCCGTTGTGTGTTGATTGGTTTGGATTTGGCTTACGCAGTTGAATACTATTTGGTAATCCGTCTGCTCGTTTTTCGACCAATACAATAAAAAAGTACATTTTAAACATTACCAAGAGTTAATATTCAACTTACCTCAATGTAAACGGCGATATATGAAAGTATTTCTCGACGCAGTTGTAGCCAAGCAACAGGAACAAATGCTTGAGTACCAGTTCCTGCGTCTTCGATGACTGCTTGTCTTCAAAGGGATGTGCCTGGTCGGATCTAAAGCAAATTCAATATTACTTTTATATTGTTCTGTGTAATTGTGGTAATAGCTAGGTTTTTGATCAACATTAAAATAACAAATTTCTATATACAAATTTTCCATTACTAACATTTTGAATTTTGTACTTTATTGTTTTATCATAAAAGTCGAAATTCCATTGAGTAGGATGAACCATCTTTTTAGCAAAACGACAATATTCGTACTAAAGTTACCTGGACAAGAACTGCATGAGTAGGAACACCAACAAATTAGTGGTCTCTCGATCAGCCTCTTCGAGATCCACCGCTTTGGGCAGGATCGTGGTCAGCGTGTCTTCAGACCGACCCGACATCGAGTGGAAGCCATCTGGACACACAAATACATACTTTTTAGAAAATATCTTGCAAGGATCATGGTCTGCGAAGCAAAGCAAATGGTATTGAAGTTGTAAGATGTCCTCTTACCATCAGGCGGGTTTTGTTGCTAAATATATAATAAGTATAAGAAGTAAGCGAGTATAAGAAGAACAACACTTTTCATATCCTTTTCCTTGCGTCAAAGTCAAAAACAGTGGACATTGGAAGAAAACCGGCGTGAACCATCCACAGCGTCGTGTTTCGCCGTGTAAGGTTACTGGAGGCCCAATTCTTTCCCCTCCCCCAATTCCTACCCAATCCTAAAATCCCTAGTCGACAATGCACTCAGCATTCCTTATTTGTTGCGGGTGTCCATGGGCGGCGCTGATTGCTTACCATCAGGTAATCCGTCTGCTCGTTCGCCGGCTTATCGCATTAAAAAATTGTTTAGTTAATGACGAGTTAGTATTGGTGACAAAGATCAAGCAAAAAAAAAACAAAATAATAAGTAGTCACCATGAGTGTTATTGGAGCGCTGCGCAGTGCCGAGAGGTTGTGGCGCGGCCAGTAGCTGCCCCAGCCCGAAGCGGGACGTCTTCCGCTTCAGCAGGGGCGCCGAGTACTGCCGCGAGTATACTTTCTCGCGTTCTGAATAAAACAACGATTTATTTAATACAAGTGTATCATATCGACATTTAGCAATAAAATGGGAATTTGTGACCACTCTTATTTTTATTTTGGGAACGGGAGAGTTCTGCTATGCATATGTCAACCACCGGAGTAGCTCTCAGTCGTTTCATTGAAAGAATAAATTTCTCTATCGTCTGTAAATTGAAGGAATGGAAGATTAGATTAGGTTATAACTGTGAACCGCAAAGAAATCGAATCCTCATCGCAAATAAACAGGCTGACAGGCTAACTGAGTCATTGAACTACAGCTTGTTCAGCCAGTTGGGTGCCAAACATATAAAGCAACAAATTCATAAACTAACATAGTACATACAATCCACTTCCATAACACATTTTCAAGGATAAAAATGTAGATGGCGCTGCCAAAGCCAATTAGAATCGATCAGTAATTTGACCCGAAAATAACATACAGCACTCTTATTTCTCTTACCATGTCTAGTATCAGGATGAGGAGGCATGGTGGCAGGTGCAGAAATTGTCCTCTTGTATGGCCACTTGGTACCGAAGGATGCACTGAGAGTGTTGACGTTGGTGTCTCTGGCGGACACGCTAAGCGCCTCGTGGGCGCGTCGCACTTTATACAGAAACCATTCCGAACTCGTCTCACTGCTGACTAGTTCTGTCGGACAAAATTGTGGCGGTAAATGCTAGCGGTGAACTTGTATGGAATAGATAGGTAACAGCGCAAGCAAATTTTAAATTAAGCGAGGGTGCTTTTAACCTTTGTGTTTCAATGGGATATTTTCATTGACATAGGAAATATATGGACTTGAAATACCTACGAAAATAAGGTGCCTACCTACAATCCAAAATGTCGCATAAGATGGCTGCCGTTGCTAGGGTTGTGCCGACTAAGTATTAAACGAGTATCGATACAATTTGAGTAAAAGTTCTACGTAGGTATAGTTTTAGGGATTAGCTAGCTGATTAACGGTATTTTTTTATGGGAAATCATCTAATGTCATCTCCGGCCTTTTTCGGGACAGACCGTTACTGACTAAAATCAACTCCTGTTCCTACTTTGCCGTCGGCCTAGCTAGAGCCCGGAACCCGGGGTTAACTTGGTCTCTTGATTGGCTAATGATTTTCTCAAGTCGAATTTGTATTCATATAATTCAACGTAGCTAAAGCGTTTTTTAAAAAAATAGGACTGTGTTTATGAACAGCGTTTAATGGAATGGTGAAATAGAAAAAGATAGTGTTTGTTAAATGTTTATCTTTATATATGTGGAAAACCTGTGGGTATTTGTGAAGTGCTCGCGCACAATTTCGGCGCGTCTGATTAAACGATGATATCTTCGAAACTACGTTAGCACAAAATAGATATGTAGTGAAGTCAATCTTATTGTATGTATCTCACTTTTTATTATTACGCTTGGTGGTCGCACTGGGATCGTCGCCAACGCCGCTCTGTCAATCGCGCCCGTATAATTATAAAACATGATAATTTGAACTTCTACTTATGTAACTAAAACCAATACCAAAATACTGACGTCCTTCTTTAGCGTTACACAAAACTGCGGAAACATCCATTGTTAAAATAGATTATTTAGTATATGTTGAATTTTAAATGGGAGATTATATCGATACTTTTGTGAAATGGTACGTAACTATGCCATATTGACATATTATTGTAAACAACAATTTTTTACTAAAACTGTCTCACAGACAGAAATAAAAGTAAATATATATACTTTGGCAATAGATTAAAGTATCCGTGACATTTTTTTCTATCTATGTGGATTATTCTAAGTAATATTTGATGAAAACTGTTTACTAACCTATACAAAGACAATTGAGGTTGATTTTCGTTCTTTTTTGCACCACACTGCACAATACAACACACAGGCATATTGTTTTTTTGTTTCACTATATATCTTTGAAGTTTAAAAAAATGGTTCTTTGTAATTTACTGAAAAACCGTAATAATTTAAAACATAAACAACCGTTTGACAGGACAACTACCATGAAACTCAGGTACTCTGAGCGCTTAAGATGGCGGACATGGCACTTACCTACAACTTTGCTAATGTCAAAATGATTTGTTTCCATATTAAGCAACAACTTAAATATTGTTGTCCCTTTTGTCTAATACAATTATTGCCTTAGAAAGAGTGAGAAAAAATAATATTTCATAGTTTGTTTCATATTTCCCTCATATTTGTATAAGCATGTATACTTCTATAGTAACACGGCGCCTCTATATATTTTCTATCTCAATGGGATATTTTGGAATGAGCATTTAGCTTTAATGCGGATAAACTGATATACAATTCATGTTCAGCATTTGCAAAAGTGCCTGTTTTTGTTGTTGATTTTTATTGAAAGCAAGACTTATTTGCTTGAAGTAACTAGCTCGACTAATTTCAAGTCACAACGAGACTGTTATTGTGTATCTCTGTTAACAAAAATTGAGGATTTTTGTATTAGACCATTAATGAGCCATTTTAATTATATATTTTTATTTAAATATTTAAAATTAAACTTTTGAGGTCAGTTACAGGCTGATACTTAAACACATCATCATCAGGCAGAAAGTAAAACGATGAGAGTAGCCCTTCTTTAGTCTGAATTGATTGTTCAAGTTGAATTACTCGTGGTAAAAACACCCTCAATCAGTTACGTAATAAAAATAAGCGTTACACAAAAACCACACTACGTACCAAAGAGCCAAATAACAGAAATACAGGTCTGTAAAGGAAAAACAAATAAAATAAATAACACTAAACACGGCTAAATTAATTACATCGAACATTAAACTATTGGTGCAAGTGAATATTCAACCGTGGTATCCGAAATACTACCATATAACTCTTAAAATAGAGTTGTCTTTATTACGATTGATTACTCAATTATGACCAATATAGCTAAGGGAAAAATCTGTAAGGTCTTTTAATGTTGAAACTAGTACGGGTAAACAGAATTTAAATAAATTCCTAAACAATTATGTGACCAGTAATTGTTCCGTTTAATTTCATCACTCAAACTGTATTTTATTTTAATATTACCATATTACCATGTTTTCTTTGGAAGCTCTCTTTAAAAGAGATCCGATCATTAAGATAATTATATATATGTACATTAAGATCTATGAAGATTTCATTTCTATTAAGAGAAATACAGAATTTTCTTTTTCGACTTTGATAAACTGCGAGCGTGCTGGACATGTCGTGGCCCGAAGGTCAAGGAGCCTGCTTCTCATGCATGAGGGTGTGGTTTCGAAACCTGGCAAGTACCAATGTGACTTTTTCCGAGTTATATGTACTTTCTATAATTATTTAGACACCACTGACATACGGTGAAGGTAAACATCGTGAGGAAACCTGTACTTATAATATCTTATTATTAGTTTGAAATCGCCAACCCGCATTGAGCAAGCGTGGTGATTAATGCTCTAACCTTCTCCGTATGAGAAGAGGCCTTTGCTCAGCAGTGAGCACTTATAGGCTGATGATGATGTGCTGGACAAAAGTCTCCTTCAAGATAAGACATTTGGAAGTTGGATTAAGACAATCTAGTTAAGCGAAATAAGCTTCGGCCTGGATCAACAGAAGGAACGGAGGGGTTTTTAGTCAGTAATCCTGACACTCCCTCTCATAATACCTTGGGTAAGAGAAGTAATTTGAGGATTTTTCCTACATAAAAAACAGTATCCAATCTAGTTAAGAAAAGCCCAAATTGGACTAATATCGAATTTGCTTCAGCTCGCTGTTTAAGATTTTTTTTTATTTATGTAATAGGTTGGCAAACGAGCAGACGGATTACCTGATGGTAAGCAATCACGCCGCCCACGGTCAACTGCAACGGAGGAGTTACGAGTGCGTTGCTGACCTTTTAGGGGTTTGGGGAGGGATCCCGGGGGGGGGGAGGATTGGGCCTACGGTAACCTCACTCACAGCGCGAAACACAAAACTGTGGTTGTTTCACGCCGGTTTTCTGTGAGGCCGTGGTATCACTCCGGTCGAGCCGACTCATTCGTCAACATTATAAAGACCTTACAGTATTACAGTAACCTCATCTATTCTTCCGCATTATATCAAACTCACCTCTCAAATTAGAGAAATCGATGGTCTTATTAGAATTGATCTGTGCCTCAAGGAAGAGTGCTTCGAATCTGTTGAGGAAGAACTCCCAAGTGAGGATCTTTCTGTCGCTGAGCGTGTTGTGGAGCTGGTAGATGGACTGGAGGATCATTGGTCGGTCGACTATCACCAGGTCGAACTGCGTCTCCAAGCAGTACAGGAGTAACTGGAGATAGAAGGGGCATGGAGATCTTTGACAATCTTTGACAATTTATTTATTTAAGCGTTTGATTTCTCATTTCCACATCTGTATTGTACTTTTCAAATTTGATTGTATTATTGTTAGTAGGTTATGGTCTTGAGATGTTGATCCCTTATAAGTAAAGGCCTTCTCTTTTTCCTTCTTGACATATCTATTTTTAGCGAGGGTCATCCAATCTTGCTCAGCTTCTTATAATACAATTCCCGGCGACAAATATTGCACATCTACCTTTGAAAACGGACAATATAAGCCAGGTGGGTACTGCTAATTACTATAAGGCGCTATCACTTCTTGAATCATAAAAAAATTAAGAATTAGAAGTTATGTACAAGATATATATGTATAATAATAATAGCGGAAAAGTCGATGCGCAATATCCATCGTCAGGTACTGTCTATTTACACATATTTAGTAAGTAATCTTTAAGAAAACATAGGTTATAAAATAGGTAGTAAAAAAATCTCACCCTGTATTATGTGGAGTGTTTATCCAATCTGTTGCGAGTGGTTAGCCGCTGTCCTACGTTATCAATAGTCATCGTGGCGACATTGTCACCGGTTTGAATACTGATAACATAGGAAAGAGACTACCAGGGGTCTTCTTTCTTCTCTGTCGCAGGAGACGGAGAAGGCATCTGTATCTCCCTTTTTCTTTTTTAAAGGTATGGATGTCGCGCCCAAATGTTTAAGCAAAGTAGTATTCGATTGAAGTAATCCACACAGCCTGTACTAGTTATTCAAGTAATTTTTTGTGCAAATTATCTCCCCATATTTTTTATTGTAGTTGTGATGGAGACAACGCGAGAAGTTTGAATAAAAATCTAATGGATTACTGTAATAATTATGTATGTTTCATACTAAACTTTTGAAGGAGACCTATGATTCAGATTTCAGTCGTTAAAAAAACTTACGATTGACTAAAGAACAAGTGACAGAATGACAAAGTATCAAGTTTCATAAGTAGATTTTGAACTTTATGACGGGACAATAAAGTTGAAAATCTATCAAAGAACCTTGACAAGTGACTTGGTGTCTTGGAGCGATGACCTTAACGTTTTCTGGACACTATGCCTAAACAAACGTTGTAAAGGGCGCCTTCCAGCTAGGTGGACTGATGACAACCCCAAAGCAACTATTTTGTGGATGACGGCAGTCCATCTAGCTAAAGTACCTATGTGTACCCAAGCACTGACAACTAGTTTCGCTGGTCAGTGCAAAGGCCTTTACCCAGGTAGGTGGAAAAAGGCTGCATAATGATTAGAGTAAATTGGTGTACTAAATTACAACGGGCAACGGAAATGAATAAAGAAGAAAAACCATCAAGAACCCTTTTGAACGCCTAAAACACTCGAGACTTGACAAGTATCAATGTGTCTTTTGCCGAGTTACAAGTACTTTTTTAACCGACTTCCTACTTCGACTAAAGAAAAACCTTGTTTTGTAGTAAGTTTACTTTGACACTAATTATTTATTTATTTTGGCAAATTGCGAAAGAAAACATACCTAGCCTAACCTCATACGAAAACCAGAACTCTCAATTTCTAAATAAGTTTGAAATCGCCATCCGCCTTGAGTAAGCCTGGTGACTAATGCTCAAAAATCTTCTCCGTGTAAAAAGAAGGCTTTTGGTCAGCAGTAGACACTTATAGGCTGGTGATCATGCTGATGATTCTAGATGTTTTGTTCCAATTAAAAATAAGGTTAATTAACAATTATAATGAGCACAAGGTACTCACATCGATGGCGTTATCGTGCACAGTGCCTATATACAGGGTGGCCCGCTGTGCCACGTACACGTTGATGTCGTCCATGCTGGAGATCAAGTAGCAGAATGCTGTAGCCAGCGCTGTCTGCAGAGGGAGGCTTGTCTTTACTGGGGACCCGTCCATGAACCTATACAGACATATGGACTTAGTTTTATGATGTATCGGTTTCTAGGGCTAAATAAGGATTCGATAAAAACATCTCATAGAAAAATTTAAAATATCATGTTCAATGCTTATGAGCAACCAACGGAAGGCGATTTTCTCCAACTTGGTAGATTTTTATGCAATAGGACGGCAGACGATCAGTCGCATTACCAGATAATAAGCAATTAGCGTTGCCCATTGACACTAGCAACAATCTTTTAAGGATTTGAAGTTTTTGGGATTTGGAACGGGGAAAGATTGAGTCTCCGATAACCTCGCTCACACAGCGAAACACAGCACTGTAGTTGTTTCACGCTGGTTTTCTGTGAGGCCGTGGTATCAATCGGGTCAAGCCAACCCATTCGTGCCGAAGCATGGCTCTCCCACACTTGATTCAATGTAAAAGTCTTCTTGTTTAACAGACGACGTTTTCTAGCTGTTGACGATGACGATGATAATACTAATAGAATCCACCTACCTAATAATAATAGTGACTCGCTCCACCGCAGTGAACCGGACGTGGTAATCATGGTGATGGAACTGGTCGCGGATGAGGTTGCAGAAGACATCGGCCCCGCCGGCCAGCGTCACGCAGTGCAGCAGTACTGGCACCGCCACGGAACATATGTGCGAGTGAGACGCGTTGCATACGTTCCATAGGCTGAGAAAGAGATAGGGCTGTTAAGAGTTAGAGAAATGAGAGAATTTTGTTACGATTTCAACTAGTAAATTGTTCGATACGCAAGCGCATATTCTTTCGACCTTGTTTTTTTTTCTAAATGACTTTTATGGATTTTCTTACAGCCAAACTCTAGGCAAACTGAGAATTGAATAGACATAAACACATTCCAGAAGCCAATCCCTCAACCAATGTGCCAAATATACGGATGTAACTTCGAACGACTAACGAGAGAACGATGTTAAACGACCAGCGCTTCCCGGACACCCAAATACCAGAAGACTTAAAACCACAGAAACTTACTTATCAATGAGCAGGTTCTCCTGGCACCAAATGAGGAAACCACGATGGTCTGCCAGCGCATCCGTGCTCAGCACTAGAACTTGCAAGCACTGCAGCAGGTGGTACAGTACATCCGGACGAGAGGTACTCTTCAACTCCTGATAAATTCAAATTAAATTGCTTATACAACTACCACATACTAAATCAACAAAATTAGCTACGGCGTAGTACTTGCTACGACGTAGCCCCCTACCCGTAGCACGAGCCCCACCTGCAATAACTGATGTATATACTGCAACTCTTGAGGCAGTTCTTCAATGCAGAAATGGAACTTGCCAGCAGATGTTGGCCAAAAGTTCGTCATATCATCTTCTACGGATTCTGCCATATTCTCATGGTCACCGAGTAGGTTTGGGGTTGACACCTGTATGTAAAGATTGCGTTTTATTATTTAGCCGATTAACTTCATTTCCAGCAAGTGGTACATAGAATCCAAAATTGTATCTAGTGTTTTTATATTACCAGACATGAATGAATGAAAATTTTAAAATAATAACAACAATTAAGTACAATATTTGACACAGGAGACAAAATAACCTTGGAATGACCTAGTTTAAACGTCTTTAAACTGATGACGATTTTTATATAATGTATTCGTAATTGAGTGTGACTACTATCTCTCCTGGTGGCAAAAGCGACCTACTATGGAGCACACCTATGTACTTATAAGCAACCTACGAGTATCCACCTGGGCCAGACACCCAGGTTATATGTACGCTAAAGGGAGCACAGACTTCGATTCTAATAATTTGCGGAGCAAACATTAGGCCTCGATCTAGATCAGATAAAGAAACTAGTGGGGTTTATCCAATAAGAGTCTAACACTCCCGCTCGCCTTTTTTTCGTGCTGACAACACTGGTGGTCGGTTGTCAAAACTCGACCTCTTATTTAAATTTATTTATTAAAATTAGTTTTAAGTGATTTTATTGTGTTAAATATATACTACTACGTTGAACTACTTGCAAAAATACCAGAGGCATTGTATGCGTTGTGATTTGGTTAAGAATTAATTTGTAAATTTGAAAAGTTCCTGTGAAATGTCAGTGGTCAACGGACGGAGCAAAAGTTTAATTTAAAAAAAGCTTTAAACCAGGGGAGTATAAGTGATAACTATTATTTTTATCGATTTAAATTAATAGACGCCCTTTTTGTGCCCTAAGGAACATATAGATGGTCTCAGTTTACTTGGCAAATTATTAAACACGACAATAATACTTTTGCAGATACATTACAAAAGAAAAAAAGTTTGATACTTTAATATACATATTTAAATTAGTCCAATAAGTAGTGTAATAAGTGTGATTAAGTCTATTTGTACTTTAAATTAATCACAAATTACAAATCTTAAGAAAACTTAAAGTATTAATCCAATTCCTTTGTTTTCCAACTACCTGCATACAATAAATTAAATTCATCATTATAGTTACAGTTCATTTTTTCATCATACTCAATAATTTACAGCTTTATTATTCACTCCTTTCTTTTCTTATTTTTCTAATACCTTATAGATTTCATTCAAACCTAGCTTAAAGTAATTTTCCCTGTTTTTTTTTTCTGCCCTTTTTTTTCTCTTTCATTTCAGAATACCATCCCTTCATTTCAGTATGATGACTCGGGCAAAGGATATGGAGAGCAAACTGAGGGCAGCCCTCAAGGAGCTAGAATCTTCTAAGCACCTGTGCGACCAACTGCTGCAGGAGCGGGATGACAGTGAAGTTGAAGTGAAAAACATAATTGACAAAAACACAACTTAAAAACGAATTGGCTGAATTACACTCATGTCACACGGACCTGCTAGAGCATCACAATGAATTATTAAAGAATGTTGATACTTTTAAGCAGTGTACCGACACACACGAACATGCTCTTAAACGCATAACTCATCTGGAGCATGACCTCCGAATAGCACAAAATGTAATCCATACGTTAGAGGCTACCAAAAACTCTATGCTGTCGGTCAACACTCAGAGTTTATATGAGGAATTGGTTGGTAGTGGATCCGGTGACATTTGTGAACCAGCCATTACAATTGATTTAACCGGTGATGATACTATCAGTGCTTGCCCTGTATTCAATAGCCACAATAAATTAAAAAAATATATAAAACTAAGTAAAATCATTAAAAAACTGAAAAAGAAGCAAAATCTGTGTAAAACAAATATTTACCTAAGAAAACAAAAAATTAAATTATTGCAAGAACTTGAATCATGCAAAAGTGATTTGAAACAACATCGGGCAGTATATGACATAGATGTTCAATCGCTTAAACAAGAACTTCTACAAAGAGAAATGTTCTTAAATGATATGTTCCAAAAATATGAATCTGCCCAATTGGAAATAAACAAACATATGATTGAGGCAGGTAAACTTGTGGATCTAGTAACTTATAGTGCTGAGAGGTATGAGTCTCTTGCAAATAATCTTTCTTGTAGCTGTGCCCTCACTCCACCTTCTGAGCCAGAAGTTGTACAACAACCAATGAGTCAACCAGCTGTTACATACAGCGCTGGTGTGTTTACGGACTCAGTGGGTGCAGGTATTGGGTCACTTATTGCCAATTGCCTTAACTATAGGATAACTAATTACTGTTATCATAATATAAAATTTGGCCAGATTATTAAAATAATTTCACAAAAACAGATCACACAAAATCAGCCAATAGTGATTTTGATGGGTGATAGTACAGGAGTAAACAAGCGGGATATAACTGATGGTATCAACACCTTATTAAGACTAAACACAGGGAATATAATGTTATGTGCATTCCCATATGCTGACACTTTGTCAGAAAGTGAAAATAGTAGAATCCATCATCTGAACAATTTAATATTTTTTTTGACTTCTTGTCATAGTGACAAATTATCATTTTTTGACACTAACAAATTTGTTAGTGGTTTTAAGTTGACTCGGGATTATATGTATATTCCCAGGAAATGTAAATTATTAATTGCTAGTTTGCTAGCAAATAGTATTAATTTATTAATAAGTAGTTTTAGTGACAAAACTATATTGTTTAGACAATCTAACAATATAGAGATTAATTGTACATACAATAGTACGAAGGAGGCTCCAGATTTATTGACAAATGTGGATAGTACTCTGGATAATATTCTTTTAAACTGACTTCCACGACAACAGAAGATAACCAATTAAATTACTCAAAAACCACATTCATTGAAAAGGTTTCTTCTGGATATTAAGCATCAATTTGAATTAAAACATAAAACTAAATTAGATAACTTGTTGTCATTGTACAGTCAAAATATTCAGGGCTTATCATCAAAATTCTTAGAAATTGAATTGTTTTTAGAGAAATTCCAATATGATATTATTTGTTTAACTGAACATTGGTTAAAAGATTATCAAGTAGAAACAATTAACTTCAATAACTATTGTGTTGGCAGCAATTATAGCCGCCAAGCAATGATACATGGTGGTAGCCTGATTTTAGTAAAGAACTCAATAAAATATAAAGAAAGACAAGACATTGCCCTGCTGTCAATTGAACATACAATAGAGTTGTCCTGTGTTGAGCTGGATAGGCATATTGTAGTATGTGTTTATAGGCCTCCTAACATACAGAATCTAAATATTTTTCGCTCTGTAATGGAAGATGTACTGCGGAAAACATGTTCTAGTAGTAAATGTACAATAGTATGTGGCGATTTTAATGTTGATCTCTTAGAAAACAATTCTCATTGTACAAACTTGTTAAGTCTCTTTCAATCATTTGATTTGTCTAATGTTTTCCTTGAGCCCACCCGAGTAACATCCACCTCGGCAACTTGTATAGATAATATTTTCTGTAACTGTGATTATTTACAAAGTGAAATTGTAAATAGATTACCATCTGATCACAGTGGGCTCACAGTTAACTTTAATACTATAACAACTGTGCCAAAAAAGGAAATATTGTTTAGACAAATTACGTACAAAAAAATTTATTCATTAAATAATAAGCTAAAACATGAATTATGCAGCCAAGTACAAGACAATAATTGCTCGAGTGAGATATATGCTAATTTATTATCCCTTATAAAAATACAATTCGATAAACTATTTCCTTTGAAACGTAAAAATGTTCAGTGTAAATTTGTATTCTGTGACTGGGCTACACCAGGTATTCGTATAAGTAGAGACAGGTTATTTGAGCTATACGGCCTGAAACCATTTAATAGTAGCGAGGCTTTTCGCAGACATGTTTCCAAATATTCAAAAATATTTAAAATAGTATGTAAGCATGCTAAATCGCTCCACATTAGTAATAAAATCAGGACCGCGGAAAACAAAATAAAAGCTACCTGGAATATAATTAATAAAGAAACAGGTAGAAATAAATCACAAAACACTGAATTTAATTTAAAAACCGAAAAGGGATATACTAGTTCAAATTCGTCAGTTGCCCAGGAATTCGAAAGATTCTTTAAAAATATTCCTCTTAAAACTACGGAAACGTTAAAATCATCTCCAGCACTTTCTGTCGAGCTTCTCAGGGGTAACGTCAAAGAATGTCCTTCTGACTTTAGCTTTCAATACACAACCCCCCAGGCAGTAATAAAGGCGTTCAATGAGATCAAAGTAAAGTCAACTGAAGATCTTTGGGGAATGTCTGTTCGAGTGTGCAGGTCGTTTATAGAGACAATTGCGCCGCACTTAACTTTCATTTTTAATAAAAGTGTAGATCAAGGGGTTTTCCCGGATTTAATGAAACATAGTAAAGTAGTTCCATTATTTAAATCAGGTGATAGTACAGAACCTAATAACTATAGGCCGGTCTCTATTTTGCCAGTGCTCAGTAAAGTGTTCGAAAGGTTGATGCTTACTCAAATGCTGCGTCACTTTAACACGAATTGTATTTTCCATGACCATCAATACGGGTTCACCAAAGGACGTTGCACTACGGACGCAGGAGTATCACTTATAAAACAAGTTCTCAACTCGTGGGAAAAAGCACAGGATGCCATCGGAATATTTTGCGACCTTTCAAAGGCATTCGACTGTGTTGAGCACGAGACGCTGTTACTGAAGCTAGAACACTACGGCATTCGGGGGGTATCCCTAGACTTATTGAAATCATACCTTCAAGAAAGAAAAATTAAAGTACAAGTCAACAAAGTTAACTCACTGGGTGCTAGCGTATCTATGGGCGTACCGCAGGGCTCAATATTAGGTCCTTTTCTATTTTTAGTTTATGTAAATGACCTGCCCCATATGTTCCAAAATGAACCGCATATGGTATTATTCGCTGATGACACTTCATTGATTTTTAAAATAAATAGACGAACAAACAAATATGACGAAGTTAATAATGCCTTAATGAAGGTTCAAAATTGGTTTACAATAAACAACTTATTACTAAATGATAAAAAGACTAAATGCATTAGATTTATTTTACCAAATGTTAAAAATAACGTATGTGATGATATATTATTAAATGATCAGAAACTAGAATTTGTAAAAGAGACTACTTTCCTGGGGATCACTGTAGATGAGAAGTTGCAATGGGGGCCCCACATCAGGTCTCTAGCAGGACGATTGAGCTCTGCAGCTTATGCTGTCTGGAAGATCCGTCAGCTAACCGATGTCGGCACGGCAAGACTAGTGTACTTTAGCTACTTTCACAGCATCATGTCGTATGGAATTCTGTTGTGGGGACAGGCATCTGACGTTGAGTCTATCTTTATCTTGCAAAAGCGTGCCGTCAGAGCTATATATAACTTAGGTCGTCGCGAATCTCTCAGAGAAAAGTTTAAAGAGATCAACATTCTGACCGTACCGAGTTAATTTATTTATGAAAACATTATGTATGTTAGGAAAAACCTACACTTATTTGTAAAGGTATCTGACAAACATGATTATCATACTAGACATAGGAATAGATTGAGTCAGCCTTTATTTAGATTGGCAAAAGTGCATAAGTCATTCCTGGGTTTCTGTGTTAAATGTTATAATAAAATCCCAGTTGAAATTCAAAATTTAAATGAAAGCAAATTTAAATTATGTATAAAGAAACATTTATGTAAACTAGCATACTACAAACTAAATGATTATATACAAGATAAAAATGCTTGGAGGCTAGCTGGTCCTACTCCACAGGATGTTTAGAGTATTTTTTTTTTTTTTAATTATTCAATTGTACACTATGTTGTTAATTGTTGATGAACTTCTAAGATTTTGTAAATGTGAGTGCCCTGTAACCTATTATAATTAAGTAAGACTTGTAGAATATAGGTACTTGTGTCGGCTGGGAGCTGTCATGCTCACTCAGAGGTCTCATTGGCGGTGGCACGGGCACTGGATCGTCCAATTCCCTATAATATGGTTGAGTTGGGCGGTGCTGGTGTACGTGTCATGTTCGTGAACGGGCGCCGCCTATTGGGACTGGTCATCTCCAGGCTGTCTAAATATGTTGTCCTTGAGGTTCACTTCTTTTTCGTACTTTTTGCCTGAACATTAGTGTTACATTGTTCTCACATATCAGAACCGACTAAATGATGTAACAAAGAAATGTATTGTAAAACTGATTGAAAAAGAGTAACCATGGAGTTTCTTGCTCGTTCTTCTCCATAGGAATCTACACTTTGGAACGAGCAAATAGCTTCACTAGAGGACAGACGGACAGACTGACACGCTTAATTTTAAAGCTCTTGTTATATATACTTTTTTCCTTTTTTGCTTGCTTGACGTTCAAAAGTGCCTACTGTGGTCTAATTGAAATAAATGATTTTTGACTTTTGACTTTTGACTTTTGCCTAAACATTCATTTGAGAAGTCATTTTATGATTTTAGTCATTTGATGATAACAATTGAGGCGAATCGCTTCTCCCATTTGATGAAGAATAATAAGTAGATACTTACATCAGCGGTAGCAGTGGCGACATCGGTGTCGGTGAGAGTGACAGTATGCGCGGTGGCGAGCGCGGGCGCGTCGGCCGGGGGCAGCGACACCGCCATGTCCAACTGCTCCGTTATAGTCTCCACCGTCGCCGTCATTATCTGCGCATCCCACTCTATCTCACACACTAAATCCTCACATAAGTCCCCGATAAACTTATGAAGCAGATAGTCCATAGTCCATTGCTATTTATTTAAACTTGAAGCAGGCCCTTAGTAGGCATAAATATCAAGGCCAACTAACAAGTGCTTGTACTATATTCCTTATTGTTTTGCAACTAACAGATAGATAAATTTAAAATATAATTATGGCTTTTATAAGTTTGTCTGGTCTACGTTTATTTTTCTAATAAAAATATACTTCTCTTTAATTTTAATTTGTGGATTCTATCTCTATATTATTTAATATCTATTTTTTATTATTGATTGAAAGTTCGAATAATTTTAGGAACTTTTGTAGTTAATATTGTAACCAATCGAATTATAACCAATATTTTACCTGTTTTTCGTGTGAAGGAATTTTATACAAATTTTGGATTTTCGTCTATGGTGATTATTAATTAAAAACAAAAACAATTAACTGGGTACTTGATCTATGTAGTCAGAAATAAATCATTTTAACTTATTAACTTTCAATGCACTCAAATGTTAAAAGATCATCACACATTCGTTAATTGACTTAAAGACTTTCTTAATAATCTTTACTCGTAGGTATTAATAATAGCACAGTCATGAATTTGACTAGTCGTCAAGTACCCAATTGAATAATACTTTTTTATTTTTATTTATACTGACCGAAACAATAAATATTTCGATCAGGACTACAATACAACTCCAAACTACTGACTCCACTGCGAAATACATTGAGAACTAAGCTTGTTATATTATGTACTAACACTACAACAGCTATTTAAATATTATGTAAACACAGTGGAGTCTTAATTAAGGCCAATTTTGTACCATGACATTCGATGGCAAAATCCTGATAGTAAGCAATCGTAGCCACCCATGGACACCAGAGTAGATGCAAAGTGTGTGTCGGCTTTTTCAACATTGAGGATTTGAGGATTAGGGATGGGGCGAAGATGGGCCTCTGGTTACCTGACTCACACACACGGCACATTTATGGTGAAGCATGGTTATCACACGTTTTAATTCACCGACAGAATGAAAAAAACTTTAACATATTACAATAACCGAACGACAAAGCCAAATTAGATTACGTTTTTTTACGCAGAGCAAGACAAGATAAAAACTCAACAATTTAATTTAATCACTTATTACTGGCTGATAAAGTACAAAATTGGCCAGCATCTAAACATCAATAAAACAAAACACATTCACATATGAATAAGCACAAGAGTTAGGTTAGATAGACGCTTTGCTACCGAGATGTTTTACATGAATACTAGACTTTATTATTTACCGTTAAAGTACAAAATGGAACAAATTAAGTTAATTTGTATTTCGTTTTTCAATCGTATCTTAAGTCATAAATTTTTGTCGATAATTTAGACTTTAAGAAAGTGAAGTTGCAAGGTAAATTGTGATAAGTCTTTCGTCACATTGCCTCTTCAAATATATTCTGTTAAAGAAGTAAGAAAACAATGTTTTGAAATGTAAAACATCTAGATAGGAAGCTTGTAATAAACCAGTGTGACATACTTGTGTGTCGCCCGAAGATTTAGTGATCGTGGCATCCGAGCCCACGTCGCTTATGAGAGAGAGTTGCATGAAATGAACAAACTATACAACTACGTTACAATTATATTTACTAACACATTGATTTCCTAGCCAACCCACTGAACAATGTCCAATACCTTGTTGTTCCATTATTGTTTACTTTAAACGATGGTAAGTTATTGTGTTTATCGTTCATTTTACCTTCTCAAAAACAAACTTCTTTAATCTGTAAAATTCGTTCGACATTAAACTTTATTACCAGAGGATATAATTGAAAATCTTTTAAAGAAATTCATCTGCTATATAAAACAGAGCACAAAAAGATCCAACACAATAAATATCCATCACTATTTAATTTTAGCCCATGCAAAAGTTTATAGAACTGTGAAAAATAGAGAAGCAAAGGAATCGATTTGGAATAAAATAAACCTATCGATTGAACCAACACAGATTGAATGAACAACATCGATAAAACATCTACTAGAGATTTAGTGAGATGATGTGTTATGGAGATGTGATGTACGTACATGTGGCATGTGTACGAGGACCCCGCCCACTGCGCCCGCGCCGCGTTCATGTAGCGGGTGCGCCATAGACATGAGGGCGTCCACTGACGTCGCCGGAGTGCCCCCCGACTTGCTGCGTTCCTCTTCCGACGGAGCCTTCTTGTGGCATGGAGGTTCTGCCCATAAGTCTTCTACTGATGCCTGAAGAATACGGTTGTTATGGTAGATGCGCTAGTGTAGTTTAAGACTCTTAACTTGTAAATTAATATCAAAGTCTTTATATCAATAGAGGCGTTCCGCGGCGCCGGCTTGGGCCGGTCGGGTACGAGCAGTTATAGCTAGTATAGAGCAGTGGGCTACCTGCGGGGCCTGCTTGGGCCAGTCGGGTACGAGCAGTTATAGCTAGTATAGAGCAGTGGGCTACCTGCGGGGCCTGCTTGGGCCGGTCGGGTACGAGCAGTTATAGCTAGTATAGAGCAGTGGACTACCTGCGGGGCCTGCTTGGGCCGGTCGGGTACGAGCAGTTATAGCTAGTATAGAGCAGTGGGCTACCTGCGGGGCCGGCTTGGGCCGGTCGGGTACGAGCAGTTATAGCTAGTATAGAGCAGTGGGCTACCTGCGGGGCCGGCTTGGGCCGGTCGGGTACGAGCAGTTATAGCTAGTATAGAGCAGTGGGCTACCTGCGGGGCCGGCTTGGGCCGGTCGGGTACGAGCAGTTATAGCTAGTATAGAGCAGTGGGCTACCTGCGGGGCCGGCTTGGGCCGGTCGGGTACGAGCAGTTATAGCTAGTATAGAGCAGTGGGCTACCTGCGGGGCCGGCTTGGGCCGGTCGGGTACGAGCAGTTATAGCTAGTATAGAGCAGTGGGCTACCTGCGGGGCCGGCTTGGGCCGGTCGGGTACGAGCAGTTATAGCTAGTATAGAGCAGTGGGCTACCTGCGGGGCCGGCTTGGGCCGGTCGGGTACGAGCAGTTATAGCTAGTATAGAGCAGTGGGCTACCTGCGGGGCCGGCTTGGGCCGGTCGGGTACGAGCAGTTATAGCTAGTATAGAGCAGTGGGCTACCTGCGGGGCCGGCTTGGGCCGGTCGGGTACGAGCAGTTATAGCTAGTATAGAGCAGTGGGCTACCTGCGGGGCCGGCTTGGGCCGGTCGGGTACGAGCAGTTATAGCTAGTATAGAGCAGTGGGCTACCTGCGGGGCCGGCTTGGGCCGGTCGGGTACGAGCAGTTATAGCTAGTATAGAGCAGTGAGCTACCTGCGGGGCCGGCTTGGGCCGGTCGGGTACGAGCAGTTATAGCTAGTATAGAGCAGTGGGCTACCTGCGGGGCCGGCTTGGGCCGGTCGGGTACGAGCAGTTATAGCTAGTATAGAGCAGTGGGCTACCTGCGGGGCCGGCTTGGGCCGGTCGAGTACGAGCAGTTATAGCTAGTATAGAGCAGTGGGCTACCTGCGGGGCCGGCTTGGGCCGGTCGAGTACGAGCAGTTATAGCTAGTATAGAGCAGTGGGCTACCTGCGGGGCCGGCTTGGGCCGGTCGAGTACGAGCAGTTATAGCTAGTATAGAGCAGTGGGCTACCTGCGGGGCCGGCTTGGGCCGGTCGAGTACGAGCAGTTATAGCTAGTATAGAGCAGTGGGCTACATGCGGGGCCGGCTTGGGCCGGTCGGGTACGAGCAGTTATAGCTAGTATAGAGCAGTGGGCTACCTGCGGGGCCGGCTTGGGCCGGTCGAGTACGAGCAGTTATAGCTAGTATAGAGCAGTGGGCTACCTGCGGGGCCGGCTTGGGCCGGTCGAGTACGAGCAGTTATAGCTAGTATAGAGCAGTGGGCTACCTGCGGGGCCGGCTTGGGCCGGTCGAGTACGAGCAGTTATAGCTAGTATAGAGCAGTGGGCTACCTGCGGGGCCGGCTTGGGCCGGTCGAGTACGAGCAGTTATAGCTAGTATAGAGCAGTGGGCTACCTGCGGGGCCGGCTTGGGCCGGTCGGGTACGAGGGCCCGCACGAGTAGTACAGCGAGCTGGTGCCACAGCGCGGCCGCCTCGCAGTACGAGCACGCGCCCTCCGCCTGGCACACCGCTACAAACAACAAACAACAAAAACATTATCTCGAACTAAGCTAGGCTCACACCAGACCTCAGACACATACATCGTAACTTACTATCCTTAAACCCCTTCATTGTAGTTAACATAGGAATACAAGCAATCTTTAAATCGAGTAACGTGTGATCTTTAAAAAAGGACAATGTTATACATATCTTCTGGCTAAATGGTCATTTCTTAATCACCGACCATATTTTGGCATATTAATCTTTGACGAAAATAATTTATGACTCAATAAACAAAGTTAAAAAAAATCTATGTCAAAGGCCAATGAACAAGAATGGTCCCAATATACTGCCTTGAGGCATTCCAAAATGATTTTGCCGATACGCCTTTCTGTACCCCCCTCTTTTATCATTGTAATGGATTTTACAGATTACGGCACATTGTTGTCTGCTATACAAGTAGTACGCTTTATCTCTTATTCGCCTTTCTAATCAGTCTTAGATCAAATTATGGTCCACAGAATCGAAAGCCTTGGTCGTATCTAGGAAAATCGCCGCAACTTGTGGAATATACATGGCTGTAGTGGTACCCTGTTTATAAAGTGGCTCAATCATTCATTTTTTCAGTATGTTTGAAAAAAATCCTTCCTTAATAACACAGCGGCTGAAATATGTATGGTGCACATAGTTTAATTTTTATTACATCTTATACATCCATGTATGCGAAATAGGTATTGTGTGTTCGTTATACAAAATTTTCTGAAGTTTTGTTTATCTCGGCAGAATATACATTTGTAATTATTACTATTGGTCAATAAATATTACACATCCCAGTATCTATTTAAACAATTATGCAATAAACAATTCTCTAACAATTATGTCAATTTATGTTCTCTTGTTTTGGTCATCCCTGTTTTTATTAATATTTGCCCATGTGGTGTTATATTTATTTTTGTTATAACCTGTATATATTTCTAGTTGTCTAATCTTGTAAATGCAATTATTCAGTGTGTTGCTGTATAGTTTATATTTTTTATATATTTCCATTAGTTTTATTACATTGTAGGGTTAAGTAAAGATTTTTTTATGGGCTAGGTCGGCAAACGAGCAGGCTGATTACCTGATGGTAAGCAATCGGAGCCGCCCATGGACACCCGCAACACCAAAGGAGTAACGAGTGCGTTGCCGGCCTTTTAGGGAAAAAGGTTTCAGTTATTTAAGGATTGGTAAGGGATGGGGGTAATTGGGCCTCCGGTAACCTCTCCCACACGGCTCAACACAACGCTGTGATGGTTTCACGCCGGTTTTCTGTGGGGCCGTGGTATTACTCCGGTCGAGCCGACCCATTCGTGCCGAAGCTTGGCTCTCTCACACTTAAAATTGCATGAATCGCAAAAATGTATGATTTCTTTTTTAGTTAAAACTTCATGATTGTTTTTTTTTTAATAGAAATTATTTTGACATTTAGGAAACAAAACGCACGAGTTCGGGAAAGGCAAAAATAAGCACGAGTGTGAAATAGCCCAGATCCCGAACGCTACACGTCCCTGCAATACGCCACTGTATTAAAAATGATATTTTCCCTATTTCTACGCCACAGTGTAAATTGACATGTCAAATCATTAATATTACGCAACATTTTATATTTTGCGTGGGGAAAATAAAAACCACTGGCAGTGCATACATTTAGTAGCAGCGAATAAGAAAAGTGTTATACTGACCGTGCTCTATGGTGTTGGTCTGGTTAGACTTCAGCATGAGCCGCAGTAGCTTGGTGGCCTCGCTGCTCACGTTCTGGCTGTTTATACGACGCTGTTGTAACTCCATCTACGATACGATATAATTATGATCGTTGGCGCATATGACAACGCAAATGTCAGAGAATGTGTATGTGGTCAAACAGCGTTAGCGCATTATGGGAGAGTTCATGCAACAGTTCATGTCTGCTAGTGCATGTGATTGTCTGCGCATTACAGCGAGTGTACATGTGGGAAATAGCTCATGTAACTGTTAGCGTTGGCGGTCAATTGCGCATATATTTGTTCTGTTTTTAGAAAAAAACGTTTCCCTACCCTTGGATTTTCTCCTGTGTCGTGGATGTGTTTAGAAACATACAATTTCACATACACTAGATAGCCAGACCCAGAACAACAATTTGTGGATCACACAAAGAGTTGTTCCGTGCGGGAATAGTACCCACGACACGCTGCGCGGTAGTTAGTAGCCCAGCCATCGCGCCAACAGTCAATTGTAAAATTTGTATTCGGTAGCGCATATGTCAGTACGTTTTTATAATCCTTAGTAAAGCGATAGTTAGTGCATGTAACAGCTAGTACACATGGGCGACTTTCAATTAGGTTTCAGCGCATATGATCGCTTGCACAGGTGACAGCTAAGCCCCACATGAGAGTCGATGAATATAACAGTTCGCGCATGTGGCAACTTCGCCGTTAGCGCAATTTACTATTAGTGCATATAATCGTTAGCGCATGAGACGATATGCACATGAGATGTGGCTGTGTATGTGCATATGACTTTCAGTGAATGCGACAGTAAAGAGATGTGTATCTAGAGGGTCGAGAGCGCTTATAGAGGTCGAGTTTGTGTGACTAAGCATAAAATAAGACCGACCTGCTTGAGCAGTATATCCAACATGAGTATACAGCAGGTAAGATTCTGCGGCTTCATCTGATCATCCTTTTCCTTCTTCTCTTTGTCTGTGTTACTGGGGGAGTCCTTCGAGTCTTTAGGTTTGGAACCATCTGCAGGAAAATGTTACACATTTGTCTGACTAAGCATACAAATCAACGTGATATTGAGTTGAAATGGAATGGACTTTTTGAAAGTTGTGAATACGATTTATATCTAAACATGTACATATGTATTATGTTTACGTATTTAAAGATTGTAATTGTCAATTTCCAGTTGATTTTTAATACATACAAGTTTACAAACATGGAAAACTTACGACGTTGTGTTTAAAAAACAACTATCCTGTATCACGAGTATCTTTAAAACATTTTTAAAACATCTTAGGAATAAAAATAAAGCCTGGAATTGTTCCTAACCTTTCTCTTAAATATCTCTCCGTTAAAAATTGTGCTTTCTCGAATACAGGATAGTTTCTTAGTTTCTTTGCCAGTAGTTTAGGAATAGAATTCGGCCATGGGGCTCTCATCATAACTACCAAAAAGCTCAGTCCGGCAGACAGACGGCTCAGTCAACCGAGAAAGAGTCAGTTAAGGTGATCAACTGACTCTTTCGATAAATACAAGATGGGGTGGTATGTGGTATCAATATAGATTACCTAGAGTAGGTGGTTTGAATATCTTCTCCGGCAGGTTGACGACGCAGTGGCTGAACAGGTCGAAGAGCTGGTTCAGCGGGATACGGACGTCCAACATCGATATCGTCTGGAAATAATTGGAAGATAAACTAACAATAAGGTAATCGTTGCAAGCGATAATGAACTCTAAAGTCCATGTGCTTAGTTTACATTTAATATGCATGACATGGAAGAAGCTTTTTACGATTAAGGGTTTTTTTATCATTGACATCTTTTTAAGAAATTCTAAGGCATAAGCCTTCCGACTATTCCGACACTTACTTGTTATTAAGCTTAACTTATGCCTATATCATTAATGTTTTCAAAACTTAGAAAGTTCAAGCAATATTGAACTCTTCAGACAAGAGAGTCCAAATCTATAGATAAAACGCGACGCGACTTCGCCCGCGTGGTATGTTGATGAAAAGTAACCTATATATGTCCTTTTCCGGAGTGTATCCTAGACCTGTGCCAAATTTCATTCAGATCCGTCCAGCCGTTTTGGCGTGATTGAGTAACAAACATCCAAACATCGTAACTTTTGACTAAGATATCAGATTTAGATGATCGTACCTGGAACCACTCCAACACAGGTAGAACGGTGTCAGGTGTTGGAGTATCCGTGACCTTGAGAACTGCGAACTTGTAGAGGTTCTTCTCATCCACACCCACCATAGAACCTTCAGGCTCCAAGATCTTGCCTAGAGGGACTTTCAGCTCCATCAGTTCCTGGAAAATTTATAAAATCATTATAAGGCCAAACTATTGCTAAAGTTGTTTCGTGTTGTGAGTGAGTTACCGGAGGTCCAACCCCTAATCCCCAAAATGCTAGAAATGCTCACATAACTCCTCTGGTGATCGTTAACGTAATTGGCTTTTGGACAGCGCAGTTAGTTGATCAATGGTTTGAGAATCGTAAGTACTTGAAAAAATAGTAAATTAATTTTACTTTTTTATAAATCGCAACATCAAGGATTTGTAGTTTTTACCTTTTCCGGTACATCAGTGCAGATAGCCTCCATCCAAGCCGGCATGATATAGTCCCAGATAGACTGGGTGATGATGCCGTAAGGGATCAGGCAGTAAAGTCTGAAAAAATATTAACTTATTTAACTACAAATTACCGAATCACAATGGGGCACTACGGATGCACCATTAAAAAGTCACCTTTATTAAAATGTTAAAAACGATACTTTTCCATGAATTTTGTATGAGATCTCAACATATGACGTCGTGATGTTTAAGGTCAAACAGCATACTTATTTTTAAAAAGACAACTAGGAAACATCAAAAATTTTGTAGAATGTCAAATCAATGAATAAAAGTATGATATGTTAATAATACATAATACATTGAATTGAAAAGTCAAAATAATTTATTTTTGACCCAAGAAACTACACAGTTTTTTATTGAAAATACCAGGTACTCACAAGACGCAGCTGAGAAAAACTCTACTAGTTTCATATCGAAACTCTTATCCGTCGAGGTTGAATAACTACAAGTGAATAAGTCGTTATTTTGAATAAATTGTTTTACTTGCGATAATTATTAGACAAAAGTAGCTTACTATTTTGATTTTGACATTATAACATTATTTTAATTCATAAAACACCAAGCGAACGCCGGTGTTCGCACACCTATTGTTCTTCTATTGTATCTCGAATTATCACTATTGAAAGGTTAAAGAAGGAAATTATTCTTTCGGTTGATATTTGGTGATCCTTTACCCAACGTTGGGTATTTATTAACTTAGCTAAAAGGATAATGATAAAAACCTTCTGACCTGTTAAGTCCATCCTTAAGATGATGTGTCTTCGAGGCGAGGTTATCCCAATGTCCAGCCTGGCGCGTGTAGTGCGGAGGGTGAGGCAGTAGACAGGCCACGAGTACCCCGCGGTGAGACTCCGCGATACTCCTCACCCACCCACACACGTGCTCGATTTTCAACTTCTCTACCGTGCTCGCCGTTTCGCCTAGAAACAATATATAACAGTATAATCTTCCAAAAATCACATGATTATAAGTCCTGGGGTGGTTCGAAAATGGGTGAACATGGTGTCTCTGTATATCATGTAAATCCTTATTATATTGAAAGTAATTTACATTGATTACCCAATTTTCAGGAAATGTTGTCCAAATTCCAATACTCAGATTAGAATTAAATTCAGAGTATTTAAAACCAAAAATTCCAGAATATTTAGCAACTCGGGTATCATACTTAAAGCACATTGCTCGGTATTCATATGCATGTTTCTGCTCAAATATTCGAGGCCCTATAAAAAAGTACAATAACAAAACACTAACCAGTATAAGAGAAGGAAGTCACGTGAAACCAGTGGAATAGCACGGAAAGCAGACGTCCGAGGATCTCATCAGGAGTGTCAGGGTTTGGAGTACACAACCCTACCATCAGCCATACTCCATATCTAAACAACAGGGAAATTCAACTCGTTTATGTGACACAACTAAAGCATTTAATTATGTACTTCATCAATTTATTAATTAAAAAGTAATTGCGAAAGTAGAAGATAAGAAAAACAGTTTGGAACTTAATAAAAAATTTATCTACAATTAACACTTCATAAATTACAATCTTAAGACTCCTAATTCAGAATTAATAGAGGAGGGTGTACCCCAAGGGTGTACTTTGGGTCCTTTATTGAGTTGCAAACAACGGCTTTTCATACAACAATAAGACGAAAAACCAACCAAATTACTTCTAATTTATATACCTGCCAAGAAGTTGTCGATCTTCAACGGATATGGGATCCGGCAAGTCGACGCTTAGTGGAGGCTTTAGCTGCTCTGTGGAACTGTCAGGATCCTCCATGTTAATTGGCTTAGCTTCTTTAAGAAGGCTGAAAAGTTACACGTTTATATTAGAGGGCGTGAACTGTTATTTGAGCAAAATATAAGTACTTACATAAATGACTATTATTTGTCTTTTAAATTATAATTTTGAATAGGACTGACTTCTGTTACTTTTTGCCTTAGTTTTAATGTCTTTTTACTTAATGTAATAATAAGTTTATGGCGGCGCTATGTCATCGTTATCAAGCATACTACGGTCAGCATTGAATAAAAGCTGCTCTTTTCAGAGAAAGATGAGTTATTGTTTTTGGTGAAAGCATGTAGGTCGCAGCAATATGAGTCCAAATGATAAAGAAGCACCTGATGATGGCCTCGACGAGGTTGGTCTGCATGTCGCTGTCCATCTGCCAGGCGAGGGGCAGGCGCGTGTGTACGACGTGGTCCCCCCCGCGCCGGCTGTTGTGCCGGTTGCCGTGGCACTGCTGGCAGTACCTGGGGGGGGGGGAGGTACACTTGCATTAACTACACTCAATAATGTTCACCTAAACACACGTTCTATGTTATATATTATATTGCAACAAAACAATTATATAATATTAGTTATTCCTAAATATATTGTTGTTTGTGACAATTTTACCCGTAACGCGTTGACTGAAGCGACGCTGACGCGTTAAGAAGAGACATTATAATATATTATTTTTACGTTGTATTAATTACCTGATAGGATGGTTTCCATTGTAACTGGCACACTCATTGGAGAAGCAAATAGAATATGCAGCCTTGTCGGTCGAGCGACAATTCTGAAATTATAACAATTACAACTTAATTAATACTTAAAATTCTTAAAAACACCAGAGTAACTCAATTATGTAAATGTGGGTAGTCACAAATATCAAAATAAGATACCTTATTCTCGCAGACCATTGATACTTGTTGTTGAGGATGTAGGATGTCAAAGAACCGCTGGTTGGGGTGTTCCCTGAAATAATTTGAATTACGATATATAGTTTCTACAAATACACTAATCGTTTATAATCTATTGCTATTGAAGTTATCAAGTTTTAGAGAAGTCCTACGCGTTAACGACTTCGAAATGTTGCGTACGAAGTAATGTATTTTTATAGTTTTTCTAAAAATCCTTCTTAGTAGTGTGATAATAGTCTATCGGAACAGGCTGGGCCAAGATTCAGAAAGAATGTACTGGCTCGACCGGAGTGATACCACGACCTCTTTGAAAGCTTTACAGCAACGAAATCTACTCGTTTGCAGACCATCCCACAAAAAACAAAAACTAGCTGATTTTGATCTCTAATCCCCTGCTGATCCGAATGACCAGTAATACTCTAGTTACTCTCTTCTTTTGTCCCTCCAGCGTCACCATCAGGACCAGATAAGTTTCTTTTTCCCCGTGTAGATGGTCACGTACCGGTGTATCTCGTTGGCGCACTCGATGCAGAGATAGAGGGGGGGCGGGCTGTCGGAGGCGAAGGTGACGCTGATGCAGTGGTCGTAGCAGACCTTCGCCGCCTCCGCGCTGCCCGCGTTCGGGCACATGTCGCGCTGGCACAGGAACGGGACCAGGTCGTCTGCGGGCCGTACAATTACCAATATAATGCACCCCACTTTCTATCATTTTTCTGCACATTCAACGGCCAGTTTATATTGGTTTTTCATAACAAATAAAGTGGCGATAATACAAATATATAAAAATGCATGCCGAATTCCCTTGGTGATGGTACCATGCACGAAAGGGTGAACCGATTCGAAGATTCTTTTTATGATCGTTTTGCTATGACACAGAGAATATTTTTACAATGTAGAGTGTAAGATCGGGCAACAGCAACACTACTGATGCGGTAGCGGTTCACTAAGAAAACAAATAACTGACAGCGTAATAAACGAATATTCATGCAAAGTCGGGGCGGACCGCTAGTCAACGATGAAAAATCGTTTATAAACCACAGCAAACATGAAGATATAGAACTCTTATTATTAGGTCTTTGCCTAGTAGTGGTACTGTAATGACTTTATAATGATTACTTCGGTTTTATTGGATTGTTGCAGTTTTTGGAATAATAAAACCTCTATACATGTAATAACTTTACGGCGATAACATCTGGGACTGATAACAAAAATTTTGAAAGTGCATGCAGAAATATATATTAATGTTAAAAATGTATTAACTGGAAAACTTGCAGAGCAGTCCCTTCCGATCGAAGAGCTTGGCGTCGAATGGCGGCCAGTAGTAGAAGAGCAGCTTGGCGGCGGAGAGTCGCGCGCCCCACGTGCCGTACGCGATGACGCACAGGATGTCCTTCACCACCCACTGCTTCATCGACATCAGGCACTCCAGGAGCTGGCAGTGGTGCGCTGGAACACCGACAAATAGCTCAAAATTCTTCAAAATGTTATAGCCTTGCTGCCTCAAGCTAAATCATAGCCGCACAGAAAACCGGCGTAAAACACTGCATGCGTTGTTTCGCCGAGTAAGGCCAATTCTCATCTTCGTAGAACACAAAAGGTCAGAAACGCACGTGTAACTCTTCTGGTGTCAAGTCAAAAGTCAAAATTTAGTTGACGTAGTAGTATTATTGTACGGAAATCTGTGGTATTTGTCAACTCAAACAAATTAACGACGCCTGGGTCCATACAATGATGAAGTAGTTAGGTGGAGCGAGTCACTATTATTATTAGGTGGGTGGATTCTAATAGCATTATCATCGTCTTCATCATCAGCTAGAAAACGTCTTCTGTTAAACAAGAAGACTTTTAGAATGAATCAAGTGTGGGAGAGCCATGCGTCGGCTCGACCGGAGTGATACCACGGCCTCACAGAAAACCGTGAAATAACCAAAGAGTTGTTTCGCCGTGTGAGTGAGGTTACCGGAGGCCCAATCCTTCCCCTACCCCAATCCGTTCCCTTTCCCAAAATCTCCAAAACCCTAATCCCCAAAAAGTCGACAAAGCACTCATAACTCCTCCATCGTTGCGAGTGTCCATGGGCGACGCTAATTGCTTACTATCAGGTAATCCGTTTACACGTTTGCCGATCTATCACATAAAAAAATACCCTTACAGGCACTTTTGACCGAGTGGAAGCAGCGACTGTCGCAACGGAAACGCCCACAAAACAGGCACATTTGAACGTCAAACAAAATTTTGAAGATATAGTGTCAGTCTGTCGGTCAGTCCTCTTAGTGAAGCTATTTGCTCGTCCATGTTGCTGGTGTCTACTTAATTCTTCTACATTGCTGGAACTCACCGCCCTGGTAAGGCCAAGCGATGTTGAAAATATTGATAGATATTTTTACTTAATCTTTTAGGTTCCCCTTAACGCTTATCTAATCCTTAATGACAAGTCCTGGTAAGGTAAACAAGATAAACGAGATATTCCCTCACCACCCTTTAAAATCCTTGAATCAGCTAATTGCGTTAGTTGATATTATATTTTTATATCGTGATTTATCATTTCCACGCCCTCTAGTGTAACAGACGTTATCTTCTTGTAAATAAAAATTACATGCTGTTGGTTAGTGTCGAACGCTATACTGGAAGTCCAAGGAGCACTGAGAAAATATGCATATCTACAAGCTGCTAAGTTTTTATTTGATACCATAACATCATAACAACCTTACAATAATTAAAAAAAGAACACCAAATAGAAACAATAAGATACCTAACTTACTAAACAATTTAAATAAAACTAAGGCAAATGAGCTGATAAATTTCGCAACACCAAATAAGTCACTAGTGTATTGCCAGCCTTTGCTGATTAGGGATGTGACATGTTAGAAATTAGACAAAAACCACTAAAACTGCATTGGTAAACATTTTGAGGCAGTACAGCAAAAAAACTAAAAACAAAATATGAAAATAATAAAAAAACAAAATATACTAAGTCATAAAAGTCTCTTCAATCATTTCCGAAACACATTTAAGGAACTAATAAAATAATCAAGTGTTACCTAAACCATTGTAGGTCAAACATGATTTAAAACTAATAAAAATAAACTAGACACTCGCGACATCCACCAGCAGTATTCAACTACAATGTAATAAAACATTCAAGTCCCGGGCGGGGTGAACGAACTCATAAATCATTTTTCCATTCGCGTCTGACACCGCTAGATGTCGCCACAAGCGAGGAACTGCCGCAATGCGGCAGCCGTCACTAGTGGCGCCATCTCTGATCGTTAACACACCCTGTCAAACTTTTGTACAAGTCTTCCGCGTGCGCAGCGACCTCTTGTGTAAACGTGTCATTTTGTAAGTGTCACTGCCGCCATTTTGATTTGCTGGCCATATGGTTGATTTTAAAATGAAGGACTTTATTTTTTAAGCAATAAATCACGTGATATTCGTGTTAGGTATCTGTTTCAATTAATTAACAAATGTGTTTTTTGAGATAGGTCGGCACATGAGCAGAATATCCCTGATGACGAAGTGGCGCCGCCCATGGATACCTACAACTTTACACTCAAACTGTCTCGGTCGTAACACCAAGGATTTACAAGTGCTTTGCAAGTCTTTTGGATTTTAGGGATATGGAATTCGGTGAGTAAAAATTGGGCCTCTGGTAAAAACTCAAACTGAGCAAACACAACGCAAGTTTTGTTTAACGGCATTATTCTCTGACACCGCGGTATTGATGGAGCCGGCCTGTTAGTGCCAAAGCATTGCTTTGTCATACTCAAATAATAATCTATTTTTATCTTGCTGAGTACTTCTTGAACTGGACTTTCCAATATATTTTTTACTAACCCGGATTATTGGAGTGCTGAAACACCATCATGATGATGGCGGCTACAGATTGAGACGCCTGACTTTCTTCCTCCATTCCCGCGTACTTGCGAGCTGGAAATCAATAATCTCATTTAAAGTTCTGTTCAAAGCCAACATTTTCTTGTATTATACCTAGAGAGAATCTCAGTTTTTGAACTAAGAAGAAAATTTAGGCCTTGAACCTCAATCCGAAGTCAAATAAGCGATAATTTACTGCTAGCAACTTTATTACACACCACTTTATTACTAAAAAAAACACAGTAAAAAATAACGTTAGACCAAAGCAACTTATTATTGATACTAATGATATTGTTAACTTAAAATCTTTTGAATCTGTTGAATCCCGGAAAACCTTAGCAAAAATACTTACTGATGGTAAAAGGCAGGATGTAATACGACAGAAGATGTAGAATCTCCTGATGCAGTGCCACAGGGAACATAGCGACGCAATAAGCCACCAAGAATGGAAGGTTGTCAATCATGTCGTACTCCAAGAAGGGCAGCAGGCAGCCCAGACATTGCAGGATGGCTTGCCCGAATGCTGGAAATAGATAATTCGATACAGACTGATAAACATATGGTGTAGGAAAGAAATTAATAAGTTTTTAAAAACAAACAATAAGCAGATTCCAAACGCATGGTCTTTGAATCTCTAAATGTCTTTAAAGCCTGCCATTTTTACCCGTTCAGTAGAAGCGTCGTTGTGGATCACGTAGTTTGTTGTTTCACCAGGAGACCTATCTCTGGTAATAGCCTGTTACTTAACTACCTGCTAAACGTAAAAAAAAGAAATGGAAAATGTATAACCAATAGTGCTACTAACGCAACGTTCCGTACTGCAGATGAGGCGTTGAGTCGACGAGACCCGAGAGCGCGTTGAACAGACTCTTGTAGTCCAGGTTGGGATACAGGCCCATCCTCTCCCCATCATTGTCCGCGTCTCGCAGCATCTCCAGTGGAGAGCGGGGAACATCTTTGAGGACGCCTACAGAAAGATGTATGCGATGTCTGTCACTTCACTAGATAGTATAAAACAAAGTCTTGTGTTTGCTTAAATCCTTAAATTTACGCAACAGATTTTGATGCGTATTTTTTAATAAATAGTGATTGAAGACGGTTGTATGTATAACATCCATTAAATAGTGGAGAAATATAGTATCAGCATTAAATATGGGACGGGTCGCTAGTAAAGCCTAACCAAATGTCCAAATATTCTAAAAAATACATGACTGGTGACATGTATAATTAGTTTAACAGACGATGACTGCCAACTTTTTTATACGCAAACAGGAACGTACAAAGAAATCTACGACTAAGTAGTGTTCTTTGGATTCCATTAAGCTGTACGGGTTTTCATTAATTCTTAGTCTCATGTACTGGATAAACACTGAATAAAAACTGTCGGATTCGAACTCGACAACGTATATTACTAAATAGAGCTTGTCAGAACAGCCTTATCCCGAAGCATGGGGCTAATTATCAGTCAATTTTGGAAGTGGATACTTACTGAGTAATGTTTGCGAAAAGTACTTGACGGTGTTGGCAATGTCAGTGCCAAGAGGCAACGGCTGTATGTTGTGTTGGAGCCGCAGCTGGGCGTCGTACAGGCTGCGGATTTTTGCTGTAACTGTACACCACAACGAACTATAGAGTGATCCCCAATATGCCAACAATAACTACTAAATAATAGAGAATTTAAGGATTTTTAAGAGAGAACATATTCTAAGTGTGTCCTTCCATTACTGTTTAAATGCTCAATCATTAAGAAATGAACTGTTAGTACCTACTATATCCGGGATTGCGGGGTAAGCGCAATGAGGCACCGCGACCTCGGCACAGAGCAGGGGAAGGAACAGGGGGGTTTTTAGTCAGTAAGAGTCTGACACTCCCTCCTGCCCGGCCCTGGGCGGGAGAAGTCATTTGATGATTTTCCCCTCACAAAAAAAAAAAGTACCTACTATATAAAAAAATACAGTGATGTTTAAACACTCTGCTAAACACCCTAGGCATCAGTCAAATTTACAATGCAGTTAATTTTTTTTTCAATCTGCTCACTGGACGATGGCCACTTTTTCCGGTCAAGCCCTATGGATTTAAAATTAAAAAGGCTATCACAAAAGACCCCTCGCGACAGCCGACTGAGAACTTCAATGGTCACTCGGTCTTTTGTCCATCGGATTAATTTTTAGTCCACTGCATATAATTAGCAAACATACAATGGCAGATTTTGATTAAATCTCCCCTTAGTGCTCAACTTCAAAGGATTTTTTACACTAACGATCACCCTTCAACTCTTTTTGTATTTTGGTTATATGTCTGCGTCCTGCACCTTAATGTATGTGTATTATTAAAACTTTCCTTTTATTTGGTTTTTTAAAGGCTGGACACGTAAAAGAGAGACGGACTCTTTAGTCCAAAGAAGCAGACTTTTAAATTAATCATCACTAAATAGTATGGAACGAAATCTCTTTCTGTCTCATTATGTACCTATGCTTAAATCTTTAAAACTACGCAATAGATGTTGATGTGGTTTTTTAATAGATAGTGATTGAAGAAGATGGTTAAGCATTTGGGTAGGTATAATAACATCCATTATAGTGAAAAAAATTAATATCAGCATTGTAGCCAAGCGAAAGCGGCGACCAGAAGGTTCTATATTAAATGATAAAAAGAGCCAAATTTATAAAACTTAATCTCCCAAACTACATCGAAAAACCAAACACGAACAATTTTAAACCGTCGAAAATACATATTTACATAGATTGTTTTCTTTGTAGCGATTAAGGTTAATCTGGTATTTCTGTGCGCAGTACGTATATCATCCAAAGCGGTTCCTTGAAAAATGCGAGACCTCTTCAGAACTAACGTTAGAACAATTGCAACTTATTGATAATAATGATATTGTTAACAGGAACACTAATATTTGTTACTCATTTAAAAAATATATTTCTATAGTTACAGATAGTTTGTTAAAGAAAAAAAACATATCATTTGGGCATTGTACAAGATGAAATAAAGATTGACTTGTCCTTGACTATTGAGAACGTACGGCTCTTTTCTCTGTATTAATTTGATGACTGGTAAGTCACCCTCTTTATAATATACTTCTAATTTATTTGAAGAAACGACATGGTTTCAAAAGATTTCAAATATTAGAATCAAAAGTACCTATCAATAAAGAAAAAGAAACCTTTTGATCTTTGAACACGTTTAATTAAATGTAAGTTATTTTATTCTTTGAATAGATTCGGGCTTCATAATCGCCAATTCCCGCGATGGCCACTGCTTTTTTACTGTCGACGCCATCTTGTTTCGTCGCGCCGCGTCCTTATGTACTTACACGTGTTCCACCCACGCGGCTTACTCCTACACAAAGCCTATCAATTACGGTCCCAAAATAATAATAAAATATTTTACCATTATGTGGTAGTTGCTAAGTTACTATGAAAAACATTTCTTGTAATCTGATACCTACCTATCCAAATAAGAAGAGGTAGTTGTTGTCAGATACAACCAATAATAAAGAACGTGTTCATACTATTTTTCTCGAACCATCATCGTAATCAATAGTAAATCTGGCTGGTGAAGCAAGCGTTGACTTTTTCGATTGATATAATTCCTAGTACTACACCAAAAAAACTAGGTTCTGTCCAAACAAGTAATCCAATAGGCTAAATGCCAAAAACGCTAAATTCAGAAGTCCTACAACACTACTTATTAAAAATGAAGATGCCTCTTTGAACTGATTCTACCGATATGATCTGAGTCAAATATCTGAATCCGTTATTTTCAAACTTCACACCGAACAAGAAATGTCAGCGTCGTACATCGTGTCTGTCAAGCAAGAATAAGAAAACAGAGTAAGTTATCGAACCTCATTTGTACTTTACAGAACTGTAAAACTATGTAAATGTAAGTAATACATGACTATGTAGACTAGTATGTCTATGTGCAAGTAGTAATGTGACATTTTCGAATATTAGGTCTGCCGACGCATGCGTTAATCTCGCGACGTAGGCGGGGCCACGATGCCCTGGCACCGATTTTCCAACCGCGGGACGCATGTGCAGAGAAGCAATCGATCGAGTGACCCTCTTCATTTGAGGGGCGCGGTCGGGGTGCAGCGGGCACTCACGCATGCGTCCCGCGGTGGTGCCAACCACGCGGTATTGCACTATTTATAGATTTCCTATATAGCTTTTCATGGAAAATCCTTACTTTAACGGTGGAGTTTCAAAAGTGAAATGCCCAATTACTGCAGAATATATTATGATTTGTATTGTTTAAAGGACTTTTGGTTTCATCAGTACAAACACATTTAAACAGTAATGGGACAGTGCGAAAATGGTGAAAGGGATTCATTAAGTAATAATTTCCAATGCAGAGAGGCAGTTATCTACAGAAAGAGGTCTTACCATATCAATCAATATTTTTTGAAAGTACAGGTACAAATAAAAAAGCAGAATAGATACATTTACGACAGTTTATTCTCTAAACAAAGATACATCATGCAAGTTCACAATTTCTACGTAGAAGAACATTGACTACATTTTCAACTTTCTAATTACTTATTACAATGATAACTAAAACAGACACAGAACTAAATAAAACTAACAATTTTGACATCAAATCTACATACATAGACACAGATAGAATTTGGCACTATGAGTAACATATAATAAGCAAGAATGGAAGTAGAGGATTTGGTTTGCGGCCGTTTGTATATATAGGTATATCAATATAAAACAGCTTGCTTATGTTATGTTACACATTGCACCGCAGACACATTTAAGCACATTCATATTGTAGAGGGCTGCCAAGTTATGAAGACAATATCATTTCGAGATTTGCATTTAGGACAAAGAATTAACAATATTTTACTCTTTTATTATTATAATATATTATTATTTCACAATTATGACCGATATTACTAAAAATACTTAGTATATTAAAGTGATTTAAAAATTACAATACAAACTTTAAATGTCTTGTTTGTTAGGTATAAGGCACAAAATATATTTTTGTATAAATTAAGAATATCAAGTATATGTACATAGACAGACACACATATAATAAGACAGAAATAGAGTAGATATAGAGATAAAGGATAAATGATAGACCAAGTTGCCCAGGATAACCCCACAACAGGATAAGCAGCGGGATGGTACGGACAGACATACGGTTTAGCTAACATTGTAGAAAGGTGAGCCACACAAACAGGGAACCTGATTCTGATAAACTAAGCATATGGTCAAATTGCATACAAATAATACCCACAATTATACACAGTTGAAGCAATTAAATGATGTTAATACCTATTGAAGTCTCAGCCAATACTGCAAATGTTGAACGCCCTTTATTGGTAACTCTCGATGACGCAGTTCACACGACCCGTCAACTAGAACGCCCGCACGGTAATGAGCCGACCGACACTTTTCAAAATGGCCGACAGCTCACCTACGCAACTGGGCGCATGCGTAGGGGGTGAGAGGTGAGAGAAGACTCGAATTTTCTACAAAATGGCGGACGATGAGACGGGATCGTTTCTAATAATATGAAAAGATTTTAACGCACCAGGAAAATCTGCTTTTCGCGCACGCGTATAACATAATTATAAAATAGGATAGCTCGATATTTCAGGTGGATTGATGCGCCACGTGGCTAAATTTGCTGTTCTACTACATACCGAATTTTGAAAGTACTTGTCGAAGAACTTGTTAACACGATTGTGAGATATACCTTTCCAGGGCTTTATTGCCAACTAACGGATACTAAACTTTACAGGACCTCGCTAAGTGGTCTGCAGCACTTAGCACGCATATGCTTTATGCAAAGGACGCTGCGAACGCGTACCAATTTAAGCCGAAAACTATTACGCCACGAACTATTGTTTATTTCACATTAAAAAATTTGAACAATTTATTATGTATTGTAGGCAAAGCATAGGTTGACTTGTAAGTTAAGTACAGCTAGCCAGAATAATAAATTCCATCGACTTAACACATCGTGTTTTTTAAAAAAATACAGATTGCGAAAAGAAGACTATTTTAGAAAGACTGCTTAAGAGCCGAAAGTTCACCGTCCAAGATGTGTACATTGATTTTTTCAATAATAAGACGCACTATCCTTTACATCACATAACAAGTAAGTAACCTGCGCAAATGCATGCTATCCATACAGCTCCGAGAAGGACGCGTTGGATGTGGAACGATTTTATCAGGCTTGCTGAGCGGCTTTTATCTACTTTTTAGACACGGCAAATCACGTGATCAATGTGATCTATTAAATCCGTCCACCATTTTGGATAGGTGATATAAACGAGACTTTTAATCGGGCGTGGCTAATCTTACAGTAAACAGTTATGCCACGTAGTTGCCTAGTTTATTATCCGACTTATTAATAGCCTACTTTCGCACTATTTTAAGTAATATTTAACACTTGATTATATAAACAAATCAGGTATACCAAAAAGAAAACGAGCCAACCACTTCCACGCCCCTTTAACTCAACGCCACGTCGTGTTGATTTAATACAAGATGTTTTTTTAAAATAACAGTTTAGAAAACTTTCCGAAAACCTTTGAAAATATTTGATCACGTAGTTAAACGTTAATGCAACTTGTAACCGACCAAACTCCCGAGATACTGAATTCAATACAGCTTAGCTACAACGCCCACCTGCGCGCATGCGTGCTATGCAACTTTACGAAGGACGCGTTGGTCTTGTATCGATTTTTTGCAGAAAACCGTTACACCACGTGGCTATTCTAACAAGTATTCGCGTTTTCCGGCTTAATTCCAGGAAATGTTTTTCACGTAACCACATACATTCTATTAATAGATTTACGCCGCAAAGCAGCTACCACCCGAATTATTTTTTGCCCGAATAATCGATAAACAATGTAAGACAACTGCCCACAGATTAAAAAGTATAACACTGAAAATAACATGACTTGCATTTGTGCTCCCGCTATGCTGAACTGAACAAGACACAAGAATTCGCTAATAGCCGACAGCTGAGTTAAAATAAACTATTGACTTAATATTCGCAAATCATAATGCGATTTAACGGTATATCAGGCATCATTTGCAGAATTGTAAGTTGAACAAATCCAGAAAGATTCCAAATTAAAAAATCGAATATGCCACGAGGTCTTTGCAACCTTTCTATTCAAAGCGTCCGCCATTTTGAAACTACCTTAAGCTGTTATATTGGCTAGCAGACTGCCCGCGGGCATGCGTCTAGCAACCAGGCATTGGGCGTGGTTTGAATTTCCAAAAAGAATTTCATAGATCGTATGCTCACCCGCGCTTACGCATGCATAGGGTTTTCCTAAAGACCGATTTTGTAGACGGTTTCTGCTAAATTCTACATAATTGGCCGTTAAAGATTCTCAATAACACCGCACCATGCAAAAATTACACTTTAAAAGCTAAACACAACTAGCGATAATTATTTATAGAAACCGCAAATCACCTTATCTCTTTTTCCTAGTAGAACCACCCACCAAAAATTTAAACCATGTATCACACGGACACTAATACGACTTGTAAGGGTAAAGGCTCCCGGGGTATTGCGCCGCCCATGTCTCAAAAATAGCCAGCCTACCTGCGCGCATGCGTATCTCGCGGCTTCGCCTCGGGCGTGGTTCGAATTTTCCAGAAAACTGTTGAGCCACGTGGTCGTTCAATCAAAAAACAATATTAACTCGAAACATTAGCTACTACTTGGATAAATATCTGCCATATCCTAATCGATTCTATATATGCTTTTTTAGAGGTTACATATTTGAAGAAATCGGTTGCATCACTTGGCCTTTCTTTAATTCTTCTTTGAACCGTTGAAAACTGATAAAACTTCCCCACGATGGAATATAAATACACGAGTAGCATAAGGAATCGTAAGAAACTATTAGGCAGAAAGCACATTTGCACGCAAAGCTTCTTAAACAACAATCTCGTCTAAAATTTATTTAAATTTTGTAAATGCTACGTGGCAGTAAGTCGGAAGTCTAACCTGCAAAACCGTAGGGCCTATCCTTTTTCCAAACGCGGTGGTTGGCTTTTCCAATCGGTCGGGCGTGTATTGATTTTTTTCAAAATTATAGTAGCCCATGATGCTAAATTTGTAGTTACTCAATCGTTGTAGAAGACAACTGGATTTTGGTGATAGAAAGAATAAATGTCTTAGTGAAATGTCATTCCTCCAATGTGGGAAGGGGGATCGATAGTTCTTCAAAATTGTTATAAAATTTTAAAGAAATAGAAGACAGGATGATTATATGCTCTTTAGCACAAAATGATCCTGTCTACCCTTTTTTACTGAGGAGGGAAAGTGAGCAGTCAATAGGCTCGGGTATGGTTCTGCTCGAGTCTGGGGACGAGTTGCCCGCCGACCGCAGACCCACCCTTAGGGTGGCCGGAGATTGTCGCTCGATCCCCAAGGCCCAGAGAGTCGTCTACTGTAGCGGCCGGGACATGAGGAGGATAGTTTTCTCACGCGCTCTGCTCGCTCTTCACTGCTTCACAGAAAGAGGACACGGCTTCCTAGTTCCTATCTCTGTCTGCCCTTGATCTGACGATTTTTTTTATATTATCGAGTAACTACCGAAATCCCTTTATGGACCACCACACTACTATTACCTACGTCCCGTTCCATCTTAGGTTTATAGCAGATTTGTCAATAATGGGAAACATTAATACTAACAGTATACTCACCTTCTACTATTAATAGTATTTAGAAAATCGACAGCAGCAAGCTATTATTGATTTTAGTGGAGCCTCCCATTACTATCAATATTACACGGTGAAAAGTTAAAACGACTTATAAGCCGGCTAATTATCTGCATGCATATGCATACACGGCGGCGTCACTCGTGCACGATTAAAATTTTCCTTGCCAATACCACTGTACGTCAGATACCTACATTTAATTTTATTGTTCTTACAAATTATCAAATTTCAGTCCGATCTGTCTGTTTGTGCTGTAAGTTGATAGATCACTCTATCAGTCAGTAAGTCATCTTTGAGTTTTATATATTTAGATTATTATTTAAAGTAGTTTAATTTCGGACAAAAAAGACAACCACACACTATGTGCACATCAACTGCGCATGCGCATATCCTATCATCAATACGGCACGAACGTGACAAGGAATTTCCAATAAAACGTCGAATTATTATGGCTTTTATACGTAAAAAGACGGGCACAAAGACCTGACCTTTTACAAAAGTCCGGTTCGGTTACAATTGGGTTTTTTGGAGTTGAAAATCATTCAATGATGTTTAGCTGGGAGAGGGAAAACCACCTCGCTCCATCTCCTGCTCCGATCTGGGCCGCGGTGTATTCAGTAAATAAATGGCCTGCTTATAGAAGTGGATAGCATCTGATTGACATAGATCGAGGTGTAGCGTGAAGCTCAATACCGATAGACATAAAAGAATTAGTACTATGGACTGTAAGCGCATTGGCGACATGCCTGCAGTATGCACTGAGTCCCTTACAACAACACCAATATTTTAACTGCACAACAAAAAGCGAGGTTTAGTTATTTACACGTGGCAGCTTCAATGCCACGATAATTTTCTGTTCAACTCTCCCATATTTTGGAAGAGACATCTATATAACGTAGACGATAGAGGAGGGTAAATGTTTCACCATCCTTGCTCTTCCAGAGAAAATTTAAAGAGCCGACTACACTTTTAAAGAGCCGACTACACTTTTAAAGAGATCGAATGCACTCTGCCTGCTTAGCAAATCTATCTTGTATCAAGGAAACACTAGTGAACTAACACGGGCTGTTGGTATTTAAATAATTATATAAATTATAAATAAATAAACAAAGCCAATTTCATCTAAGTCGAATCAAGTTTTTATTACCTCAAAAGACACACATATTTTTGTATTTGATGTCGAAGATACATAGGTACCTACTTGCATAAAATTTATCTACCAGTTAAACTAGCACAAACTCGAACAGACTCTTTTTAAAAAGACTTTAAGCGACGCAAAGGCTTCTTCTCGTACACATTGAGCATTAATTACCAAGTTTGCTCAAGGCGGATTGGTGACTCAAAGATATCATTTGAAATTACAAGTTCAGGTTTTTTCATGATGATTTGCTTCGCCGTTTATCTATGGCATCTAAACAATCGAATGCAAAGCGGGCGTCTTAATATCTAGGCCACCACGAAATTATGAAATGAAATAAATAAATTATGTTCAAAACTCAGAAGTCAGTAATTTTTAAGTCCAGACAAGAATAAAATATTTTTTCAATAAAATATAAATCGCGATGTTATAAGTTGTAGCCCAAGAATGGTTGCATAGCCGACAGTACTCCTATACGCGTGCGCAGAACGCGTTAACGCATCATAATATAGAGCTAGAGCAGGGACAAGTTTTCCAAATTCAATTATTTGTAATTTTCCCGTCGCTAATAATAGATATTATACTTAGTTTACCAATTGCATTACACTATTCTGGCTTGGACGAATACCTGCATGAGCGACTGCAAAAAAAAATGAATTCGTGTTTTTTTATGACGCTTTGTTAAACAGTTACTATTTTAAAAGAGTTATGAAATGGAATCATTCGCCCTATTTATATTAAGTGTCGGAACAAACAGAAAAGAAAAAAGCGCGAAGCCAAACATTTTTAAGAAAATTTTCTTGAGTGAGACACTGTCAAAACTTGACCGAACTTTATTGACATTCACTTCTATAGTGAATGTCAATAAAGTAAATAAAAAATATATAAAGTAATAAAAGTAAAGTAAAAATAAACTCGCCATAAAATTGATATAATAATAATAATCATTTTCTCTTCATTCTCTCGTTACAAAGTTGTCTTAGAGTTAGTGTTCAGAAGAAATATGTATTTCAACCTTTATAAGAGACTGGTGCCTGATATTGGCTTTTGGAAAAAATCTGTGTTACAGATGTCTTGCTAAAACGCTTTCGTTATTTTGCAATAATGTAACTTTCGCAAAAAATAAGGAAGAGTACTTATGAGGTCATGAGATTGCTCTAGTTTTTGAGCACCTTAATATTCACAAGGTTCTGGTCTAAATCCCGTCAAAAAGTATGTCTATAAGTAATCCCTATCATAATAATATCATAACACTAATACATTGGCACACCTTCAGTAAATAAATAAGTACTTAGCTCTCATTCATAAAAACGATTTGTCTAGTTGATAAAATCGTACCTAAGTACTGACCTTTAGAAGCTAAATTCAATACGACAAATTCGATAATTTTTCATTTAATTAATTAGTTTATTATTCCACAAAACTTGCAGTGAAACAAAACAACAAGTAAACGCCGAGAGAAACGAATGCGTATAACGTAGCTTCAAGTATGAAGTACCTTCTTCACTTATTCGCTTAATAGTTTGATAAGAAAAAAATATAGTATTACATAATATTGGCTGAGATTCAAATCGCATTTCAAAAAAAGTACTTACACATGCTTAGCAATACAGTTTGGCCATAAAATTAACAGAATCAGGGAGACATGTAACATTGAAACAACAACAGGGTACTTGTTTTTGTATAACTAAACACATTGTATGGAGAACATTCTAGGGACGGGCAAACAACGGACCAGGGTCTGGACACCAACACCAATCAACCTAGGTAATGCACACAAGAAACCTAGAAGGGAAACAGGGTTACCATCCTGAAGTATCATGTCTTTGTAACTTCTCTCTTCTAAGAACATGCACAATTAGTAATTTTACTCATTAAGTTTTTTTAACCAGCTGACCAGGCAAATTTCCTACCTCTTCAAATGTAACAAATATTTATTTATTTTTTAATTTAGTTGTTCTTTTAAAACTTTCTCATTTTTATATGTTTATAGGTATAAAGATTATAATAATAAATAGTCTAGAATTTTTATTAAAGATACAATTAGTTCAGCAAATTAGGTGCCTGCACTAGGAAATCCTGTATTTAAACAAAACTTTATTATTATAATTATTTTTGTGCACTGATATCAGTAGCTGTTGTATTCTATGATGGCTGTAAAGAATATTTGTAGTTAGGGATAGAGATTTTTTTAAATATATTACTGATGATAATTCAATAAATAAATAAATATTGAAAAACTGTTATTGCAGTTCTAAATAGGAAGAATTATTTGGTTTTGTCGCAAGTGATATGTGAGCTGTTGACTGAAAAATAATTGCTGAAAAATATTTTTTATTGTATGTGAAAATCTGTGACTTATGCCAAACCCCATTTGTCAAATGGTGAGGGCTTATTTATGTATTCTGTTCAATATAGTATAAGTACTACATAAAGGCTAAAAGTACCTACACTACACTTGTTTACAAGCATTACCTACTGTTATTATTTTCAAAATAAATTATACTATTTTTTATTCTAAGTATAAAAAATCTAACAAAGTTTAATAGGCCTTATACTGATACTGCCCATTTATAATAATATACACAAATACCTAATATTTACATCAAAACTGTAAGATTAAAAAAATATTTAAAGTTAACTAGCGCTCTGATCCTACATAATTATTTGAAGAACATAGAAAATCTAAGTAAATGACTGCATTTAGTGGGGACTGTGCACACAAGAAGTAGTTATTAATAGCTATGTTTAAGACACAGATGGTAACCCTAACAGTTGAAGGGACAAGGCAAGCTAACGTGCCGGAACAAAAAGTGCCACAAAAATTAGCTCGCTTGTACGAGCTCACCTTTCAAGCTCAGCTCTGAATCCGAAACCGAATACTGCATGGTATCCTGTGGTCCCTGCATTTGGACACATATAAAGCACTACTCAACGACGCCCCTCATACAATTCTGAAAAACAAACGCGTTAATTTCCATGCAAGGCGTTCACTGAATTTAATTTAAGCGCTAATAACACTAAGCATACTCACATGCCGCCGCCCGAGTTCCCATGTTGATGAGCTGGATCTTGAAACTGCCCTGCATTGGAGCACCGGGTAGAATGACCCGCTCACCGAACTGCACTCAAATCAATAAAGGTGGCCAGCCCGGCGATGCAGGGGCCGTAGGTAGGGGTAGTAGGAAGGGGTAGTTTGAAAGAGACAAGACCTGAATCTAGATATCCTGTGCTCTTCAGGCTATTGATTATCGACCGGTTTATAGCGGTCCGCGCATGGGTAATTTACGTCAACATTGTTATTGTTATGTCAAGTTAATACGTCAAATAATTTATGATGTCCGGTCTAGATAGTGCATCCGGTGCATCCGACGTCGGTGACACACTTTTTCTTTTGTTTATTTACCACATTTTCCTAAGACCCAATTTGACAATAAAAGCTTACACAGGAAAAATAATGGCGTTGGAAAATTAGGAGGTTATGTTACATTATTTTTGCTATTATCAACAAGAAACTTAATCTAAAAGAAGAAAATTAATATGAATATACGGGTATTTCCACTAGAATATTACACTAAATAGAGAATCTGTGGTTTTTGGGTTTTTTAAACACAAATTTAGGGCAAATATGTTTATTTTCGTCTAATAAGAATCTCAGTCGACCCTTTCACAGCTGTCACTCGAGTTGCGCGCGAAATATAGGGCGGGAAAGTGGAATGGGGTGACAGGCGACCGGCGCGCCGCGTACAAGGGCGGGATATTTCAATTAATATTCAAGAAATAATAACTGTGTTCTTTTTTTGTTTTAGGTTTTGAATGTAACTGCATAAATTCTTGTGTTTTTCCTTTGCTCGTCTTTCACTTTTCACGATATTTAAATGTTTTCTACTGTCAGGATGAGGCGTGTGAAATTACTACTTATAAGTGTATTAAAAACGAATATTTAGTTGTTTGAAGTCTCTAACTAGTGTTTATTAGATATTATTTGAAAGAAAACGTTTTCCTTGAAACATTTCAAATAGGTAAGTATTGTTACAATGTTGAGATTAATATTTATAACGTGACTTAGTCATATTTTTTATAGGTAGATAGGAATTCTTACGAGATACGAACAAAAACATCATTGTAAATTGAAAAATATTTTTATTGACACGATTTATATCACAATAGAATCTATTTTAGTATAATATAAATTACCTACAATCACAGTGTCCAGTGCGTTCAGCATCAAACAATAATAAAATATCCCAACTAGACTCCATTCATCTACAGTTAAATAAATAGGTACCTACCTACTACTATATACTCCAATAGCTTCCCTAATATTAGGCCTAACCTCTTTACAATAAGAACAGGTAATATTAGTTAGGGACCAGCCCTCAAAATGTACCTAATTAATTGCTGCACAACACAACTGTGTATGAACGGAGCCTTCGACTCCAAACCCTAATTCTACATAATAATTACATCGAAAATAACAACAAAACCTCATAATATTATCATAATTATTATACTAAACCTAATTAAAAAGGAAGACGGTATAATACCTACCTACCTACGGGCTTTACACAAAAAAACAATAGAAGAAAAAAATATCACCACTCAATAAGAATTTAAGTCAGACAGTCATAGCGAGCTGGTACAATACGCACTGTAGTTTATTGACTTGTGTACAGTGGCATTGAAAGTAAACGGCTGCCATTATATCATCAAAGGTCCATCGCGCCGGACAACGCTTGCTGTAACACAAGCTGCTGGGCGTTTATCAGTTTCTTTAATTCTCTCACTTCCTGAGTCAACTGGCGCACGTTCTCCGATGTTTCATCCAACCTGGCCTGGAGGCTGCCCAGCCCCGAGGAGTACCCATACTCTCTGTAGCCAGAGTCATTGTTGTTCTCGTACTTCTTGAAACAGGAGTATGCGCCTGTAGTCGACCCACTCGATGATATCGTGTGACCATATTGTTTCCTCATTTTCGCAATGTCGTAAGCAGCCATCATTATATCCCGAGGCAGGCGCTTCTCACTCGGGTTTAATGGTTTCACGCTCAGCACCACTCGATAGGCCTGTGGAGATACTAGAGCTGACGAATGCAGGATTTTTAACAGACATTTCGGCAGGTAACCGTTAAATAACGCCAGCTCCATGTACGATATCAGCTTTGTCTGCCTGACCAGCTTAGAGAGTCCAGCTGTCTTTCTCAACCCTTGAATATCATGAACAGCTATACCTACTAGCAGGTTCATAAGAACTACAGTAACAAACATTAAAAATAAAACATAAGTGATTTGTGCTGAGAATTCTAAGAGGACAGGCGGATCGTTACCATCTGGCTCGTTAAGCAATAAATCTAAATTGAGTTCGCCAATCATCATCGTCAAGACTGTTATAAAACCCATGAAAGGGTTCGCGAATGATGAAGAATCAGGGAATATAACACAAAAACTTATAGTGAACCCGATTAATATACAAGAGTATGCCATCAGCAGTTTCGCGAATTCCTTTTGCACTTTTTGATACATGGCGACGTAGGTTCCGAACACCGGCAGTTGACCTATCATCATCATTAAGTTGGTCCAGCCGGCGAGCACAGCGAAGGCGCCGACGTGGTTCTGCCAGGTGTACGTGATGTTGGTGTAGATATAGGATATGAGAAACACGCTCACAATCACGAACCATTCAATAATATTCTCAGATTGCATCAAATATTGTTTCACAGTAGAGTATCCGGCGATACCGTAAACTTTCCTGAATATCTCAAATATCGTGATACCGGCTAGCACCCACCACTGCATTTCTATTACAAATGGATTTTTCCGTAGCAGATCTCCAAGAATTGATTGTTTTTGACACAGTTCTTGTTCTTGAATCGTTTCCTCCATATCTTTACTGCCGTTATAACAATTATGTGCCAGAGCAGTCAGCACGTACAGTGTTAGACATAGAACAAATATGAAGCTAAGAAACAGGCGAGCTACATAATATTTACGTATTTTCTCCCACTTTATGTATAGGAATGCGGAACATAATGGATGGAGGAGGACTTCCTTCTGCCCTTCATCGACGAAAGTATTCAAATAACTAATCTCTCGCGGGTAGCAGTGATGCAATATGCTACGAAAGTCTAGCTCAAGTTCAACCTCTCTATTACTGGTCTGTGAGTGACGCAGGGTGATTGCACAGTCTAATTTTCTAGTTACCATTGCTAGAGACGCCGGCGTTTTCCGAGCAATTACATTAAGCGCCGAGTTTCCTTTTTTAGATCTTGTCGTGACGTCAGCACCGTGGTAGATTAGCGTTTCCACGCACGCTGACAGCCCGTCCAGAGCTGCCAGGTGCAGTGGCGTGAAGCCGTATTCATCTTTCTGATTTACATTAGCTCCCCAACTTATTAAGGTTTCAATAATATCGCAAGCGCTATCGGACTTGCCGATAGCGGCGTGTAATGGGGTCCTCATGTCGAAGTCGTTTGCGTTCGGTTCTGCGTTCCCTTTTCTAAGTAGGGATTCGACGCACTCCAAGCTCGAAGAGCGAGCAGCCAGGTGCAGTGCAGTAAAACCTCTGTGATTTTTCAAGCTGGCATCAGCACCTTTAGATAACAACAAATCCACACAATCCACAAAGCCGCCGTCCGCTGCCAGATGTAAAGCCGTCGATTCTCTGTCACCTACGCGCGTGCGCACGTTGGGGTCTGCGCCGGGCGTCTCGAGCAGTATTGTTAGACACTGGAACATTCCTAAATCTGCGGCTAGGTGTATAGCGTTAGTGCCGCCCGGCTCAATTTGATTGACATCGACACCGTGAGATATAAACAATTTAAGGCATTCCACGGAGTTAGCTCGCACGGCACAATGGAGCAGGCCTCCTTCACAGTTGACGTACTTCACAGCGCAATGTACGGATGCACCTCGACTGATTAGCAAATTAGCCACTTGCACTGAGTTCCCGAACGCGGCACAATGGAGTGGAGCGAAGCATCTCGGCATGTAATTAGGGTCCGAGCCACAGGACAGCAGGTAATTAGCGCATTCCGTCGAACCACTGAAGGCTGCTACATGAAGCGGGGACAGTCCTAGGGCATCAAAGTATAATGGGTCGGCTCCGACCTCAATCAGGGGCTGTAGTAGGTTGGCAAGTTTCAAGAAGGCCGCCCAAAATAGGCACACGTTCTTCTCAGCTTCGGTTGCTGTCGAGAAAGTAGTTGCAGCGGAATCTGCGGTAATGACCCCGGTCTCCAGCTCGTCCAGTAATCGCAGACGTCCGCCGACGGCGCGCATCTGCTCGTGCGCGCTCTGACGTAACGAGTCACCGCAAATGTGCGCAGTTAGGTCGAGGGGAGGTTCTTCGAAGCTGTCGTACATGTTCGGGGCGCTCTCGGCGGGGGGCGAGGAGCCAGCGTTGACGTACTCCAGGTGGCCCATGGAGGGGTAGGCTCGCTCGAGAGACTCTTCGTCAATAGGAGGATGCGTTTGATGTTGTGTTCGAGCTGGGGAGGAGAGGACGCGGGAGACTCGAGGTCTCCGGTCCATTTCGGAGCGCGGGAGAGTCCTGGGGCGGGCGTCATCTTCGTCAGGCTGTCGGCGGCGCGCGAACCAGCGCGCGGTGAGCAGGCGGCGCGTGGCGGGCATGCGGGCGGCGACGCGGCACTGAGCGCCGAACGCCGCTATTATGCGCCAATTGTGACCGCAGATGAATCGCGCGCACCTTTTCGCTTTTAGGTTGCTTACAAACTCAGATAAGCCACTTTGAAACTTTTTTGAGCAACTTTGTTTTTTTTAGGAACAATTGACCAAATCTCAAATCTTTAGGAAAGCAGTAATAGCATTAGGTAATTAAAAAACATTAACTATTTTTTATTTTTTTGCGTAGGTACCAATAAGTTTGATTGTATGAATGTTGTCATTTCTATCAAGAACATACAAGGAATAATTTATTGGTGATATAGTTGTGTGTTTTAGGACTCGCCCAGTTTGAGGTTTTTAGTTGTGAAAGGACAAAGTATATTCTTACATAATGAAAACAGATTAAAACTACCGATTTGCCGGTGAATTTACGAGTTGCTGGTCGTGCAGCCAGCCTACGGAACACCAACAATACCCCTGACAAATGTGTGTATTTACTAACATTTCCCGTGGTGATATCATTGTGGCCAAGACTTGATATCTACCATCTCGCAAGATCTCGGTCATTACCGCTACTTACTAAAAAACGTGCCATTCCGGTTAACTAGGTATTTGAGTTGGACGCCACACGACACACACAGATTGTGATCTGTGGTCGACAACGCGGCATGTGACTCAGTTAACTTCTTCAATAAGATCAACTTAAATTGACTGATTCACCGATTAATTTTAGTCTTTTTCGCTCCGTTCCGTTATTATGAATTTCGAACTACATTTTTAAGAGTATATGATAAAGTATTTAATGCATCAGTCAAAGTATTCATGCGTAGTTCCTATCAATTACTTAAATTGGATAATTTAACCCGTCGTATGAAACCATTTCCAGCGAATTTTGTAAGTTAAACAAAAGTGTATGTTGTGTTGTCGTGAGAACGGAAATAATTAACGTTCTTATTCTTATAGACAATGGCACAATACGTAGGTATAAGGTAGTAGGTAGGTATGTGCCTATGTTATTTGAATAAATGTTTTAATAGGTTGCTAAACTTGCCGTAAGAAAACATTAGTGCTTGTATGAAGAAGAATTAGACAAACGATTGTGGTTGTGTGCCACCTAGGAAGGTACCTACGTATAATGTATGGATAACATTTTGTAAGTATGTAAATAACTTAGGCGAATTATTATAAATACTTAAGTAGGTACTGGACGTATAATTCGACGGCGTTATTATTATTTCAATATGTTTTCTTATGCTTTTGGTGGTAGTCCTGGTTGTTCGGAGTTTAAGACGCCCGTTTGAGAAACGGGATTTACGAGGATTTGGGTCCGTAAGCAGGCAAGTTTGTTTCGATGTGGTTTTCTCCGTGTTTTTCGTATGTACTCCTCTCGTAATACGGTAGTTTCCAACTAGTCAAATTCAATACTTTTATCCAAATGTCAAAAACGATGCATACGTAGTATTTTTGCGTCAAATAGCTTACTTATTTCTCAATAATTAGCAACAAAATATCTGAAACTTAGTGTATCGATCGATCGATGAATAAAAGTATAGTTTTTTGTCAATATTTTATTGTATTGAAACGTCGAATTAATTTATTTTTGCCCTAGGAAACTACCCAATTAGCATGTAAAGCAAATTGGGTATGACACATTTTCTTGACTTATGAATTAGAAACTTATGTTCTTTATGTGTTTGGGCGACAAACGAGCCATCGACTCGAACGCCCATGGACACCCTCAACACCAGAGGGATTGGAAGTCCGTTGCCTGCCTTTTGTGGATAAGAGGGAATAGGGGAGGTATAGGGGTAGGGGAAGATTTGGATCTCTGGTAACTACACACCTGGCAAAACAAAACATTGCGATTGATTCACGCCACGTTTTTGTGAAGCCGTGATACTTTCGGTCGAGCTGGCCCATTCGTGCCGAAGCATGGCTTTCCGACACTGGAACTAGTAAGATAGGTAGGTACCTAAGTTTCAGTACCTATATAAAGTGTGGGAGAGCCAAGCTTCGGCACGAATGGGTCGGTTCGACGGTAGTGATACCACAGCCTCACAGAAAACCGGTGTGAAACAACCACAGCGTTGTGTTTTGCCGTGTGAGTGAGGTTACCGGAGGCCCAATCCCGGCCCTTCCCCTATCTCTTCCCGATCCTCATATCCGCAACCCCTATCCCCAAAAGGCCGGCAACGCACTCATAACTCATTTGGTGTTGCGGGTGTCCATCGGCGGCGCAGATTGCTTACCATCAGGTAATCCGTAGGCTCGTTTGCCGACATATACCATAAAAAAATACCTAGATTACATCACTACAATTTTAGTGGAGAGAACAAGGAATAATAATTTGTAAACGGAAATACCTACTTGTCCTATTGCGCAGTCACTGTTTTCTCATGGCATATTTTCCTGGCAACACAGGCGAAATTGCTTCCAGTACCTACTATTTATATTAAAACATTGCCGACCCAAATATAGAAATACTGACTCATACTCTACAGACGAGGCAGTCAATCAAGAAATCGCAAGATATGTAGCAATATAATAGAATCTTTCTTAGAAGAAACTGCGCAAGCGCATTGTATTATAACAAGGTTAAGTGTAGGAATTTCGAAATTGTGTTTGTAAGTTAGCCTAGGATGAAATGTGCTTTGTTTGTAAATTATAGCATTTTAATCATAAGTAGGTAACCCCATAAAGGTTGTTCACTTCATACAAGGACCATTTTTATCACAACTAGTAAAACTGGACCACTTTTAGCTAGTTATTCTGAGGATAACATGTTCAGGTACATTTAAATGTTTTGATAGCAAGTTTAGCGCGGTGGCTGGGCAACTGGCTGCCGCGCAACGTGTCGCAGTTTCGATTCTCGCAGGTAACAACTCTTTGTGAAAACATCGGCCCTGTTTGTTGGGCTCAGTGGTGATGGGCTCTTTGTTTGGTTCTGGTTGGGAAGCGAGCTACCCTTGCTCGCCACCCGTAAGCCCCAGCTTACGGTGGCCAGAGGTGGCCAGGGAACGAGGTTAAAGGATACTTAATCCTATTCCTCCCCGCATTCAAATTTCACCAATCCTTAAATTCAAATATCTGCCTACCTAACGATGTTGGCCATGGGCCAACCATTAGGTGATCTCTTAGCATGTTTGCCGAACTATCACCGATATACTAAAAACTGATAAAAAGTTTAAAAATATGTGGGTATACTCTGAAAACCACATCCAAAGCAGTTCAGCTGATTGCGAGTAAATCACGAACAAACATACTACTATACTAACTACTAACATATGTATGTCAAATTCGCAGCCTATTTCTTTTATTTTGAAGTTTGTTAAATAATAACAATGTTTATTTAAAACGCTATATTCACAAAGCCATGAGCATTCTCTACCATTCAAACCTTAACTTTTTTTTCTTACCCATGTCTGACAGTCGGTTTATCCCATTTCAACCTAAGTGGTCACCGGTGTCCTCTTTTACCCACTTTGTTGTAGACCGTAATTTCGATGCTTAGAGTTTAATTTCATTTGGATTGATCTGATATAAGAAATCTTATACTTCTCTTAACTAGAAAGACGATTTAATAGACACCAATACAGAATATTCATCTGTAAATGCTTTGTACATACAAATAGTTATTCTGTTCTTCTGCATCGAAATAATAACCCCAACTAGCAACAGTTGTGAGGTACCGCGACCTCGGCACAGAGCAGGAGAAGAAACAGGGGGGTTTTTAGTCAGTAAGAGTCTGACACTCCCTCCTGCCCGGCCCTGGGCGGGAAAAGTCATTTGATGTTTTTCCCCTCACAAAAAAAAAACTAGCAACAGTTGTAACCATTACACCACTTGACGTCATAGCCATTTGTTGTGCACCAAACAAATAACAAAAACAAAACAACAGCAAGCTCCGCAGAAATGAACTAGTATGTAACACCGATTCATAGAATTCCATGGAACCGATTACGGACCAATTCGATTACCTATACCGTGGCAATTCGTTACCGGTCCGGATTTCCGCCACACTGGTTATACACAAAGCACCATGGAGTATTGTGTTGACGTCTGTGAACACATCACTGGACTGGTCCCATGGTGGTCCATGAAGTAAGGTCAAAGTACACGTGCCATGTGATTGTTAGGTAATCACAATGGAGATTGAAGATATGGCTACTTATTGAAAGTATAGGTCTGCTGTGTAGTTTTATGAGAAAAGATTCGATATGGCGTGTTTTGTCTGTGTCGTAAAGCTCGCAGCTAATTTTTTATGTGGAGGAAGGTCAGCCAATTACTTCTGTAAAAGTATTTTCAGTAATTCACTAAATTTCTATTAATAAGTTTGCGCAGCAGTAAGTACCTATAGGCTGACTATGATAATGATGTGCGATGCCGCAGTTACCTACTGGGTATAGGGTTCGATTCCTGCACATGCAGATACCATAAATGACATATCGCAGATAGACACACTTGCTCCAGACGGTGGGGTCTCACAGAAAACCAGCGTGAAACAACCACAGCTTTGTGGTTCTGTTGAGTGAGGTTACTGGAGGTCCACAACTTCCCCTCCCCCAATTCCTCCCCAATCACTTAATCTCCAAATCCCTTATCTCCAAAAGGTAGGCAACTCCTCTGTTGTTGCGGGTGTCCATGGGCGTCGCTGATTGCTCACCATCAGGTAATAAGTCTGTTCGTTTGCCGACCTTTCACGTAAAAAAATGTAGATTCTATAGATCATCTAGTTGTTATCATTTAGTTGTTCTAAGTTTAAACGAGTTCAACGAGAACGTGATTATAAAATCATCCTTACCAATTACTATATAAAAACAAAAAGGGTCTAAGTTTTAAAAATACAAAGAAGCAACCTACATCAATTATTTGAGTCATCATTAACAGGTAAAATCTTGTATGAAGAGGTATTACAAAGCCCGATTCGCCACGGACCCCAATTTGCGTATCGTTACGCCATTATTAAGAGTTTTAGGAAATAAGCCTACTTAATGGATAATTGATATTCACATTCGCACAGGAGCAATTAGAGACGTCAATCAATCGATGTTGTTGTGAAAATTTTGAACGTAATTTGTGTACGAGTATATGTAAGCATCCTTACCTACTATTGGGGAATTTACCTAATTTTCTATGGGATCTAGGTATTCTTATCTGTTCCTACTTTTACTACAGATAGATATCCTCATTATAACTGTACATGATACAGCTAGCCTCCATTGAATGTCCAGCGCTCAAAAGATCCACATTGAAGGTAAGCAATCGGTGCCATCCATGGACATCTTACTTTTCTTGCCAGCCTTACAAAGATTGGAGATTTGGTTTGTTGTTGAGGGAAGGAAGGGGTCACCGGGTTACCTCACTCATTTATTTATTTATTTATTTGAAGCTTGATATCAACTTTTCAGAATTTCATTATTATGACAAAGGCAGATAGATCTATTTTAGCATAATTTTACTGGACTATCCCATATACCGACTAATAACCGTGCATTAAGTATGAAAGCAGTTAGAGATTCCAGATTTAACACTATTTTACAACTAGCAGAAACTGCTAGTGAATTAAAGTAATTTCAAATAACAAAGGATAATTTTAATTCACATTATCATCATAGAAAACGGACATACTACAACAATTTTACTAGGGAAAAAGCAAAGTACAATTTTGGTTACAAAAGATATGTTTTGTAATTTACTAACTAGGAATATCATATTGAAATTAAAATTAAATGTAACCTGGTACTATAGACCTTTCAATCAAATGGATCTGACGACAGATGTACCTATAGCGAATTTGAGGGGTGCTTTTGTATTCAAACATAAAAGAATGTATTACAAGTTTTCATGGTCATTATCAACCATTTTGGCAAATTCAATGATAATAATCTTGCAGTCTGGGAATAATCAGGCTTTTTGATAAAAGCTGTGCAGTATGGAACTAAATTAAATATCGACTCGACTGATTTAAAAGGGGAGATGAAACAGGTTTGATTTAGTTAATAAACGTTTTATTTTTTCTTCCCAATCATTCATTCTCTACAGTATTATTGAAATTTAAAAATTATGCAGGTATTTATATTTACATAATATAAGTTCACACCTTTTGTATCTGAAAGGATAGGCAGACATTAATATTTTCAATGTTTATTTTAAACCTGTATTTGTATAATTTGGAAGGACTGACAAATATAAGAGGAGTACTAAATTATACAGAGATTATCCTCGTTAAAATTTATTAGACTACTTGAGAAATATTGAATTTACAAAGCAGGGGTCCATTAAACCATGGGAATTCTCGAGACGACTTGTTTGTAAAAAATCGATTGGTACATTTTCAACCCTATCCTTTTATAATTAAGTTGAACATCTATTCATCAATAATTTTAAAGAATTAGTGTACAGGGGAGAATTAGTTTGTTTTCTATTGAGTCTATTTTTGTTCACAATTTATCGATTGGTTTTTTACTCATTTCAAAGACTTCTACCCCAGAGATCAGCCTTGGGCCGATAAATGCTTTGTGGTTGTTTGTTAAGTCTTCAGTATAATATCCCACCCACACGTACTTAGCGATTCCTCTCCAGTTTTTCCTCAGAACCGCTTCGGAGTGGAATTCATAGCCAGAGTCTACATAGTCTGGCCATAAAAACTGTTACAATTAAAAATAAACAAAATATTACATTTGAATTTGGAATCTGTCATTTTTATATAATTTTTCATTGTGTTTTCTTATTTTGGAACCAATAAATTGTTCAATATTTTGCGATATTAAAATGGAGTGGCGTGATAAAGAGAATCGAATCGCTGTGATTGCTGCATTACACAAAGTGGGTATGGAGCCAAATGCAATTTTTAAAACTCTCCATAATTTGGACTCCCTAAAACAATCCATACGATTGGCAGTGAAGAATTTTCCCTTGGAAAGAGTGCGTGCTTCTATTGATAACTGGCCTCAACGTTTAAAGGACTGTATTGCAGCCAATGGAGACCACTTCGAATAAGCTTTTTATGTTTTAAATTGTTTTATATTTATGTATTAAACTTACATACCTACTGTAAAAGTAATAAATGTTATTTGCAATAGAAAAAATATTTTTTTTATTTGTTACAGTATTTATGGCTAGACTAGGTATGTTCCCTGAATGAATTCTTGTTATCTTCAAGGCTCGAGTGAGTAGATTATGAGTAGTATTCTTATTAGTTAGTTACTTAGTATACTTATAAGTAGGCGTGCTCCATTTTAGGCTGCATCATCGCTTACCGCTAGGCCATATAGAGATCAAACGCCAGCCGATTTAGTACTAATTAGAAATAAATTAAGGATATTTCTGAAAGTCACGTGGACAATAAATAAATTCCCGTACACTTGTTCCGTTTCTAAAGCAACAACGATTATCGATACTAAAATTGGCAACGGGACTTGTGTTTATAACAATTTAAGTACCTACTCTTTTAGTTAATTAAACTATACTTGGACCGACATCAATGTTGTCTAGTTGATTAACCGGCTACTGCGCTACATGTCACTCGTTTGATTCCATTTTATACTATTAACGAGCCATTTCTTGGCGTGACCCACAATTTGTTATGAAGGGTCTGAGTGTGATGTGTATGTGAACTTCTATATTTGTTGACGCACCCGTCACGACACAGGCGAATACCTCAGAGTGGATCAAAGCGAACGGTTTGAATCTTCAAAAGTACCTGTACTTAGTTGAAAAAACAAGTTTGACCTTCAATGTCTAAAAAATATCAATAAATAAAAACAAAACGGTATGTATAGTTCAAATATTTAATGTTATACAATTTGCAGCTTACACATAGAGAATGTACATATGTATCAATATTATAGTTAATATAATTACAAGTAGGTGCAACCGTGTTAATGAACCGCTACAGATTTACTTGAAGACAGATTAAGTGATGCAAACACTTTTATAACATAGGGATCACAAAATAGCTTAAATTCTCTTAAAGAAAATAGAAAATAACGAAGATTTAAAGAATAATTTTTAATGGAGATAGTATGAGAATCAAATGAGATCTGTGTTAGTAAGTTGTTTCAGTATTTAAGCCATTTTGCATTCAACCACAACGATAATATATTTTAATAAACATACACATTTTTGGATGGATTATGTTTTAATTTTTAAACTAAAATAATAACTATTAAAGCTAACCTTTAAAACATACAAAGATATAAATTAAAAACTATTTACAAAATATTACAAATGTTGTTTATTTTCATTCATTACACAAAAAAAAACATTAATCTTTTATTAGTAAAAAAAATATTAAATTCAATGGTATACTTAAATATATTGTTTCCGTTATGTACTTGTTGTGAATACAAGACAAATATGACATGGCACAAAATAGTCCGAAATAATGCGACAAATCATGATTACTGTAGTGTCGAGAGTATATCAAAAGCGTGCAGTAGCCGACTCAGAACTTAGCTGAGTCGCTTAGACGTTTTGGAGATGGCGCATACACATACTGACAGACAGCGTGGTAGGAGACTATCGCGCTATGTCAATAAGGCTTCGCACTTGTTGGTATTTACATTTTTACCTCTAAGCATAGAAAGACTGTCTAGTAGTCTCCCGTTCTAACATAGAGTTATTTGGCCATTTCTTATGTAACATTAGTAATTCAGGCACATTCAAAACTAATTTAATATCAAATTACTTTCTATGAAAATGAACCATTAAACACGACATTATTAAAACGAAGGCTCTACAAATGTGTACATGATTATTTAATGAAACAAATAGTGAATAACAGTATAAAAAATAAGTTCAGGGTTTTCAACAAACATTTAGTATAACTAGGTGATTTAACTTCACTTATAGTCTTTGGACCAGCCCGAGTTATGTACTTTTGATCATTATAAAACCGAATACGTAATAAAATCTATAGATTCAAGTCCATCACACATTTAGAGATTTTATTGTAGAACAGTTCCAAGTACCCAAACGCACACTCTATAGCCAAACATAAACGTATACTATTGACATTAACATATCTCAAAATTGACGTAAGTCAATGTCAATACCACAGAGTACGGTGAAACGGGGTGAATAGAATTCGAAGGGTAAATAGACGCGGGAGATGAGAAATTCACCAATATTTCGGCAATTGAGTAGACCTGATGGTAAACAATCAACACCAAAGGAGATGCGATCGCATCTTGCGAGTGCATTGCCGGTCTTTTAGGGATAAAGGTTTCGGATAGGTATTGGATTGGGCCTCCGGTAACCTCACTCACACGGTGAAAGTCAACGCTGTGGTTGCTTTAAGTTGGTTTTCTGTGAGGCTGTGATATCACTCCGGTCGGGGCGATCTATCGCGCCGAAGCTTGGCTCTGCTACACGTTTCACCCCGACCACTTTTGTGTATCTATTCACTCCGTTTTACATTACGGTACGCTGCATTTGGCTAGTGTTTATTGCTTGGTGGTAGTTGTCTAGACGGCGGAGTACTTGCGTCCGTCGTCGGAGGAGTAGCAGTGCTGGCAGTGCAGCCTGCGACTGCGCACGCGCACGTCGGCGCCGGCGCGGCCGTCCCCCAGCCGCGCCCCGCACACCGCGCACGTGAAGCACCACACGTGGTAGCACAGCGACAGGGACTCTATTATCATCGCCGCGCCACGACCTGCACCCAACAAACTGGACATTACCATAACGACTCATTTTTACATTAAAGAAACTTAAGAAAAATTATCATGCATCACTTTTTAACCCGCGTCGGATCGAACCCGCGGAACGTTACCCAGCCACTGAACCAACCGTGCAGTCTTACTAATTTATAAGTTTTACGAGTATATATACAAAAAGCTTGCCTGCATCGGTCTTCCTGTCCAGTTATGATTTATATTTTTTCTAGGATAAAGTAAATAAGCCCTTAATAAACTAGTGCGCCTTACCATCAACGGTAAGTAGGTTAGTCAGTAAGGCACTAGTTTATATTTATGATTAAAATTTTTTTTGGCAGTAAACCTATTTACGTCTCCATGCCCCATTATATCTATACTTTTATTATAGACATTTGTTTGGTAGTCTCACCTTTAACTACTAAACCAATTAATTCAAAGGTTGCGAAAACGACAGTAAGATTGCAATAACTGAGTAGTTGATGAAGGATAGAAACAAAATATTGTATGAAAATCACATACCGAGTTCTTCTCCGCAGTGCGAACACTTGCGCCGCCCACTAACGCTGAGCAGTTTGTCGTCCCGCGGCTCCGTCCGTACCGGCCGCTTTGCATCCGACAACTGCTGCTGGCTGGAATTTTTTACAAGTTTAATTTCATGTTTGTCCTCACAGAAAACTGGCGTGAAATAACCACAGTGTTGTGTTTCGCCGTGTGAGTGAGGTTACCGGAGGCCCAATCCTTCCCCTTTCCAATCCCTCCCCAGTTCCTAAATCTCCAAATCCCTAATCTCTAAAAGGTCGGCAACGCACTCGTAACTCATCCGTTGCGGGTGTCCATGGGCGGCGCTGATTGCTTACCATCAGGTAATCCATCTGCTCGTTTGCCGACCTAATACACAAAAAAAAAAAATGTTTGAATTGTGTAGGTCATTTTATTTCTATGCATACAGTACATATGTTAATGATAATAGTAAATTCTAATTACAACTAGAACACTGTTTAGTAATCGTTTTGGATTGTAATGACGATAAAAATATTTCTTTCATTAATGATTTCATAGTAATTTGATTGCTATCTTAACAAAATCAATAAATACTTTACCTGGTACTAAGCGCATGCATGGCATATAGTGGCGCAGGCGCAGGTGCAGCGGCAGTGGGGGGCATGGTAGGGGGCACCACGGGAGGGGGGGCGGCCAGTACGGTGGGGGGCGCCTCGTGGTGGTACGAGTGGCGCTGCGCACGCGCCTTGCTGCGCTGCTCGTCTAGGCGGCGCTGTTCTGCCTCCTGGAAATAAGAATTGTACGTGATAAGTTTTTTTGTTTAATTACAAGGATGAAGACTTGAATATAGTGATTAAAAGAAATATAGAAGATTAAATGCATTTTTTGTATAGTTACTTAGGTTTGACATACTCTATTTATTGAAAATAAAAAAGAGAGAAAACCTCTTTTAGTTCCAAGTTCATGAGCACCTCAGCCGACTCAGTCTCAGTCAGTAGAGCTTTTCTCAATTATTTCACGTGAGTAAGCTGTTAATTTCAATAAATTTTGATTGTAAACAGTAATTGATTTTGGTCGGCAATTCGAATGAAGTCCCTTTGTTAGTATTTGTTTATAACTTTATGCACTTAAAATTGTGCAGTAGATTTGATGTCTTCCTGTTTTTTACTAGTCATTAGTATCATTAGTTACTAGTTATTTTTTACCAGTCAGTTTTTACTTAGCTCAGAGATAGGAGAAAGCGGCATTTTAAAGTTTTTCATTAGGTTAAGTGTAGCTAAAGGCTTTTTACTTTTCCCAGGGTGTGAGGCGAAAGTGTGAGACTCTTACTGACTAAAAATTCCCCCGTTCCTTCACCTGCTGCAGGCCGAGGTCACGGTACCTTACGGCGCTTGCCCCGCAACCTCGTCTGAAGGTGTAACCAGGCTGGTTCATCAATATCAGTACCTGTATGAGCCAGTGCTGGTTGTAGTTGTAGTTGGCCGGCTTTCTATTCCGTGCCTGCATCCAGTCTGTGTTGGAGATCAGCTTTGGTGTTGGCGCCGCACTCAGAGCCTGCAAGTAAAAAGACCAAGTGTTAAATTTGGCTGCACGGTTGGCGCGGATGCTGGGCAGCTGGCTACCGCGTAACTTGTCGATTCCCGCACGGAACATGTGCGCTGTGTGATCCATAAATTGTTGTTCGGGGTCTAGGTGTGATGTGTATGTGTGTGTTTGTATGTTTGTAAATGCACCCACGAAACAGGAGAAAATACTAGTGCGAGGCAACGTTTTTAAAAGAAAAACTTATTCGAATTCGAAAGTAGTGCCACTGTCAGTAATTGAACATTGTTTTATTTAATGTGTTAGATGGGTAAACGAGCACACTTATCAGTTAATGGCAAGCAACCAGCGCGGCGTTACCCACAAACAACTCCAATCCCCAATTGAATTTTTGGATTATAGGAAATGGATTCTCAATCCTTCCTCTCCAAAGAGAATATAACCACTCTCCAAAGAGAATGTGGTTATATTGTCATTGTTCCTCTCCATATACCTATAATACGGGTAACGCACTTGCAACTATCCCGGACGTTGCGGATGTTTGGACGGAGCCGATTGCTGACTATCAAGTAATCAGTCTACTAGTTTTTCACAAGTGGCGTACCATAAAAAAAATGCCTGCTAGTATTAGATAAAAACGTCGGATGATCCATCAGCTAGGAAATTTAAAGCTGACCTGGAGAACCATAAAGATAATGGTAATCAAAGTAGTACCTGTAACGTATGCCTGGTCATGGGATGGTAGTTGGCAGCATTGCCGTTGGGCACAGGCTTCTGTCGCAGCTGTACGTTGGCGTACTCTACTGCTGAGGGCACGCGACTGCTTCTGCAAATATACAGCAAATAAAATTAATAAAGAACAAGGAATTAATGACACTGTTGACAGTGTTGTTGCGGAACGTTTTGCTGGTTTGATTTCTAAACCGAATAACAATTACATTGATTTAAAAAAGGTTGGTAATGCTTCAATTTTGTATTTGTAAATACATCCTATACCAGACAAGATCCTAATGGGTTGATAGAGTAAATAGGCTTGGTACTACTGCTACTAAGTCATCGTCATCATCATCATCAGCCTATAAGTGCTAACTGCTGATCAAAGGCATCTTTCCACAAGGAAAAGTTTGATCATTAATCACTACACTTGCTCAAGGAGGGTTGGCAATTTCAAAGTTATAATCGGAAATTTTAAGTCCTAGTTTCCTCACTGTTTTTGCCTTCAACGTATGTCAGTGGTGTTTAAATAATCGTAGAAAATACATATAACTCAGAAAAAGTCACATTGGTACATGCTAGGTTTCGGACTTGCATCCTCGTGCATGAGAAACGAGCGCTTGAAATTCCTGGTCACCACTTAACTGCTAAGTACGTATAATAAAATGAATGCCCTTATTGCAGACACGTTAATAAATAATCACCAGAACTAACCTCATAGTAATCTCCCTCTCAATGGATTCCCGACTCTTCGGTTTGGGAGGTAACACAGGCTGTGGCACTCTCATAGGCTGTCCTCTGACCTCTTTTCTCTCATATAGGACTCTCCGACTCTCCTCAACACCAAAATGCCTTTGCATATGTTCCTCTGACACGAATGGCTTACGTTTCTCATCCACCATTCTTTCATCCATCTGCCTTTCTGGTACTGCAGGTGGAATTGATGGAATGTTCTCATTTAGGAGAAGATTTGGCATGGAATGACGGTAGTGGGGGTTCGCTGGTGTCCTATTAAGAGGGGGTTTCTCAGGGGAGGTGGGGATTGAAGATATATCTTGGACTGATTTCTGGATGATTCTGGTCTGATCTCGAAGTAAGTTCTCTCTTTGACGGCGCAGTTCTTCTTGTTCGAGCTGCAGCAGTTCTCTTTCGAAGCGAAGGACCTCCTAGTTTTTGATAAAATGAGTTTTAGTGGTTGTGGTATAAGTAGTTGTTGGTAAGGTCCCATAACTCATATAAGGGTTTGTTAAGGAAAATGTACAATGGTATATAAAAATTATTTGTTAAGTTAGGTATCATTAACTTAAAATGTATGTATTGTTAACTTAGGTTTTTTGATTCTCATTTTTAAATGATATTTTACAAGTAAGTTAGTATTAAAGTATAGGACCTTACAAATTAGGTATTGTTAAATCTTTAAAATTAACTTATTTCATAAATTAGTTACGTTTATTTTAATTTTAGTTACAAGTTATATGAAGTGCAATGCTTCAAGCCAGCGTGGATTAAACACAGATATTAATTTACACACACTCGGTGGAAAGTTGTAAACGTTTTCAAGGAAATTTCGGTTTAAAAAAGGAAGACAATACGAATACATGGAAAAAGAATGAAAAAAAATGTTAATAATTTTTGTGAATATATGTAGACGTTATTACAACGTCTAACGGGCTAATTTGACCCTTATGTCACACACATAAGTCTCACTGATCCGTTGTAATGAAGAAGCTACCGAAATTTCCTCAAGTGATGTAGGTAATGTAAGTGTCAAAATGTCATTCACCTTGGTGTTTGCATCGTCATAAGCCCCGTCGGGCCAGTCCTCGTTAGTGGAACAATCCTGTAAAGTGACGTCACGCCACACTTTGTTATGTTATTTACAACACAAAATGGCGGCCAGATGCGAACCATAATATTTAATGTTATTTTAAGCTGATTAGTTAAGCTGGAACAGGTTTTTGTTGTATATGAGAATATAATATGGAATTGTTTCGTGTTTATATTATTGATATCTTAATTATACCCATGATTTGTTAAGTGTTTTACAATGTATGATTTTAAGTTCTATCGAAAAAAAGGTTTAATGAAGTGACAGTATAACATTCTCTTTAAATATTATGGTTACAATGTTGGATTTTAATCATGTCTTTAGCAACATAAACACTGAATGTATTTTATTGAAAATACACTCGTAAAATTAAAGCCATAAACTACATTTTAACAAATTACAAAAGAACAGATGCATGTTTTAAATAATAAATTTCTATTATCCACTAAAACATGCAAAAATATTCTAGAAAAACTAGCAAATAAAAAAATCATCAATACTACACTACTAGACTAGTTCGGTGCAACATGCTAGTGCATTACAAGTACCTACGTTTATTGCAGTGTAAAAATAAAAGGCAAAACATAATTTAAAATAAATAATATTTATTTAAAAATAAAAGATACATAAACAAGAACTACTTTTGTGACTAATTTAGGCGTTTTCATATTAATATCTCAATTTACTTTTATAAATTTAAGAAAAAGCGTTAAAAAGCATTTTTTGTGTTAATGGCAGCATTATTTAATGTTTTAAATACCACATTATTTATAGAAATAATGAAATTTACAATTTCTTAACAGCTAAATATTAAATTAACTTCTTTAAATTTAAATATTTGTACCTACGACATAGCCTCAAAATTTACTCTAAGTTTTTACCAAACTTTAATACTTATACAATAAGTTGTGCCTACCATTTCTACTAATTTATGTTTTACGTGGTATTCAAAACAACGGTAAATTAATCACATAATATATAATAATATAATTAACTTATTTCTAGTGCTTGCAAAGCATATAGGTACAGTGCTAGCCCCCTTAAGAGATATTTCGTAAACTTAGCATTAATATAATAGGTGTTTACCTACGAAATTGCCGTTTTGCATTAAAAAATTTAAACGATTTTTTTGATTTGATGTGCGATGAAAATGTAACACTAATCAATATACAAATGACTACTTTTGGAAAAAGAATCCCATGTTTTTAAAACAAAATTAATTAGCCTTAGCCTAACAAAAACTATTTTGATTTGAAATGGCCAGTACTGCAAAACGGCAATTTCATAGGTAAAGACCTATTACAAAGAAATAGGAAGGATAGTAACCACTTCTGCTTTTGAAAACAAATATAGAAATCAGGTAAACATTATAGTTTACTGTTTTTTAAATTAATATAATTATACGTTCTTTGATTGATACAAAATGGAATTATAATATTCACCATAATTAATCAATTATTAAAAGCGAAAGTGGCTGAAGTAAATTAACCGCCTAATTAACTAATCACCAAAGCGGAGAATTCGAGTAAACCAAAAATATTCCCATACAAAATATAGCTTATAAAATATAAAGTTCGAGAGATCTACAATTTGTACAGTGCGATGAAATACACTCGAAAAAACTGCTAGAAAATCAACCGTATGGAATTCAAAATAAGGTTGTTTTTAAAGCTAGTTTTTTGGCATGTACATTCTACTCACTAACATAGGAAAAATAGGAAACAACATATGGAAAATAATTATCTAATAGATGTCTTCTAAATAGCATTTCATAAAGATGAAATGAAGAAGAAAGATACAAAAATAGCGTTACATTTGATTTGACACTAAATTATTCAATGATTGAACATTTTAGTGATTAAATAAATGATTGAATTGTGAATATTAAACATTCCAAAAACCAACCATCACCATTTTTAGCATACAAACTAGCCTAAGAGTCCACTATGAAAAGATATTGTAATAAAAATTTGATTTTTTTTTATTATTTTTTTTTCATAACAGACCCAGCTTATGGTGCAAATGATATCAATGTAATGTAGTGCCAAATCAAAATAAACCAGAAATAAAGAAAGTTTTTTGAAAAGGTGATATTTCGTTTCAATACTGGACAAGTAGAAAAAACTATCTCAATATTCAATATAATAATAATCTTCTAACCCTACTGAGTTCTAAAGTACAAACGACAAATATTTTCCTGACAACATACTTTCAGAATTACTTATTACTGACCTTGGCTGATAAAAAAAAAACTATTTAATAAATTAGTCACTGTTTATCAATGACTTACTGATTACCTAGATACCGCATACCTTTGTACTTAGTACTTCTAAAACAAATATTTTTATAACGTAAACACTTTATGACACCAGGTCGAAGAAAACGTGGATTCGAATACTCTACACAACTTACATGTAGTGTATAAACCACAAAGAAACAGCCCTTGCTTTGTACAAACATAGCAAATAAAGTTACATTTCTTATTTACAACTTTATTGGCTACAATTAAGGTTCGAAATTAATCAATTTTCGGTAGGTTTGGTACGTGAACTAAGTATATAAATTGTCACCTTTCAAAAGACCTTTTTACTTCGACAATCCCATTATATGCATACCTAGTTAAGTGGGTATTACGGTGATAGTACCTGTTGTTGTTGTATTGTTTTGTCGAGGTTGTCAATCTTGTCTGATGGTTCCGTCAGCTCACTCAGCTTAGAGTTCAGGTTTGAGCTGAAGGTCTCTTGTTGTTTCTTTGTAGATTCCTCTTCATCTGACGTCACTGTCACGTGGGTGTAGGGCTGGAATTCAAACGTATGTTAGGTTAACATAAGGGTCATTTTTGATAAAGCAATCAGTGATGTTAAAGTCGTTTTCCAATTGATTCTAGCTATGCTATAGAACATCAGACTAATCTCTTAATAATACAAAAAAAATCATTTTTCCAGCTAGTGAATCAAGTTCAAAAGTTCTTGTGTACACAAGTACAACTTTATCAAAGGAGGCAGTCATAAAAATATTTTATCTATATCTATCATGATTAGCTATAATAAAATTATCAGATCTAATGCTTCCTAGTTACACTTTATTACGATCAACTACTTATTAGAAAAAAAACGAGATGAGATAATAGATATTTACAATGTTATTTACAGCTTTATCGTCATAGATGAATTCAGTTATCGTTTGAAAAAAATCCCATCACGACTTATATTTTTGTATAGGTTATAAACCCCCTTATATTCTAGAAGAGACTAGTCTGGGTGGTGGTGCAGGTGAAGCGCAATGATCTACTGCCACCCCGGTCACAAATAAGAGTAGGAACGAGGTGGTTTTAGTCAGTAAGAGTCTGACACAAATGACTCCTCAATCTCCAACCAAGGCAAGTTATGTTATGACTTAACCCTCAAAAAAGGGCAGTTAAGACCAACAGCCCAATATCACAAAAAATAAATATTTGCCAGTTTTGTATGGCCAGCAACCTCATATTTTTTTTTATTTAAGTGTGTGAGTGCGGCTTGAAATAACCATAGTGTTATGTGAGTGAGGTTACCGGAGGCCCAATCTTTCCCCTACCCCAATGCGTCCCCTTTCCCAAAATCTCCAAATCCCTAATCCCCAAAAGGTCGACAACGCACTCGTAACTCCTCCGTCGTTGCGGGTTTCCATAGGTTTTCACACGCTGATTGCTTACCGTCAGGTAATCCGTTTGCTCGTGGCAAACGAGCAAACGGATTACCTGATGGTGACTTTTCACATAAAAAAAAATTAGTTTGGTATTCGATTTGCAGCCTTAGACTTGGTACACGTGTAGTATTAGGATAATCTTTTGCGTGTTTGAAATTATCTTAAACGGTATTTTTATAGGCAGTAAAACCAAGTGAGTCACTGGGAGGAGTTATACATATCTATATGACTAAGTATGTTAAAAGTGATAAGAAACAAATTTTCTAATACTCTGTAGTGAGAATTTGAAATAATAAGAATTTTGCGATTGCAATGTAAAGGAAAAATTGTCTATGTGTAAATGTCATGTTTCATCATCATTATCATCAGCCTGTTTCCGTCCACTGCTAGACATAGGCCTCTCCAATAGCGCGCTACTGAGCTCGATTTAGCTCTTCTGATCCAACCACTGCCACAGTCTGTCTACAGATGTCATAAGTGGTGGACTTATGAAATCTGTATATCTGGCTTTAATATTCAAATGTTAAGTTCAACTTTTATACTAAAAACCATTTTGAATATTCGAGCGTGATCGAGTGTAAAACATTTACACATTCTCATTTATTAAGGGGTCTCTAGAACAACTGCCGAGTAAGGATTACTATGGGTGGGCTAAGTATTTTATATTGTTTTTTTTTCTTTTTGCCAGAAAGCTCTTAATAGTTTAAGGGAGGTTGGAATGGTGTGCAGTAGGTATTTGGCAATGGTCTCACCCCGTTTAACATGGGGCTTATAACAAATCTGTAAAAAAGGGTATGTACATTGTCAATGATATCTTGTGCCATTATGCACACTTATGCCTACCCCTTTAACTATAAAAGGCGTGACGATCAGATTATCATTTCATCTAGTAAAATCACCGACAGAATCTTTGCTCTCATTGCCACCTTGACCAGCTCTCTAAACCTCTGTTCAAGGTTCAGAGGCCCGGTTGGGATATCCTTTTGTTTTGTGTGCATAATCTGATAACAGCTACTGTTTACTTTATCTTGTTTTGGATCATTGAGTTCATGCCGGGGATTTTAGTTTACAGGTAAGAAACTTGTTAGTTATAGGATTGGTGATTAATACAAAAAACAATGGGGCAGGTGTGATTCTATTGTAAATTCTGACCAACTAGATAGACGTCGGATATAAAAATCTAGTCTGCGTGGTATCTAAATATTTAAGGATTGGACAAGCGGTAACCTCACCCACACGGCAAAACAAAACGCCAGCTTGATCGATATTGATAAGAAAAAAACTACGCCCGTTAAGAAGAATTAAAATTCAAATTGACAGATGCTTTTATGAGAATCGATTCTAATATTATCAACAAGAATAACAACTAAATAAATGTGCAATCTTTGAAACATGTAACATCTTTGTGCTTACCTACCTACCACAATAAAAAATCTTGTATTTGTAAATTATTAATTAAAAAATAAAACCCACCTCACTATTCTGTCTGCTATGAGGACTAGAAGTCTCCGGAGAAGAATGTCCCTTGTACCAAGCTTCCGCCGATGGTCCTCGGTCGACATCCACACCCGAATCTCGACTCTCTCTCAGCTTAGCATCCATATCATGAGACAGGGTCTTCTTGTAAAGCAACTTCTCTATTTTGGTCTCTTCTTGTAAGAAGGAAGTGATGTCAGGTCTTGGAGCCAAGGTGAGGTCTACATCCAGGTAGCTGTCATCTTGACCTTCGATTCCTAGAAAGCTGGTGCGTTTGTTACGGATCTCCTTCTTGATACGGCGCGCTGAGCTTGTGTGCTTGAAGTTACCCTGGAATCGTTGATAATTTATATTATTTCTGTGTTTAAAAGTTCAGAAGAATGTTAGTCGGTTATCTGTTATAAAAAGCCGAATTTTGAAAGTTTACTCGCTGGTGAATATATCTGTAAATCTTTATGATATCTGCATAAAAAGATAATTGCTATTTTACCACGTGTGTAGACTTTAGTTAGGTACATAACTACTATAAATTAAGAATTCCTCTTAGAACTTTAAGATTAATCAAGTATTATATAACACTAAACAGTCACTTGTGGCTTAGCATTATTAGCTATGTAAACAGATTACGTCTTTAGAAACAAATAAATAAATCTACTCACATTTCCCAGCAATTCATCTTCAGGTCCATCCTCAGTAGGTGGTGGAGGAGGCTTCTCCTTCGGAGGCTCCAGCACATTGGTTGGCATGTCCAGAGGGAACGCACTCTCTGGAGAGAACTCCGAAGAATTCTGATAGAAGATATCCATATTCTCGTACAGTGGCGTCACATCTATCTTCTTATCTATGAAGTCGTCCGTCTTTTGCAGTTCTGTAGTGTCGTCCAAAGCAGCGCTGTCTTCTGAATCAAGTTCTTTGAACGCCAGCTCTAAAGCATCAATGACCTGGAGATGGACACATGATTAATAGGAGATCCAACGTTGAGAACAACACTAAGATTATTAAAAACGTTGCATTGTAGAAGCATAGTGTTCTGTGCAAGTATATTTGCTTGGAAATTATTGTATCATTTAAAAAGTGTAAAATAATTGCCGTTCCGTGCTTCTACATCACATTCAAAAGAAAATTAACACAATTAATACAGATTTCATTTTAAAAAAGAAAGCTAATTTCAATTGAAAAACAAACGACAACACATTTTTAGAGAAAAAAAATCGTTTCAACATTAGAAAGTAACAGAAAAACAATTAAAAATCAACACTGAACTATTTGGAATAGAAGCTTAATCTGTTTGACAATTTAAACACAAAAAACGTAAGAAAAAAATACGGTTCAACAAGGGATCGTGCAAAAGATGCATGCATAAGCTGCTTTGGTTAGATGCAAATGAAAAAGAAGCGAGACCCAGAGCATTTGAAGGTTGTCTTACCTTTTTATTCCCGCCACCTTTCGCATATACATTGAAACTATTAGCTCGCCTACTCTCACAGAGACCACTTATCATACTGTCTTGATTTAGGAACAGATAAAATGTTTGTCTAAGATAAGCCAGTAGATAACATTGTACTGATTTCATACATAATATTATACCATGATTGCGTGAGATAAATAATGATAATTATATTGTTATTTATAATATTACATACAATACTGATAATGGTATACTTTATTGATATAATATTGGAGATGTTTGGATAATTATAATAGGGTTTGCAGCTTATGTGTGCCTGTTTAAATTGTAAAAAGGCAAACAAAAGTTTGATAGCATTTTTTTGCGCTTTTACGCAATTGAGAGATTGACACAATTTGTTTATAATTATTAAGACTTCAGTGAAGTTTAAAAAACATATAGGTAAATAGGTTCCTTTAAAAATGTTTAAGGATAAATGATGATAACTATATCTATACATAAATAAAACTCATACAAATAACTATGCAACATGTATTCTGATATAATTTTACATATCACGTTAATTAAATGAATAAATACTGGGGCACTACGCTACATGTATATAAATACGGTGTCTATACAACGCTGTGACACTACGTACATGACCCTGTAAGTCTAAAGGCCCGACTACCCGAACAGCTTCCCCTCCGACAACTAATCTGTCGACGCCTTTAGTACCGTTTCACATCGATCGCACATTGAAGACTATTCGTAACATGCACTTTAATAATTACTAAAAATATATCCAACTATAAAGATTGTTAATAAAATTAATTATTTAATCCTTGCCTACAATGTGCGACTGGACTGGTATCTGATGACACAATTATGGTGTGGCGTGATACGTCTCGCGTGTGCGGGAATCCTTGATACGACGGAATTCTTTGGTTTTAGCACGGTGGTGAATGTTAAAAATAAAATATCTATTTTTTATTTTAGAGTATTATTAAATGGGGCTATAAACACAGGTGATATTAGTGATGACTGAGTGGGTGAGATCAATTGATCGTTTGCTATAGGTTCCATGGTGATTCTCATCTAGACTTGCGAAGCAATACATGAGAATGGTATGGAAATGTATTTTTGGTACGACAGGCTCCGTTTAACATCCATATCTCTGTGGTAGATGGGCACTGCGACAAAACACTAGCGCGCCAAATACAAGTGAACACGCCTTTACTTTAAAATTAAAAATTGATCACTTTGTGTCATTACTAAAATTACTTAGTCCAACCCAACAAGATTCGAGACTAATTTATAACAATTTGGGGTTGTATTATTATTTCCACTAGCATTTACATATTATGCAATATTTAAGAGTCCGAACAGTAAACACCTACGTCGTCAGTATATCAATTGATAAGAAATGAACTATCGATCACATGCGCACGTTAGTAGGATGGCATGATGATGACGCGACAGTTATTGTGAACTAAACCTCATCGTTAGCTACAGGCCTACTCGTAGTTTGTGTTTTTATCTTATTGTTAATAAATAATATAGTTTTTCTCCTATTCGGTTCTATCCTACGCTTAGTCCGCTTCTCCCAGAACGGATTCTCGTCCTGCGAGGTACTTACCGATACTTCGCCTCGGGCAGCTGCAACGTCACGGGGTTCATGTATATCTTTAATGCTTACAGTATTATGATTAGGTGAATTATCTAGTTTGACAAGTGAACACTCTGATGTGTAAGATAAATCGGGTATATCGTTACTTTTTAGCGCTTTAACTGAGTTCTTAGGTGAAATGTTAGTAATAGTTGTGATATTAGAGACAGTTACCATTGGCATGCTGTTAGTAGAGCTAACATTGTTAGTAGTCCCGGCACCGCCGCTCATATTGTTGCATATTTCATTCAGATTAAGATGTATTGTCATTTTCCCCTCGAAAACCACTGTGTCGCTTTCCGACCCGGTGGAGACAGGCTCATTCAAACTTACACTGGTGTCCTGGTTTTCCAAACTTTTAAGTGTGTCTTCGTCGTCTTTGTCAAGTTGTATCTCAGTGACCTCAGTCACACTCAGCTCCTCGGGCTGAGACACAGCCTGCAGGTAGTTGCTGGCGCTGTCGTCATCCGTTTTGGCGTCTTGCTCTTCAGTTTCTTCGACTATGATGTCTTGCATTAGCTGAATAGGCTCTGGCATCTTGTCCATTTCTTCGATCTTTGCGTCCATGGCTGTTCCGTCTTCATTCGAGGACTCATACTCTGATGCCTCAATCATAGGCTCTCCAACAGGTGACGCCACTTGTGTGAGGTCAGCTATATCATCTGCAGGGGCGCAGGAATCCCTAGCGGTGTGGATGCCACTGTCTTCCGTCTCGATGTCGCTTGGAACTGTGTTGTTTTGCATTTCAGCGCAATCGAAGTCTTCCAAGCTTTGTACTCTATCAAATGAATTCGGAGAAGTTTGTCCATTAATGTCCAAACTGTCCAGAGAGCGACAGAAGCTTTGCATTTGACTTTCGATGCCAGACAGGCTCGATTTAAGGGAGCTCTCCATCAATGTTTCTTTTGGTTCCTCCACTTTGATTTCCATATCTTTATTGTGTGCCAATTCTTCTTCGACAGATATTTTTGGAATCTCCTTATTTTTGGCCGCATCAAGACAAGACAACCGCTCTTTCAGGCTCATGGATACTTCCTTAACTTCAGTTTTTGTGGCCTTCGTTTCCTCTTCAGAGGTCTGTGACTTCAGACTGGAAAGGCGCTCCTTCAAGGATCGCGTATTGCTGAGATCTCCGTTCGACAACCTCTTTACTTTTTCTGGTTCAGTAGACTTAACTTTTTCAAGCGAAGACAGTCGTTCTTTCAGTGGTTTTACTTCTGTAGGTAACTTGGTTAGGTCACTTGTAGACTTTTGAATGTGCGAGTCCTCTGTGAACTTTTCTAAACTAGACAGTCTTTCTTTGATAGATTTTTTGTTCGCAATATCGGGCAACTTGGGTTTATTTGCTTGTGGCTCTTGAGAGTTCTCTCTCTCGAACTGTTCCCTCCTTTTGTGTATGTCTACTTTGGGTAAATCTTTCTTCTGGTTGTTGTTCTTTGCGTCGTTGGCTCTCTCTTGCTGGAAGGAGGACAGTTTTTCTTCGATTTTGTTGCTGACATTCGTCCTGATTCTGTTAAGGTCACCATTTTTCTCTGGTGATTTTTCTTTGAAGTTGTTATTTACAACTGTTTTGACGATAGTGCTGTTAGTTTGTGAGATGATTCTAGACTTGTAGCCTTCGATAGCTCCCTCGTATGTGTACTCCTCGGGTTCTGGGGAGCTGATGGTGGTAGTCGTGCAGGTGTCGTATTCGTTGGCGCTGGAGCCAAGCTTGCGGTTTGTGTCGCAGTTCGACAGATTGTCGACATCTGAATGATTTTTATCCAGGTCGATACCGTCACTCTGAAAATTGATAATGTTACTATTAACCATGATATAAAACAAACATGGAAGAATATGATTACAGTTTATCGATATGCACTTGTTTCAAAGCTAACCAGTTTTTGTTGTTTATCGCTGTATTTATCATTGACCTTCAGTAATACTAACAATCATTAACCCAAGAATTTCCATATTAACATAAATATGATGAGGGTACTTACAGCAAGGCTATGTGTGTCGCAATCCTCGCTGAGACTGCTCTTGGTGCTGGAGGTGCCAATGCCAAGGTCACTCAGGTCGTGACCATCATCTTCTGTGTATAACGCCAATGGGTTCCGCCTTCTGCGGCCAGCGCTGTAAGAGAAGGTAGAGAAGAGATTAATTATTGTTGACTACTATTTACAATGTGACTTGAAAATCTTGACCCAAATTATAAAATACTTTTTAACGTGTACTAATTGAACAAAATTGATAAATCGATTAAGGAATAACTGATTTACAAAAGGCTGATTCACGTGTCCCATCTTTAGTGGATAAACTAAGTAATTAACTCCACAATAAAACTGTCTACGTCCATTAATCTACTAATAAAATGAAAAGGAAATAAATCAGATTGTAAGTAACATCTCTTAATAGGCAATATTATCGATAAACCGATCACTTTTCACTCGATATAGATATCTGTATCTAGTTGATCATTTCCTACTAACTAGTTATAATTAGTGGCTAGTCACCAGCGCGCCTGTCGCCACTCGCCTATATTCAACACTATTACTCAGTCTTTAGTCATAGACTCACTAAATAGTGATGTGACTAGGCCGTGTTCCCTGAATAGAGGTGGGACATGTTTGCGTTATGATGCAGCGTGTATTTAAAGAAGGCTTGTTTGTTTATGGATAACCTAGTTCTTTTAATACAGTCCTCATTTTTAGCTTGTGAATGTTACTTAGTATGTTCCATGAAATTGATTTGGATATATGTACAGTATTTAAAATCTGGATGATGTATAGAAGAAGTATGTGTGAAGTAATGAGTTCTTAATTGTATTAGTTCTATAAATCAATTAGCTTGGATTAGTTGAGAAATTAAACAAATACCGTGTCATAAATAATTAAAAAACATTTCATTGTAGTACGTTGAAATTGATAAACGTTTTTATATCCAACGATTAAAGTGGCAATCTAAACACATGCATCCACAAAAAAAAATACACAAATAATTCAGAAAACCAGTTCTTGACTCAAGGTGAACGTGACGCAACCGTACAAATCACATCATTACATGTGATGATATAACTTATACGTATGAAAAGTGAAAACGTGTTTCTTCTAAACTTTCTTTGTACCACTTATGTATGTGCATTTGAATAGAAAGCAGTTAAAATGGCAGCAACGGCTGATAATATTATGATTTATGATAGATTTGCGTGAGATACAATATTTGTAAGATATACAGCTTGTCGTGGACACTGACCTTAGCTTCATGGGAAATGGCGGTGGCGTAATTATGACGTTTTGCGAGAAATTCTGTCTGTATATGTTTGAGCTGCGGTGTGTTTTGTTGATAGATTTTAGACTTTATAGCGTAGATGTTGAGTTGGTTTATTGTAGGTCTGATCATTTGTTCTACTTCTTTCCACTAATATGGTCGAATATTGACAGGTTTTGTGTTTACTCTAGCATTGACTGTTAATATTGGTATCGCTAAGCAATTATCATCTTCATCATCATAATCAACTTCGTCGTTGTCATTATTAGCTCCCGTTCGCTCACTTTTTACTGAATACCTATGCGATTTTTTTTCATATATTTTTTAAGGCACATCAACAATACAAAAATGTTTATTTTATATAGATCACATATAGATCTAGTGTTAGTGTCAATAATAGACTTGCACAAAATATTAACGAAGTGTAATCTAACACCTACACATATTTTCAACGGATCACTTACAAACTTCTAGATCATGATTAGATCTGACTCCAAATCTAGATTCAAGATAGATTTCATCTTAATTAGCGCTATTACTCCTGAGGTATTACTTGACCAGTTTTGAAAGGAAATTAACTATAATGGAGATACCTATATTAAGAATTTGGTAAAGCTAGTAATTAGGAAAAGTTTTGTGATTGCCGTTTAGATAGAATGGAGATTATTATAACTCTGGAAACCTGGGAAAAGGCCAGGGGAAAGCCAATGAAACGAACTGTGGTAAAAAAGAAATAGTTAAAGATATGGTAAGCAAATTATGTTACGCACACCGACCTCACGTAACTCAGGAACCGGACATCTTAGCCGGACATGTTATTTGCAGAAAACTTTGAACATTGTCAATAACACTGAAATAACATACAATTTCACCAATAAATTTATCAACATTTCCTTATTTAATAAACCAATAAATGTTTCTGCAGATTACTGATGAAAAATGGAAAACGATGCGAGAGGTTTTGTTTGTCAATATAACTACTAAACACTCTTAACTAATGATTAGATCAATAAATTTGGTGACAGAAACTGGTATCTTTCTCATAATTCAAACGACGCTTTAATCAAATAAATCAAATTCAAAATCCGTCTCTGTGAACATCAGTATATATTCAAAGCCTATCCCAAAACGATTTTAAAAATAACTTTCTTCTTATTGATAAGAGAAATAAAAAAAGTTGACAGACTTGTTTGTTTATTGGCTGGTGGCTGCACGTGTGATAGGACTTGGACTTCTCTCTGGTTCGATCTTTGGGTAGGCCAAGGTATATAGGACTTTAGATTAAAAAAATATCAGTTTTAACAAAATAAGTTTACTGAAAATAAATTTTCTTTCTAAATACAGTTATGGTTGGTAGTTGTTCACCTGTGTGTCTTTTTTAAAGAGGAATATGGTTATATTTTTTATGGATTTAAAACATCTGACAGCAGGATAATTTAATTTCTTATGGAATACATCACCATTAAATATTTGTCATAGGTACTAATCAGTGCCCCACTATTTTTTTTATTTAATATAGAATAATATGATGAATTTTATGCAAAAAATAAAAAATACATGTCTAATACTTTTTCATTATCTAACACCATGCCGATATATCTACCCACCCATCAGACGCAATTACAAGGTTGTATAAGAAAAAATAAATAGTAGAAACAACGCACAATATTAATGCGAGCTTCGTTCACAATTCGGTGACATCTGACCCACGATGTGAACTCGCATATGAGTGTAATTTCGGCATTACATCACACGAACAAATTACTTTAGCGAAATACTTAATAGTTACATTTGATGACTGCGTACCTTAATATCACTCTCTACTATTATTACTTCGTGGAAATTAAGGAATGTTGTTCACTTTAACTGTATTCGTATGACGACCTGACATTTGACCGCCACTCATAAATTCTCCGAAGTTAACTGTTTTAGTCATTAAATATCTTTGTTAATTAGCATTGTTGCTATGTCAGCTTGGTAGATTATTTTTATTATTTCATTTATTTATATATATTTCTAGCATAAATGTGACTGTGGGCTCAACGAGTCTATAAACAATAAAATAAAATTAAATGTCACTTCTTATTCAGTAAGTTAAAATTCTTTTGATCCGTCATACACAAACCGTATATTTTCAATTGCATTAGTAAAAAGTACCAAGACTAGATTTATCTAAAAGTACTAGATTTTATTCAAATGTATTATTTAACAAGTTTACGTGTAACAGTAACAAGCATTCTTCCAAACTTTAAACTTTCGAGTTTTTAATAAAAATAGGTAAATATATTATTTTCTATAGAAATGTTGTTTTTAGAGATAGCCTATTTATCGAAGACGAGAAGACGATAAAACATCAAGTGAAACAGTACGGGAGTAGCAATATAGAAATAAAGATCTCGCGAGATAGGCGAAGATAATTTTATCCAATAGGCAGGATTCTAAGTTTACGCCTCTACCTAATGTAGCGTAATAGAAAGATGGTACAATAATAGTTTCACCGGAATTGAATTCCTATACGCTTCTTTGTAATGAACGCAGTATTGCAGAAATTCATTGGAAACATCCAGGCATAACAAAAATGGCTAAAACGCATTATCGACACAAAAGAGGAAAGTGAAGAAGGCCCACTACGGGTAACTATCGATTTGTAAGTCTTTTTATTATTAAAACGACTTACAAATCGAATAAGAAATATGTGAAAATACCTAGTAGAAGTTGAAAAGCAAACTACACCAACATTTTTACACCAACATTTTTAGTACCAATTTGGTCAAAATCGAATCAGTAGCTTAGCTGTAAACAGCCGGGGTTGAGGGGTAAGCGCAATGAGGCACCGCGGCCTCGGCCTAAAGCAGGAGAAGGAACAAGGTGTTTTTAGTCAGTAAGAGTCCGACACTCCCTCTCACCCCATACAGGGCGGGAGATGTAATTTCATGATTTTCTCCTCACAAAAAAGGCTAAGCTGTATATGCAAAAGACTATAATATTAGTACGGAAGCAAATATCTTTAAACTTCTGCAATATTACTTTTCAAATCCTTAGCTCATTTCCTTAACAATTCCCACATAGAGAGGGGATAATTTTCACAGGGATCAACTCCTGCGCATCACGATGCGCGTGCGCCGAATCACGAATCGATTTAGTAGAATTATTACGTATCGGAAAAAATACATGTACAATAGTTGTTGTGTTTATTACTCAGTTACAGGTATGAGTTATGGATAATAAAGTTATTTATTTATAGCTTTACTATAGCTTCTGCCGTCGGCTTTGCCCGCAGGGTTTAATAGGTGCCCTGTGTTATTCCAGACTATCTATCTCTTTATAATTTCATTCAAAATTATTCGTTAATTTTTTACTTGAAAGCAACAAACCTCTATTCATACATTGATATTTATGAATTATCGCGATTAGAATATTGGTAGGATTTACTTATGACATTATAATAGATTTTGATTTAATCTAGACTCAGTTGCGGTGTTGGAATGACACGCAAGTGGAGTTAATAACATTTTGCTGACCTGGCACACAAAAATAAAGGAATAGTTTTAAAACTATAAAAAACGATATATTCGCAATCATAACCTACACAGCAATCTAAAAACTTAAACGCAAACCTATATCAATTTACCTAATATGTAAGTGTATTATAATACTTAAGTATTTGAGATCTCAGATAAAATCCACATATTTTTACTGGAAACTTCTGTAAGCCGTAGAAATATGCAAACAACGGTCAATTAGCCGAGCCCATGTCGTCCATAAAACGTAACGACGCACGTACGACTCACGTCCGACCACGTGACGCTGCGCCGGCGCACGATCTCAGTTATTCGTGGATTTTTGCACGATATGCCACTCGTGCGCATTCCGGAAGGTTTGAGGCGAGAATTATGAAACTAATGGATTGTTTCTTTGTGGCCATGTTTGATTGATTTTAAAAGGTGATAAAATAGTTTTTTTTTTGCTGTGTGTATTAGAATTTGTAACTAAGCACTCAATTGTGTTCTATTACATATGGCCCTGGGTAACGAGAGGAAGAGAATCCTAATTTTTTTTTCACAATCTATTTCAAATATTCGAATGGGTTCATGGAATCAGTTTCAGCTTTCATCGTACCTAACTTTGATATTAAGTCCGCATGTTCGTGTCATGTCCACCGGTGGGAATTGAACATGAACATTGTCGAGTATTGTCAGCAAAACTTCGTGATAATGTCGCAACAACCTACGTGCGCCTGCGCAACCGTGAGACAAGGCACTTGTATACAAATACGTGATTTTTTTGTACATTTCTTGAATTTCTGATCTCGTTGAGTTTTTACTCATGAGTCATAGAAATAGCAATTTTAGGAGAAAAAATATTCTTCGAGTATAGAAGCCTTGGTAAATTTGAAATTATAAAGACAAATGAAGGAGTGATAACTGTACACAGATTGAGGGCAAACGCTATACAAAACCAATTCATCACTACCAGTCTTGGGAGGGCAGCTAAAGCTCATTCATACTTTATATGATAACTAGCCACATTTTTTCCCAAACACTATAAAAACTAGGCCTACTTTTCTGTAGCATCTGCAGCGTACAGTCGTGATATATGAACGACTCCTTAACAGCGGAGACATTGGCTTTCGAGCCGCACCCGCGTCTTTAATTGGCGACCAACCGGTGCGGCGGGAAGTTATGGGAAGACGCAGCGGTTTTTTGTCGCCACTATTCCAGTAAGACACATGCGTCGTTGTGGCCTAGGACTTATCGATGTAGGGTTGCCACTTAATTGACCATTATTATGGTGTTCAAGGTCTGCTAAAAGAGTTTGAGAAGAAAATGTCAAAACATTTAGTCGTGAAAAAGGATAGATCTGTCTTTGAGGATGGTCTGATTGTAAATTCTGTCCATACATATAGAAAAATAAGACAAACAATTGCAATGAAGAGCAAAATTCTACTTGATCAAGTTGGTTAATACGATTCTGCGTTATAGGTACTAAATAATTATAAAGAATCTTTATTACACAAAACGATTTGTTATAAAACTGATTGCAATCAAACCAATACATTCTTTGGAATCCGCTGAATATGCTGACGTTTCGCATTCTTCATTTATCGAGTCTTTATTATGAAGATCTGCAAGTACGTCAATGCATACGAACGCTGACTCACACAGCATTACAGTTTCAAAAACATATTTTGAATATAAATGAGGATTAAGATTGAGGACTGCAATTTATATCGATTTATAAACATTCATGTTGATTAATAAGATTCTGTACCTTCGTTACCTGAGTATCGATAACGTTTTATTCTTTTTGTAAAGAATCGAAAAGAAGAATCATGCCTCATCGATAACAGGGATTTAAATTTTAATCTCGAATAACTTATATTGGTTTTACTTGTTGGGGTATTGTTGTGTCTAAGTAGGTGTGTGCCAGCCCTAGGTCGCATGCCTAGCTCCAGCCGTGCGACTGGCAACCGCGAGGCAACCCACTCTAATGTGTACAGTCCTTAACGCAAATGTCTTCCAGTCGTTTTGTCTATACTCCGCGTTAACGGGAGTTTCATTATTCATAACTTTTTTAGTCGATCGATTACACGACAAATGTGTCTACAAGATCTTTCTCTATGACTTCCACAAGAGGATATGGGGCGAGATTAAGATAAATATGTTTTATGATTATGATCCGAGTTGTCGGTTGTATGATCGAACTTTTTTCCCTGTTAACTGCGTTTCTTGATATGGTGAGCTACTTCGTTTAAAAGCAATATGGTCCAAATACCATTAGTGTTTTTAAATTTATAAAGTTCGCAATTTTAGTATTAATTGGATCGACAAGTTACATTGTTGCGCGCATAAAGACTATATCTTATTGGACAAGTTTGACGCGGCTTCGAAGAAAGTACATAAAATTGAAGACAGATTCTTGTAAAGCTGATAATAATGATTTTGAGTAGACTGTTCAATAAATAATTAAGGAAGAAACAAGTTTTACGACGTCTCTTATACAATATCTTTAAAAAGTACGAGGAGAAAATCAATCCAAAATGAATTTACTATATGATAGGCTAATAAGTGTAATACTTTTTTATTAACTTTAAACTTGAACTTTATGGTCGCACAAAGGCCATGCTACTCTTAATTGACATTTTGCTTTAGAAAAAGGCAACGGCAAAATGTTTTGAACAAAACCAACTTTTGACAAAAATAATATGACACGAATGATTGTCATGAGATCCCAATGAGATTAATAGTTGAATATAGTTTTGCCTTTTCAAATAAGGAACCCCAACCACATATACAGAAGCCTCACAATTTCCAGTACATTTGCGAGGAATGCCAGAATTCTATAAGTACGTACATAAATTTGTTCTACCACATTGTTATCTGGCGTTTATCACAAAGATAAAACGGGAATTGAAGTGGTCTGCCAGCCAGGGTTGATAGCATTCGATCTACCAGTTAATTTATATTTGAATAGCAAATGAATTGGCTGATAGCAGAAAATATTACAAATGGTAATATATGTAAGTGGTCTGCAAATAGGATCTGAAGGGATTAAGAAAGTGGTGACTGGTGTCGATGTTTGGACAGGTTTAAGTGTTATGTTGGAAAATATTGAAGTTTGTTTATGGTGTAGAGAGTTTGAAATGTTTAGTGTTTCCTCGACCTACCGTTGGTTATTTAGATGATGATAATAATACATTGTTGTTTTTTGATAAAATGCATGGAAAACTACCATGTGGAAATAGCCCAAAACAATTACATGGGAAATGGAGGCGGTGAGATAGTTTTCTTAAATTTTGTAAGCGTGTAATTTTAAATTGTCCATCTACCTTGAGCAATCATTGTGATTAATGAGCATTAATCCTTTAAAACCTTTTCAGCGTAAGAAAAGACCTTTGCTCAGCACTGCTGCAGTGGACACAAGATAATGATAATAAAAATGTATATGCTTATAATGATGAAAATATCTAGACTAATTATGTACTTATGAGTTTAGTTTCTTTAAATAAAAATAAACAATATTACAGGAAAATACCATTAAGTATATGAATCACACAAATTCTCTGCTTAAACCAGCTAAAAAAGAAAAACGACACCACCACACGTAGGTAACAAATAAGCCACCATAAATTATTACTTATCACGAAGACATACAATCGAAATTAGCTTGCTAATTACTTCATACTATGTCAACATCATTACGAGTAAACGAGATTCAACTTTATACTAAGGTGGTAGAGTATAAACTTGATGTTTAGGAATATTGGCCTTAGTGCAGGTATCGTATGCTCCCGTAACAGTTGTGAACGTTCAGGAGACAGGTCGCAATATAATACTATGCGTGTAATGTAATATGGAGTAATTATGCAGTTGAAATTAGAACTACTGAGCTACTAAGGAACTTGAGTGTACCTGACGGAAAGGACCAACTTTCGTGTACCGAAGGACCACAAAGATTCTTGAGAGTGGAAGACGGTTTCTGTTGATTTTAAACGTTTCAAGGAGCAGATAGATATTAAGGTTACTTGCGTCTACAGTTTTTAAAGTAAGTTGATTTGATTACGTAAACCTCCTTAAATCCGTGGCAGCAAAAATGTGATCCACTTGGTTGGATCTTGGGCGGAGAGGCATATATTCAATGTTATCTATACTGATTGATGAAGTTAAGAAACGTTTCACACTATGCCTTGGGTTCCAGTCTTTTGGCAATTGGTTTAATTCCCAAAGAAATACTATGAGTAAACCTCTAGTTACTAATACGTAAAGTAACCTTTTTTCAATAAACATAACTGGTCTAAGACTTGCAATGTTGCAACGTTAGCTCATTTATCTCACTCAACTAACAAGTATCGTTCAATAAGAAACGAACCTAGGAATGTTCTAGGAAGTAAACTACGGATCTAGTTATTTAAATTCTACCGATTCTGTTAATTACTGATGTTGGCAACACTTCAGGATCAATTAGAAATGGTAAATAGTTTCGTTACCGTTTTATTAAAGTAATAGGTAAAAACCTATGTATAGGTAGGTTATAAATTCAATAAGAGTTCATTATCAATAACACCTGTTAAATTGAGAATGATATATTTCAATAGGAAATGTTTACGAAACCCCTTTATCTCAATCCGATTGGTGATTGCACATGACGTTATTCTGTTCAGACAAACTTTGGTGACATACATTACTAAATGCAAGAACGAACAAAATGTATTAAAAAAACCTTTGTTAAATATGAATAGTCCTAAAATGTCACCATGACCTAACACAGTGCGTAGGTAAGAAAACAAAGAATCAGGAACATCATGTTACAACAAAAGCCTACAAAGTACCAACAATAATGACTGTAAAACAAATGTTAGAGCACTGCCTACCCACGCGACACTTAGCGGTGAGGTCGTGATGCCCACGCTAAGCTTACTTTGGGCTTATACGAGGATAAGACTGTAATATGTACAGAGAATTCGCAAAAACAAATTTGAATTGGTTAAAGCTGCGAATTTTTAGGTAAATGTTGATTTAGACGAAGCTAGTGCTGAGTAAGGCAGTTGAATTTGCAAAAAATGTTCGTGGTTTGTGTCAAATTGATGATAGATAGTAGAATAAAGTTGATGCTTACGTTGATCATGGGTAGCAGCACGACCCAAAGATAAAGGGCAGACTAACGAAACTATACTGACCAAAGGAACTGTCTCACGATGGTTCTTGACTACATTAACTACATCCTAATCAAACAAAAATTACATTACTATTTCTCGTTTCCAAAATCTAGCACACCTAAACTTTCTTCCACAATCGGTGACCGGTATCAGTGAACGAATGAATGAATCTAGGGAACTGAAATACAATACCTACCGTCCAATCTCCATGTTTCGAGATAGTGTCGAGAAAGCATTGGTTTTCGTATCGAAGCCAAGTTTAAAGGCACTACTGTAAATGTCTCAGATTAGATTGACTCGACGTTATAATAAACTGTTTGAGGAAGGAATTAAATTGTTTCGACAATCGGAGTCCGATAAATTAGTGTAAGTTGTGGATATAGATTGGGTTAAGGAGTTGACTATGGGATGTTTTAGCTCGTGGTATAGTATGACGGTTTTGATATCTGACATCTTTCTTGGTGTTATATTTTCTGCCTGTAGACGTTAATTTCTTTAATCATAGAGATCTTCAAAACATTTATTTGACAAATATTTTCTTTTTACATTTTTCACTATCAGTTACCTACATAGAACATTCTCCCACAAGTATAAATTTCTGAAAATAAATCTCTAACTCCATACATGTCACTGATTTTGACACTTCACATTTGTGTTATTTTATGTTTAAAGTCCTATCAAAATGAACAATAAGTTACATTAAAGTATGGCTGATTCGGAGTCAAGTAACTTGTCGGATATCAATCAATCAATACCCACGCAAATAACGCTAAGGTCGTAAAGCTCACAGCTTTTATCAAGTAAGAAACATTGCTGTAAGTGATAACGAAATTAACAAAATAATAGGTAATGATAAAACTATCTTAATCTTTGGTATGTCCATGCAATAAGTTTCACGTTAGTCTTAGTTTGACATGGTTCAAGTTAATCTAGACAATATTTTTCAAGTGTGGTTTAAGGAGAGTTTGTGTCTGAAATGTGGAGTGAAATATGAACACATCAAGGTAACAATGCAAACATCACTTCAAATCTACAAGGTATTTCATTTCAAAACTCCACCAGGACCAAATATCGAACAAAACAAAACAAATGCAAAACAATGAAGTATTAATCAAACAACAAACAATTGTTTGGTTTTGAAAACAAGTGACGATATTGTCGGTTAATCAGTCAACTGCTAACATGCGCCTACGCACAAATATTTTGGTTTCAACTTGAAGGTTAGGTGATTTAGAGGTTGTTTTCAAAGCGACTTGTAAACTTATTATTGAACATGAAGTAAAGGTTGAGTTAAGTCTATGCGACAAAGGTATGGATGACTTAATAAAAAGAAGAGAAATGACGACTTTCAAAAATCTTTATACAGTTGAAAGAAAAAAAGTACCGTCAGGTGTTATATGACATAACTAAAAAAAAGTTTAACCGTAGCTAAGATATAATATCACAAATCGAATCTGAGCACAAAAAGTCAAAGTCAAAATCAAAATCATTTATTCCAACTAAACCATAAATAGGCAGTTTTGAAACGTCAAAATAGCCTGTCAGTCTGTTCGTCAGTGAAGCTAGGTGCTCATTCCGAATTGTAGATTCGAATGGAGAAGAACAAGCAAGAAACTCCATCGTTTAAAAAGCCTATAAAACACTCTTACTCGTATGAATGAAATACGTTACACACCAGACAATTAAAACATACAATCATTTTTAGTCAACCTATTTGTTAGCAATTGTTTTGGGAAAAATATCATAACTAAGGAATTTAAGAAAGAATTAACTGTCTCTAGCTGCGGCAGTTATCTAATGGCAATTAACTTACAAACAGAAATACATAAGTAATATGTAATGAAGTAGAAATAGTAATTACAAGGCACATGGCCAACATTCTTAGAAAATTCGCTCGGATTTGCGTGCTGTTAAATGTACGCAATGATCCAACTTGCTACCGATCGTTTATAAGCTAGAAAATATCTGAACACTAATAACTCTCACTTGCAAGACTTGTACAGTCCATTTGCACTTTTAACGATGTTGTTATAAGATGTTAAATTGTTTGCAATGGTTTAATGATTATGTTCTTTAAAATTTGATGACGAAGTTCAATATTAATTTGGGTATAGCTTTGTCAATTTTATTGTGTGTTTATACTAGTTTCAAAGCCATGTTTCGAGCTATTATTGGCAAAGTTACATCTAAACTATCCTATAATATGAACATTAAGAAGAGCTTACCACATTTGTTTGCTACAATTCTCAATAAAAATACGTTCAGCACCAATAAAAAATCAGTCAACTATCAATTTATAAAGCCTGAAGGTCCACAGCTGGACTGAACTCAGGGAGAGGTCATTCGATTATTTTCCCCTGACGAAAAAAAAACTGGACTAAAGCCTTTTCTCTAAATTAAAAGTTGACATAATCTCCAACCTTGGCAAGCATAGGTACTGGAGATCGCAGCACAAGCTGCGCTTGACAAGCGGGCTGCGATCTGCTACTATATCATCAACAACGAGGAACAAATTAAATCGTGCAATAACGATCCCCATCAAATCGAATATGAAGTATTACAGCAATCTTCCTGAAATGGATACAAATATTTACGATTGCGTGAGGCAAAAATATCATGTAGCCTGCAACGAATGCAACTGCAACAAAAATGACGTAAACTCATTCCCTATGGCGCACGGCGTACACGATCTAGGAACATAGACTCTTGCGTAATACTAATATGGAATTAATTATCTGCGCAAGTTATGAACGATGGCGGAGTTTCGAAGAGATGAAATTTCGGACCAAAGGACCAAGTCAGTATATTTGAAAAAGGAGACTAATCAGTCTGGGAACCTTACAAGGATTGGTCCTTAGTTCAATTCCCAATTTGACATTGGAATTTTAGAGTTGGATACGCTAGAGGTCTGTCGATAGCACTTATCAAGATGTTAGAATAACAGCTATCGAAAGATACGAATTACACAAATGAACCATGGTGACTGATGGATTGGAAAGACAATTTCTGAAATAACTATTTCACAATGTAACCAAAAATCGCCAGTTCTTAACCCTTACACCGCACAATCCCTACCAAATATGGTGTCCCTATGTTCGAATACGGTGTACTATCATAACACCATGCTGACCACGGCCTGCAATGCCATGGTTTATGGGATATCGTACGTAAGAACTGGCTGTGCTATGTCCCGCGCATTCCCGTGTTTTGCTGCAAACGTGGCATGCCAGAGAAATGGATAACTTATACCTTAGACTGTCTGTTTGTTACAAGTTTGTTTACTTTAGAACAGAGTATTGTATTGTATTATTTGGAAGGAAGATGTTTTTTGTAATTAGCAACACAATGGTTTTTTGAGATATTGACAGTGGTGTTTGTTTAATATTTTTAAGTGTTAAGAGGCTTATTTAAACAACATCAAAAACTTAAACAAAATAAATAGGACCTGTCAGTCCTTCAATGTAAGATCTTCTCACAGACTTGGCTTCTATGGAAGTAAATGAGCATCACTCACGCGCTATATTTTTGAAATTATATTTATTCCTATACGAAAGCGATAAGTTCCTGTGAATACATATTTTACTGTGATCCAATTTCTCGGCATAAATTTCCCAAACCAAACACTAACCTGTCTCAACTTAAATCTTCGTAACCATAGCAACAGGGGTATTGCTCTCGTGAAAGTCAGTGCTATCAGGCATCACAATTACAGTGCTTGCACCCCCGGAGCAAGTCGTAATGATAGTATTTGCTTAGAAAGTGATCTGAGAGGTTTTAGATAAAATTTTTGCATAAAATTACTCCCGTCAGTGGGCGCTGAGTGAAATTAAATGATGTGGAACCTTCTACTATGCGGGCTATTAATAGATTGTTACTGATTTTTATTAGCTGAGTTAATTACTAGATGTTATTTGGTCTGATTTTTCAATGATTTTTAAATAAAACCTTATTAGAAAGCTGTACCTACACAATTGTAAAGAAAAGTAAGTATTTTAATCTGATTTGTCCTTTGTAGATGCCTTTGTCATTGTGTAATCTATATGTTAAGAAATATAATGTAGTGTGTAACTAATTTCTGATGAGAAAGCAGTTTGTGGTCCTTTTAACCTCAAAAGGACCAACAACTGAAATTCTCTATTTTTATTCCCAACGAAGGGTCTAACTAAATCGATGCAAGTGAATCGAGATCCCGTCAATCAGGACAGACAGAACTGATCGATCGTGGTCGTGCATCGAACTTTCTAGAAAACAATTAGTGTTACTCCGAACCCTATTTGTAAAACCGTTTAGTTTCCGTGGGATTGTGCAAACTGTTATTACTTTACTCTAAGTGAAATAGAAATGGCCAATTGAAGATCAGCTTAGGGTTTAATAGATACTAAGAGTTTCTAACTGAACACATGTTTTGCCTATCAATAGGTTTTGTAGATGGGAACCTGTGTAATTGAATTCTCTTTTCTCTACCTTTTCCCAGTTTAGGGTTTCAGCGGATTTGGTTGAACGCTTTTCACTTGTAACTGCTTTTTAACTTTCTCGAGGTTGATTTGTTTGTTCGTAAGTTGTACAATGTAGGTACATAAGTCACGGTGCGTTGATAACTTTTACTAAGACTGTTTGCTGTTTATACAGGTTTCTTATATTTTTGTCTTTTTTATCGATATTTTTATGTTTTTTTTTCGATAGTTCGTATTTTTATTGTATTCAATTTGCTGTGTGTCATACTGTTTTTCGTTCTGTTTGTGAACAAACGCATTCTTTGTTATTTTTTTGGTCTTTAGGATTTGATAGACGAAGGATACAACCGACAGATTGCAACAACAGATAAAATAGTATTTTCAGGTGATGATATCTATAGAAGAGAATAATGAATCGAACATAGGAATTTGAAAGTATCGAGGAATTACTTGGAGCTTAGTTGATTGCAAATACTTAATACCCTTCCTTATTATGTAATGTAGAGTAACTATGTATTATTATCTAAGCTGCCAGCCTGAATCTAGATCAATAACACTTCGAATCGAGACAAGCATGAAAATCGTCGTAAATCCAGATAGACAGTAAAATAAACGTTTATTATAACCTAGCACATAATCCTGAGCAAAATATCGTACATTGTTGCAACAATAATTTAGTTAAACCAATTATTTTGATGCGCATTACAAAATAGACTCTATTACGACAAACTTAAGATGGTAATCAGTCAATTTATGTGGAACGGTATGATAACTATTTTGTCATGATCTGTCGTGTTTCGTAAGTTGTGTGCGGATAGGGATCAATTCGGTTTGGTCATGCGATTGATGGAGTGGGTTGATAGGAGTCGTGTCATCGCGATCTGGTGTACGACAGATGAATTTCACAATTTTCTTTGGATTATCGTGTTTGTGAAGAAAAGATAGACATATAGAGATAGGTAGGTAGATATACTTAAATAGCGTTCTCATCTAAATAACGCTATACCTACTAAAGAGAGCATTGACTTGTGTAGAAAGGAAAAGTCATCTAGACTTATTGTATACTAGGTGTTGTCTCGCGGTTTCACTCGCTGCTCGGCTCTTACATATCGTAGCGTAATATTTACAGTAGTTACGGAGATCAGCGCGTTCAAACAAACAAACTCTACAGCTTTATAATATTAGTAAAGATAGGTTTTAATTTGCTAAGTGCTTTGATATTTTCGAAACACTGCTAATTACTTCACACGAAAGCCTCATTTATCTGTCATGAAACACAGGTTGTCTTAATTCAGGCACCTTAAATTCAGAACTTGAGATTTAAACAAAAGTGTATATTCTAAATTATTATTTTCTCAATAAAAAATCTTTATTTATTGCATGAGATCGATTTCTACGTTATCAATATGAAACGATATATTTTTTTATTCACAAAGATATTTTATCTCAATTTCTTTTGTACTTCAAATCTACTTCATTTATCATTACTCCTCACATTTATCCCCACTGAAATCGATCAATAACTTAATTAAAAATTACTAATTAAGTAACACATTGTTTGTCATAAGTTTTCTCACTATAATACTGTATAGTATGACAAAAGTACATGTAACTGATACACTGGGTTCTACGACCTGATTGTGGTGACAGACAGACAGACAGACAGGGTGACCACTCGACCGAGACTTCGATGTATTTAACAAATAATGAGATTACATCATTTGTTAGAGAATAGGATATGTGGAATATATTTTTTTGCTTTTTCATTGAATTGTAGGTAAACGAGCAGACGGAATACGGATCACCACTAAGTGTGGGAGAGCCATGCCTCGGCTCGAATGGATCACCTCGACCGGAGTGATACCACGGCCTCACAGAAAACCGGCGTGAAACAACCACAGCGTTGTGTTTCGCCGTGTGAGTGAGGTTACCGCAGGCCCAATCCTTCCTCTCCCCCAATCCCTCTTCAATCCCTAAATCCCAAATCCTCAATCGGCAACGCTCTCGTAACTCCTATGTTGCGAGTGTCCATGGGCGGCGCTGATTGCTTACCATCAGTTAATCCGTCTGCTCTTTTGCCGACCAATTACATAAATAAAAAAAAAATGGTAAATGACACCTGCGGCACCGGAGGAGTCACAGGCGCGTTGCTGGCCTATTAAGAATGAGTACGCTCGTTTCTTGAAGATTTAAAGGTCGTATCTTTATGCTGATACCGACGCCGAAAGATCATTCCAAAGCTTTGCTGGGCGGAGCAATCAGTTAAAAATAAAATTATTTGAATTTAAATATAGAAGACCATCAAAAATTGTTCCAACACCGATAACTCCTTAATCAATGAAGTAATACAGTACTGTCAGCCCTATAAAACAATTGGAAATCTAGAACACACAACGACTTATGACCACTACAACCAAAAGTCTCTTCCCACATCAGAAATAATGAAGCAGAGACCTATCTTCCTTGGCAATATAGTAATTAACAATATCAAAACTATCCCACATGACTATCAATGCTCTGAAAGCAGAAAGGATGTGGTTGTGGTGTCAATGAAAAGGAAAACTTAAGATCGGGTTACGTGTCGTTGCGGAGTCTTTGTTGGGACGTGGTTTAAATGGGATTTAAGCTAACATACGTCATTTTAACTGAGAACTTTTAGTTATTTGATGATGCCGTCGCCGACAACTCAAGCATGACATTGTCAAAATTTTTGAATGTACTTTCAACTTTTTTGGTTATCTAGCTTCTTTCACCGGTTTTAAAGAAGCCTAGCTGGCTTTTTTGCTTTTTGTCGTAGAATAATATTTTATAGCCTACCTCGATGAATGGGCTGAATGGGCTAGCCAACACAAAAATAAATGTTGAATTCGAACTAGTACTTCCAGAGATTATGTGGATAGGTTGGAGCTTCGTATTATGTGGATTCATTCAGAGAGAATAAGTTACAAGGTTGGAACTTTCATGCATTATTTTACGCCCAAAGGTATCAGCAAAGGTAAATAACCCTTGTTTAATTTATTACATACTTTTTGTATCCCGCTCCAGGCCATCCTTTTCACCCACAACCCAGTAATATTACAAGTACACATAACGGATAACAATAGCGTATGAATGATACACAATATCACAACAAATGAGATAGATACTAATTCGTTTATCTAGGTTAGGTCATCTTTTGATCTTCATAATTAATATGAGAACTAAATTGTTTATCAGTAATCAATTATAAATTAAAAACAGTAGCGTCATTTGAAAAGCTGGTTAAACAATTTCGCTTGTTTGTTTTAAGTTTTAAACGAGAACTTTTAATTTAATTGATCAGAAATATCGCTTAATAACATACACTAGGTTTTTAGTAAGATTCTTGAGTGAGAAAATTATTTGGTAGCTTTGAATGACATATCTCAGTGACAATAAACTGAAATTAACCTTGGTTAATAAGCAAAGGCCTATTTCTTCTCCAAATTGATATATTTCTTAAACAAATGACGAAATCAACCTTAATTCCGTAGAACACAAGAGTCAGTATTATTTAATTACAAATTAGTCACAGTAGATTTAAATATATGTTAGATATGATTACAAACTGCGGTTTATATATATACAACCTGATGATAACTGGGTCACGGTTGTATTGTTGAACTGTTAGTGGCTTACCGTGACGTGTATTATTGGCTTTAACTCAACAACTACTTATAAATTCATATGTATGTATATTCGTCATATGTTATATATTCGTCATATTACCTTATTTTTACCGACTTCATTGTAAGTTATTAAGTTATGTATGAAGTATGATGGAACTACGTTGTTATTCCAAGCCAACTGACTTTGTTTCAGCATTTTTTCTCAGAGTGTAAGTTTTTATATTATTTTTTTAGGATAAGGTTCTGTTTTATGGTCTATTTACAAAAATATAATCATTGATTCATTGTTAAATAAACCTATACAAAGGCTTTATTTCAAGAGATGGCTTATTACAATTTTAATTTGGCTGGAGACATGCAGGCATCGGTCCAATCAAATCAAGTCAAAATCATTTATTCCAACTAAACTATTAATAGGTACTTTTGAAACGTCCAAATAGAATAGAAGTCTGTGAGTCAGTTCGTCAGTGAAGTGTACGTATTTGTTTGAGATTAATTTGTTACATTAAAGTCTAAAATTGACTGTCTTTATTAAGACTATTAACTTTTATACACTACTTAATTCCAGTCTTTACAAATATTACTTTACAAAGAAGTTTCAGTATGTAAACAGTTAAACAAATTTATATTTCTTTGAATTAGCTGAAACATTACAGTTGAGCTGTTTACCTCATGATTTATTTACGTATTACTGAAAACTGTAAGTACAAGTGTTCATATAATGGGTACACCTAAACCTGTGGAGTACCAGTATAAACTGACCACTGTATGTGTGGAAGAATCGTTTAAAGCGAGGCCATGATATACTGGATTTTTCGTTAGTGTGAGTTGTTTCCGAATAGTTTATGAATGAACACTACATTGTAGCATTCAGAGCGTTTTGCAAACATCCTGCAGTTTTCTAAACTATCCTATGTTAGTCGACATAAAGTATTACATGTGCAATCAATTTTCACCGTTAAAGCTTTTTCAAATTTAAGGACTTAAACCTTTTTTTTCTAATATCGGTAAGGTTCATTTTTCTATCAACCTGTTAAAAAGGTACACATTCATTAGAATTCAGTCGTAACATTTGGTGAGTGCCATTCAAAAATAAAATTAATACAATAGACAATAAGTCACAAAATAAATAACTACCTATTCAGCACTTCTAAGAACTACCATTTGGTGTTAGAATTATGTGTTTTCAGTAAGTAAGACAAAGACTTCTTTATTATTTTATGAATAATGAACAAGAAACTGTATTGTGCCGAAATATAGCAATAACGATAAATTTAACAACGTAATACTGTATAAGAATATAATACTTTTAAACGTGCGAGCAATTATGTTAACAAACACAGTGGTCAGTTACATTTACATCAAAACTATTATGTGGTTCCCATGTAATTTCTGTAACCCAAGCACCAAAAGGGTTACAAGTACATTGACAGCCTTGTGCGGGTTGTTAGGATTTGAGGATATGAGGCCTTCGGTAACCACAATCATACCGCAATACAGAGATTCTGTGAAGCCGTGGTGGCAATCCGGTCGACTCGGCCTATTCGTGTCGAAGTACGGCTCTTTCACACTCAAACTTGCATCCCCATTCCCACCAGCTACAATGCGCTTATAATGGAAGATGAGTGAAACTCTTCTTGCAAAATATATACTAATATTAGATGCGCATAAAAAAAATACAAATTTCTACAAACGTAAACGGAAATCCGGCGATAGCAAATATCGGTAATTGTTTAGAAAGCCGAGTAGATGATAAATAAATCGATTAATCGGTTTTACTAGAGTTACATAATAACAGTTAATTGGTTTATTTGAACAGCAATTACAGAATGATCGCAATCCCGATGAGTCTGATTAGCGATAGATCGATTGAAGTTTATGCTCGATTACCTATTCGATGAATCGATAAAATATCGGTTCGGGTTTAAAAATGTCATTAAAATTCTTGAAATTGTCAATTTATGCAATCTACCGATCACGTTTTCAACCGTCATACTTCATTTGATTGGCATTATGTAGATATTCGATACGTAAATACTTATTACCACTAGTGTATGTGCACATTTAAAGAGTTGTCTTTATAACGATTTAATTAAGAATTACAAACATCGTTAATGACGCGTGAATTCAAATTAAAAGCCAACAATTCATATCTCACTTTCATAATTACATTCGCACACAATCGTGTCTATCTAATAATGACAATTTAAAACAAAAATCCAGTTCAAAATAAAGATTAAAGGAAACACATAGCGCCACGCCTTGTTGCGCTTGCGCATGTACCAACTCATGTACCGGTAACTTGATCAGTCGCGCGCTGCCCGCCGACCGAGACCAACGTGCAACTTACACCGCGTCCCCCGTCACACACGAAAGTCGATTTCCTTTAGGGGAAAGAGTTCGGTTGGAATTAGTATTTAACGTGTCAAGTTACTGATTATATTTTCTTATGGTTTCTTATTTAGAGAACGTATTGGGATTTCAGCTAAATATGTAGACGTCGTTTACGTTTTTTAAGAATACAATAAACTTGTAGCATTTGTATTGACATAAAGCACATAGCAGTATCCACTTACTTTCTACATTTGATAATTTTAAAGTCCTTGCTTCTGATAGACCGACCGATCCGAAAACAAACGAATATTCACGAACAAAGTTTCAAATAATTCTCAGCTATCAGGGTAATTCATTCTAGTTTTCAAAAAAAAAACTGTCTTTTCAACCCACAAAATATAATATACAGCAGTCAAACAATACAAATTGGATATAATCACCACTTAACTATAGCATGATAGGAACACATTAACACGCAAGTTCCCATGGAACAACTACAAATAACACAACCAATAAGAAACATAACATTCTCATAGTTAACTTTATTAATCCAAACCACCGTCTCTGATCGATTTACAAAAACTGCCGAAACTCCGAAACAATCGATTCGCATTGACCTGGTTTTAATGGAAATGTATGGCGAATGGAGTTCATTGATGCTTTTGTATTGATGGCTGTTGAGCAATACGTTAGGTACGCTCCAATGGATTTGGTTTTTAGTATACGAATAGTAATTTAAGGAATAATGATGGTGTCTAATATGAGGGTAGTATTGAAATTTTATACAAAGTAAAGCATTTTCATTGACTAAAATGAAAGCTAGCTAAAATGTTTTATTAAGAAATATAGATTAAATACAGTAGTACACATATGGTCAGCTACAAACCGCTTCAAAATCAGAGTAAGCAAGTACGAGTTAAACCCGAGCAACACAATACTGTATATCGAGTCAATGACATCGATATTACATTACGAGCATTGCGAATCGATAACCTTACTGTTCTACCGCACCACTAGTACACACATGAACCAGTACTCCACAAAATAAACTTTAATATAAAGAAAATAAAATCGTAATCTTATTGCAACTGTACGAAATTGTAGCTTGGAAAATATGCTATAGTAATTTAAAACTTGTTCATATGTGGTAGGGTAGAAATTGCATTGAGAGACAAGTGTTACCAAATATGTAGTTTTTTTATAGATCAAGTCTCTGTCAAATGTCTTACGACATTATATGGTCTAAATGGACTTGTTTTAGAAAAAATAATACATATGTTATAACAACTATGTATTTATGTTAACGGACTAGGTTTCAATGTTTTTAATGAAAAGGAAACGTTTTTACACTATATATATGGCTAAAGGAATGTTGAGGAATAAGGGATGGTAAAGATGGTAACAAATGATAATAATATTAATACTTATATGTTGTGTAAATAATGCAAAGATAGATCGATATGGAAGTAAAGAGATATTGTGATAAGATGAAGTCTAATTAAGAAGAATGGGTAAAGGAAATATGTAACATAGACCACATAAATCTAACTTAAATAGATCAAAAACGGCACATAAAATGTGTGTATAATTTGTGTCTCATGTAAGTATTTTCTTTAGTATTGATAGCTAATGTTTACAACTATCGGTCTTTAAGTACTATTTCAACTTCGACTTTCAATGGGGTGTCCACCAAGGCATAACTAAGTTTACAAGTTTTAAACACAATTCCTCGCTCTTATCCAGTCTTTCAAATGCTTATAAAATTCAATAAAAATTAAGTAGACAAGTAGCTCTTTTAACAACACGACATTAATGTCAACACATAAAATGTTTTCACAAAAAAAATTGGCTTCACTTTTTCGGTCAACGTCTCTAACGTGGATTTCCTTATTGTCAATCAATTACCTAACATTAAATAACAATCAAGTGTCACTAATTACGTTAAAAATCACGTTCGTCGCACTTTCGCAATAAAGAATTAAATAGGTAATAATAATAAGATAATTTACAGACTGTTGAGTAAAGGTGGTATTAATAGTAATGAGACGCAATTGTAGCCAATATTTGTTATGAAACGATCAGTCTATTAATGACGGTAACATTATCAGATGTGGTGAAATAAAATCATCAGTGTGGGAACCTTTTGAAGCTATCGAAGCAAATAGAATTAGTGTTGCAACGATTTTATTGATTCTGTACCTACATAAAAGAGACGATCATGAAATAGAATTTATGTGTTTCTGCCACTGACCTCGAATTAGCGTTCGCAAGATATTAAGATTTCAAAGTATTATTAGCCAAGTTGTATATTATCGTGAATCGCTCGACCGCCTGTCGTGTGGTTGTTTACCGCTTCGGGGGTTAACGGACTTACAAGTTATTAATGGTCATCTATTCTATGTGAATAGGTTATTGAAGAACTAATAATATTCCCCAAGACAGAATAAAAATTACTCGTAATTGAATACTTGAAAAACTACCCACATTGACACTCAGTTGCGTAAGGACGTAATGAAAAGTGAGATTAATTTCAAATTAGAAGCAAAATCGTGGGTAAAAGCTAAATCCATTTCCATAGCAGTACTTGTAAACAACACCAGAACTCATTACAGCTTTACTACCATAGTAATCCTAACGCCTAAAGACGAGACAAGAATCTAATCATCTAATGCATTCATTACTCCATGTTTCTCTTTCGTTTCGCGCGAAGTCACACACACATGCATACATAAATATTTATCTGGTAGTTGAACTCCGCTGCATGTCAAGAGATGCTAATGTATAGTACTGACGCCTAAGGCTTTGTTTACAATGGCAGTTAGGACTATGAATATCAGAGAGAGATTTTTAACCCTCAAATCTGATTTCTAATTGCATTGCCATAGCCTAATGACTAATAATATACGGATTAATATTCTAAAGTAATGTACTGCGATCAGTAAACAGTCAACGCAAATATTTCCTCAGGGCACTATCCTAGGTCCAACTCAAGTTCATACGCAGAAATAGCAAATCGTTTGCATGTGTTTAAAATGATTTGTAATTGTAATTTCCATGTCTCCAAGTCACAATATATTTTCATGACTTTCCATAAACACTGAGCAAGCTTTAATATTGTGGATAGTTTTTAAAATTGCTTCTGAAGTTTTATTTTAATCAAATTATTAAATCATGGTGTTATGTGTTTCGTATCTGTTTGCTTGATTGACATAAAGGCTTTGAATCGATATTGAGATTAGAGAGAGAACCGTTGTCAAAAGAGTTGTAAATTGGTACTGACCGTTCCTCCAGCATTTCGTTGAAGGTCTTGGACTTGGCGCGGGGCTGGCTGGGCTCGTGCTCCATGCGCCGCACCTCCACGCACCGCTCTATTATATGCTCCACCCGCTTCCGCCGCGACGACTTCCAATTGTCCAGGTTCTGAAACAATGATGACAATTCTTATCAATTACAACGTCATTTACAACTTTCGCGTCTGTTTATATTGTACAGGTTATCTTAAGAATTAGTGGTAAAGTTAAAACCGTTAAGAAAAATGACTCATTGTATGCTATTGGCGAGTTTGACGGAACATTGGAATGAACAATATTTTTGTACTTCTCCGTTCTTCAATGAGAATATTATATCAACAGCTGTTGTATTTACAATATTTTTAGGCGAGCATAACCATGAATGGCATTGATGTAAGCAAATACTAGTCGCCCCATTAGACCCGATTTCAGTTTTGCCATCAAGGTTTTGATACCTCACTTTCTATCGTTATTTCACAATCCATTCATAGTACATAGATACCAACACACTACTACAATTAGCTTCGTTTATATCCTTAATACTAATTACGCTCACGAATTGGCAAAATTAAAAGTAGAGCAATTAAATTCAAACTTACATTGAGAAGTCTATCACGTAACTTTTTGATTTGTTCGTCCATAGTATAATTACTAATTTAATGCGCTAATTAGGTACAACGATGCGGTCTTTTCCACAGTTATGATTCAACTATTACTCGTCTAGAACTAAGATGTTATTTAATCTATGAACTGAGATAACGTTTGCATGGTCGGTCAAGGATGTTTGTGTGTTTATCTTAAATCTGTTTAGACAGCTAATGAGGGGAGACTGGACTAATTATATATGCGGATCTAGATTAAATCTCTAGGTGATTTTCCAGGTTCATTATTTAAGGTACGTCATTTGTTTTGATGGTGTTGTTGACTGTGGAAAGCTTATTATGTCAAGAAGTAAATATTTAAATGATAAACTGCTCAAAGATGGATATAAAACGCAAATGTTGAAATAGAAACAAGATGATTGTCAATTGTAAATTTCCCAGAAGTGTAAGTAGTAATAAGTAAGTAATTCAAATTTTCGAATGCTAGTAAATTCAAACGGTGGTATTTCAAGCGTTTATTTTTGCCTTTATTCATCAACGAGAATAAAAGTATATATGATCGTAAACCAATATGTTTCTACGTTATTAATTTACAGATTAAGTCTGATGTGGTCACGCTCTCTTCTCTTATGGGTGAAGGAGAAAACTCCGGTATTACGCTGTGTTAATTAGAATCAAGATAGAAATATACTTCACGGTTGGGTTTTGTTAGGGAGATGTACCAGCTGGTATCATCGAAGAGTTGATGAATGTTGTTTTTATCAGGACGTTGAAAGTTTTACCAAGTTAAGGCCCATAAGGATTATTTCTAGTACAACATTAAGCAATATGCTTAGACTCCCTTCATCATCATTGTCATCGTAATCACTATTATCTTCATAGCAACCATATCTACTGCTATAACTTTCTGATTGGCCGAAACCAACATGTATTCAGCTACAGTACCGATGAGATGAATAGGGTTCAGTTATAATACAATATACCTATACTTTGCCTTTCAGAAGATTATTAATTTTGTTACAGAAACCCCTTATTTGGATGGCCACAAAGTGCATTATAGCTTAACATCTTTATTAGCATATGCATATTTTTAAAGTTCAGTTATTGACAGTGGCAACTAGTTACACGTTGTCGATCGTCGAGAGAGTGGATAGTTCTAGCTGGCATGTCAAACATCGCGTGCGCTGGTAGCAAGCATGTTTTTTTTATACAATTTCGCTTGCTAGAGTTAAACGCTGCCATTTTGTGTGCCGCAAAGTGTTAGAAGAAGCGGGAAAGGACTAACGTACCTTAGCTTAACTAAACAAAAGGAAAGCATTGACAAATAATAAAGTAATATAACAAAGTAACAGAGGAGAAAATTGACCAAGGACTAAACAGCAAAAGAAAAGATATAAATAAAATTACCACATATGATTAGAGATGCTACAAAAAAGACATTATAGTCCAGCTCAAATATTTCTTGTAACTTTGAAACAAATGAAGAAAGAAGAAGAATAAGTTATACCAATCTAAAGAAACCATCCTAATTATGTTTGATACATTTCCTAATTCAATAAATCCGCTACATCTTAAGCCATAAACCGTACAGCTTGCAATTTAAACCAATCAAACATTCGAGTGGAACTTAATAGACCTATTATTGAGTGGCGGCTAGGAAATACAGATATTTTTAAATCGCACAGTAGTTGCGCAAGAGTCGTCTTGGCAGCTTAACGATGGCTAATCTCGGCTAATCTGAGTAATGACCGCAATAATGGTACAACTGAAAAAGTATTGAATGTAAGAAAATGTTAGCTCTTGTTTGGTATGTTTTAAAGATCGCTTTTATTGGTATTCGGTATGTCAAGTGGTAGTTTATTTTTATCTCGCTTCTAAGGAAGCGGGAGGTATCCCAAGAATTAGGATTGAATGGATTAATCGCTGGTCAAATGGGGAAAAGCTTATCCAAAACCACAACACAACTTTGTTACAAGAAAATTCTTAACACAGATTTCCGACATCTTTATGACGATCTAGCAAATAAAATTCAACACCTACACAAACTAAAGTTATCTGGCTTCAAAAAACAAAACAAAATATTAATTACTTACAAACAACGAAACTACTAAGGCTTCACAAAAACAAACACAAACTTATACATAGTTAATTCCACAAAGGGCGGCTCGTTACACCGCCGGAAGTCGTCGCCGGGCATGCGTATGCGCACAACTTCCGCTTTGCGCCCGCGCAGAGGCAGTGCGAGCTTTGTTATTGTTTTGTTACGATCCACGTAATTGGCCGTAAGACGTGGACGGCGACATTCTCTGTCATTATGAGATGCTTCAAATGTTACTGAAGGAATCTGTCATCGAAGTAATTGGTTGGAAACGTGAGGCAGAATGGAAATGAAGAAAAAATATAAAGTATTCCGTCCATGTGAGGTGTGACGTTTTTGTTGTAGTTTAACAGCTACAGCTAAGCCGCAGGTATGTTTTAATTACAGATTGATTCAGAGATGCTTCACACATAGCTGGCTAGTTTTATTACGACGAAATATTAGTTACTTAAACTGTCTATAACTATTCTAACTATTTTTGTACATTATTTTTGCAGCTGCTTAAAAATTGGCCATTAGGATAGGTAATATAAATAGTATAAACTCTCATCACTAAGTAAACAGCAGAGATTGAGAAACCAAAATGAATTGCGTACTAAAAACAAAACGTGAACCTTGTACAAGTAAAGAAATTTACGAACATGTCTGTTTTACATATGGCGTAAAATTTACAGTAAACACGTAAACATGTCATGTAAACAACGAAACAAATAAAAACAAAACAATTTACGACATATAAATCAATACCCACGGCGCCATTACATGGGGGTTTTGAAATCGCTCCACGTGGAACTTTAACCTTGAGGAATACTTTTGAGTTCCAAAATTGAGAAAAACTTACTAGCAAACAAACCCTAAAGTGTAGAAAACAATGAACAGGCCGGTCCGACTGGAGTGATACTCAAATCATGCTTCACAGAAAATCAGCGTGAAACAGTCCTTGGGCTGTGTTTGTTGTGTGAGTGAGGTTGCTAGAATCTTAGTCCTTTCCCTCCACTTCCCCAATACTCCAAACCCTAAAGGGCGGCAACGCGTTTTTAACTCATCTTGTTGCGACGCCGCGCTGATTACCAGCATGTGAAACGATTGATTATTTGCTTAAAATGTATACTCAAAAAAATACTTTCTCATTGAGAAGGGAATGCTAGAGTTGTATGAAGTATGTCTCATCTTCTTGGGCCAGTACTCAATTAATATTCATCGGATATTAGGCCTATTGCTGGTATATTCTATCTCTGACAATATCACAATTGATAAACAGTAACACAAAAGTTAACACGGCGAAACACAACGCTGTGATTGTTTCACGCCGGGTTTCCGTGAGACCGTGGTATCACTCCGGTCGAGTCGACTCATTCGTGCCGCGGCATGGCTCTCCCAAACTTTAACCTTAGTCAAGTTTGGGTCAAAAACTTGGTTTTTAGAGAAGTTAAAAGATGACACAGTAACGACAAGTTTCTAAGTAAAACGTAAAAGGTAATATAGAGACTACGAGACATACAAACCCAGACAAACTACATACAAGGGAATAATTTTTGCAGAAAACTTCACATAAAGAACGTATGGCAATTAACCTGGTTTTAGCGCTTTCCAGTTCCATCGGAAGCCCAGTAATTAACGGCCATTAGGAAAAAAGTGAAAAACTTCACTCGCTGGCAACACTGAATTATTTTAACTGCCACCATGCCGATTAGGGTTGTCGGAGAGTCATTGCAATTTGACATTTACCGAACTAAGTCAGTTATACGTATTTTGTTAATCATCAAATTATGTAAGGAATTCAATGCTGTTCATATGGTTGCTTGCTCTATTTACTTTGGCAGAAAGTTAGATAGCACTTTTTGGAATTAAGGTATGAAAACCTTTCGACTGCCGTCTATATAAGACTCAATAGAAAATACATTGTGTTTAGTTTGACGTCCCTGTAATCGTAATAGTGCTATCATTAAGTTCGTGAAAGATCAATCTAGAGAATAAAACATTAGACGCCAGTAGTACACCTAGATGTTGAATTTTTACATCAAAATATTTTTAAAAAGACACTTATAATATACATTATGTCACCACCATCGTAAACCCAGAATATTATAGGCTTGTCAAATTTACTGAATAACAAATAAACGCGAGCATAAACAGCAGACGATCGCAGTTGAGCGTGAAGCTGTGAGAGTTGAGAGCGAGGACCACACGCCCATTGATAATTAACCTACTACACACAGCCATAATTACCGTAGGCTTGTATGTATGTAAAGCAGGTGACTAGTAGGGTTAGGAGTTATTAATATTCTTTTTTTTTTGAGGAATTAACGGATACCCGTTTCTTTTTCCAAAAAAGGGTACGGTTTGTAGAAGTTCCATGCTGATAAAACTAAAAAGTAAGACTGAAATTGTCAACTGGCAGATCTACTATTCTATTTTAACGTTTCAAAAGTAGGTACCTCTTAATGGTTTAGTTGGAATAAATAATTTGACATTTGTTTTAAAAAAATAAACTATATCGTTATGACATCGACATAGTATAGTCTTGTAAACGCGTTTCTTGTGACATAAAAAAGAAATTAAAGAAATGTGGTTGTAACAAAACTATGACTTCCCTTTTTCTTCGGTATTTACCATATCAGAATTTTATCAATCTTATCTTTTTAGAAAACGTCGTCCCACATAAGGCTTTCCTTTTGGGTTGTAAGTGCGTTTACAAATATACAAATTCACATACACAATCCACTCCGACAAGAAACGACAATTTGTGGTTCACACAGAAAGTTGTTCCACGCGGGATCTAATCCACGACACGTTGCACAGCAGCCAGTTGCCTAACCATGCAGTCAGCTCCGTTTCATAGCTAAATAATAGTATTTTTTATGGTATAAGTCAGCAAACGAGCAGACGGATCTGCGGAATGATGGTAAGCAATCGGCGCCGCCCATGGGCACCCGCAACATCAAAGGAGTTACGAGTGCGTTGCCGGCCTTTTTGGGGGTAGGGGGTTGCGGATATAAGGATTGGGAAGGGATAGGGGAAGGGGAGGGAGGGTTGGGCCTCCGGTAACCTCACTCACACGGCGAAACACAACGCTGTGGGTTGTTTCACGCCGGTATTCTGTGGGGCCGTGGTACCACTCCGGTCGAGCCGACCCATTCGTGCCAAAGCTTGGCTCTCCCACACTTATAGTGATACTTATAGATAGTTCTGAAGTCTTTTAGGTCTTCTCTATAACCTATTTAATTACAGTCTTGGCATAAGTCACATTAATTCTAAGTACTAAAACAAACAAATAATCCAATTGCCACATACATATCTAACGTCATTGGGCAGCCCTAATCCGTCTTTGGAAACTGGCTTCCTTATTGGTTCACTAAATGTGAGCAGAAATAAAACTGTAAGGAATGTTTTATGGTGATTCGGTTTCCAGATGAAGATAAAATACTGCAGCGGAACGCTCACTGCATAGCCAATAAGTTCTCATGCTTTGAATATAATGGATTTGTCACCTTGTCCAGTCATAGTTGGTGAATTTCCTTCGTAAGGTTTTTTTTGTGAGGGAAAAATCATCAAATGACTTCTCCCGCCCTGGGTAAGGCGATAGAGAGTGCCAGACACTTACTGGCTTAAAAAACTCAGGGCCAAGGCCGCAGTGATTCATTGCGATTATCCCGCAATTATAATCCCGCAAAATTTGGTAAAATGTGTTTTTATGATGAGATAATAACTAAGTCAACTTTGCAAATAGGCAATTAAACAACACTTTTACACGTCAAAATAATATACGGTAAAGTAGATGTTGGCATTTACTCTCTAACCAGTCTAGAAGAAATTCCGAAACAAACTCAAATGCAGCAGGTATAATACAGGTACATGAATCTTTGAAGAGTTCTTTTTTGTATTTATATTGTAACTACGCACAAATAACATGGAGTTTCTAGTATCTCATATGTTTTTATGACCGTTAAATACCATCATACGCCATCGATTACTTTCAAGTTGATATGGTATCAGCATAGCGTATACCCTTGCTCCACTTATTCATATGTAGGCAATATAATTATCATAGTACTCAGGTATATATCACAGGTACATGCCCTTTATTTTCTAGAACAGAGAATGCTGATGTGTTGTTTTTTTATCCACCGTTTTATAAAGGCTGGTTATAATCTAAACATGCTTCGTCAATCCTCGATCTTAGATCCTTATTTTAAGTATCATGTGAACAGTTGACTCACCGACTGCCAGTCCTCCTGCCTTTCAATGCGAGCAGGATCTGTTCTCTTCGCGAGCTCAGCTCTTCGAAGTTGTTCCCTGGCCCTGCTGCCAAGGTCAGCAGGTCCTACCCGCACGAACTGCAGCGGGTTTCCCGCAGGCTTGCCCGGGATGACCGCAGCTGTGTGTGGCCGCGTCGCCAGGAAGTCTGCGCTGTCTGTTGTCTGAAAGAGAGAGTTTATGGTGAGAAAATATTGATCATATAGTTCAAGATTAAGATAATAATATGTGTTTTGCTGAGAGCCAAACACAAAAACGGCTGGATCGAATTGAATAGTACATCCAAAATTTCCGATAAAAAAATCTAAATACAAAAATGTCTCTGGACGGGACGGTAACAAACAAATAGCTGACAGAAATCTGTAATTACGCACACAACACTCAATTGTTTCACACGCTTCAATATCACATTCGCTTCACAACACACGATCTGCTGCGTGCGCGAAACACTACCATTTATACTGAATCCTGAATAGCAAGCACTTACATGGCTTCCCGCGGTACAGTTCTACATAAGCCAATTAAAATCGTACAAATCAGTACATTCGTAATGTTGTCTACAACTACAATTTTAAATTAGAGAAATGCAGCCTACGTTGAAGATGCTGTCTAGACAACAGATTTACATTACAACTGAGAGAAATGTACAAAACCTGAGCCCACTACTAACACAGACACACTTTGGAATTCTCCTCATTCTACAAAGAAAAACGAAAGTTATTTTACGTAATTTTTCCTAACGAGTTTTAAAATGAAGGCGCGGTTAAATATTTCTTAATAATTAACGGGAACTTTAACTGATAATCATGTATAATTATAATGCTTTCCACGCCTCAAGACACGACATATTGGTCACTATTATGAAAATAATTTTAGATTTGTTCTTATTATTGGGCTTTGAGAAATTGAGAAATTTTCTTTTGATATACACGATACTGGCAAATATCTTGGTATATTAATGTGGATAACACGGGTCTTAAAAATATCATATTAACAGATGTTTGACAGCGTTGTGTTTCGCCGTGTGATTTTACCGGAGCTGAGGTCCAATCCATATAATCAATATTCCATTTATCATCATTGTCATCATCATCATCATCATCACCGATAAGTGCAGCATTGCTGACCAAGGCCTCTTTTGATTCGGACAAACCGTATTATATTTCTAACTTATAATCGGTAACTAGTATTTGTGGTGTTTAGTCAGTAAGAGTCTAAAACCAACACCCAGAGCGAGAGCAGTAATTAGTTGAAATTTCCGTCTTAAAAACAATGATTAGCGGTCTCATAGTGCCAAAATTCCATAAAGTATATTTGCAATAGAATAGCAAATTTAACAGGTATAAAATCTCGTAATATTATTTAACATTTCACGCACTCATTATTACACGGTAAGCCACGGCATGAATATTTAATAAGTATGCAGATTTGACGCTCAGACTAAATCGTTTCCATGTTATCTGAAGATCAAGGAAACGGTGCTTTTTGGTTAATTTTCCCAATTCGTAACGACCCAACCGTGGTTAATTAACAAAAAAACTGATTTAATAACGGTTTAACAAAAGTTGAGATAAAAAGCATACGATTTTAATTTGTAGGTTAGATATATCTACGTGTTGAAGTATGCTCTTAAAATATAGTAAAAACCGATGTTATTCCTAAATTCTGAACTGTTTTAATAGTTGTACACTATAAAATTGATAAATAATAAAGATTTGATTAATTTCTTTGGTTTTCTAGTTTGATATTAATAATTTGTTGCATGAAAAAGTCTCATGGCGGTCTAAATTTCCAAACTTTTATGATTGTACTGTAATGTAAAGAATGACATCCGATATGTACACAGATAAAAAAAACCTAGGCACAGGTCACATGCCCTTTTAAGAAAACATATTTTTACGATAAGAAAAGCAAACCAGAATTCGTATTTCAAAATGGTAAGAGAACGCACATGAATATACCCGAACCTACCAAAATTCTACGATAGATTTTGATCTTTATCACGGACCAAATAGAGTTGAAAACGAACTTAACAGGTTGGGATACCTTGATAAGCTATGCCTGCACATAGAGTATGTATAAAAGGAGTTGTAACTTCCTGGGTGCCATCAGTTAGGTTGACAGTACTTTCTGTTGACTTACGTAAAAGTAATGACAGGTACCGGACTAGTTTTTGTATTAGATTATTTTCTTTATGAGGAAGAATCTGTTGGTTATAATAATAATAATAATTTTGTTTTATAACTTGTGGCGTACTTATCTAATGTACTGTTTATTAGATGTTTAACCGCAAACTTAAAGCATTTAGAGGTTTACCGTTTTATGGATGACAGTTTGTTATGAGGTATTGAAGTTGGGCAAAGGAACAGTGGTATTTTGGTTCAAGAACACCAAGTTTTCACTAGTTATGTTATGAGTCATATTTTTTTTCTATATTGTGATAGGTCAGCAAGCCAGCTTGGTACCTGATGGTCCATCGACAACCACAACATCAGAGGAATGCGCCTGACGAGCGCATTGCCATCCTTTGGGGGATTAGGATTTTAAAGATCTAGGAATCGAGGAGGATTTAATTTATTGCAAAATTATTGCTATGACAGTATTCGTAATTCCAGAATTTGGTTATTTCCAAAATTTCTAAAACCAGTCCTTAAGTTACATTTAACTTCGCTCGACCATAGATCGGAACTGGAAACCCTTTGTAGTCACTCCCGCTATCACTCATTAGTAAGCAGTATAATTTTAAATCAACACCAATACCGTCAAGTGTAACCAAAGGCCAGAAAAAACTACCTACATACCAAGACTCGCCAAAGATTTACTACAAGATTTGAATGTTACATAAATATTACCGTTTCCATTGGTACCATTCCGACACTTGGCGAATACGTGCGGAATAGCAAACAGACCACAGCATTTAAGTTTCACATATTTATTCGAATCGCGATCGCTTCCTACACCGGATGAATTAAGCTCATTGCATCTTGAACGCTGTGGCGTAAGCCTCTACCGTAGAGCGTAATAGTATATTACATACTACATAATATAATACGGTTGAATTTCTCCAAAGAAATATGCCATGGAATATATGTGGGTATTTAAATTCAAATCAAATTAATGTGTCAGTAAGATGGATAATGGAAAAATATGGGGTACCTACGTATTTTTTATTGGGTTGTATAAAAAAACATTTACATAATGCGCAACGATACATCACTTATGAGTATAAAATATAGGTACTAAGTCGTGACGTCACACGATATTCGATATTTAAAATTAATATTATTAATGTCAGTCTTTTTTAACCCCACTTATCGAATGAGCCACATGACGTTACAAAGCCGAACAACGTAGTTCTCCCGATGAATTTTCAATTTGTCAATTAAATTATCTTCAAAATTTTGTTTTGACGTTCAAAAGTGCCTGTAAAGGTCTAATTGGAATAAATGATTTTTGACTTTTGACTTTTAATTATCTAAGGAGGATCAAACCTATGCAGAATAGGCATAGGACAACATTTAAAAACGAAGATACTAACTCAATAGTTTCACTCAAAAATCAACATTTTATACGCAGGCGATCATTAGTTACCTATTTGATATAACAAACCTCCTTATCGAAAAAGGAGTTTTATATTCAAAATGAGGTTTGAACACGATATGAAAGAAAAATGTTATACTGTATTAAAAACAACCTTTATTTTTCAAATTATGTTTTGTTATGAAAATCTTTCTAGTATTCGTAAACTAATCCTGCTACTTATGACATTGATTCGGTTGATTGCATGATACATACCGATATTTCTTGTACGGACCATTTAATTGACAGATAGATGCGTGACTTCAGTTCGTATAGATCAATCGTTGCAATAATTTGTCATATGACATGACATTGGCTAATGATGTCATGTATATTTAATACTCGTTCAGAAGATGATGCTTAGGTCATCATGATAGTAAAGTTTTATCTGTATATAATGAGATGCAGTGTGTGGTAGAAGATGGCAAAAGAACTAAACATTTTTGTTGTGGTTTTGAAAAATAAACATCATATATATGTCTAGTAGGTTACGAGTTTGGATTGCATCTGCCAAATTGTGTAATTTGCGGTCTGACACCGGTGACTAGGACGACCACAGATAACAAATAACAGTGCACGCTGTCATTGCGTAACAAAACAATTCTATGTTTATAAGGTACGAGAGTGCCGGAGTACTAAGAAAGTACGGACAGTGAAAGTCCATAAATGTTAGAAAATATTTACCAACAATCTGACGACGGCCGTCAAACACGACACTTTCACTATCAATGGCAATCACAAAACAATCGATCGCTTCGATCATGGCCCAGTATCACGACTCCACAGCCCAATCATTCCGACATCATGTTAAAAAAAAACTTACTATAAAAGAAAGCGGAATCCCGTGACAAAGTTCACACTGGCAGCTGCATTCGGGGATTTAAATATAGAACATGCAATCCGTTGGGCGTTCTATATTTCCGTTCGGTATGCGGTTTAAATTTAGAACCAGACTTAGTTCACTGTTCGACACTGTCGTTTGTCACTCGCTCAGTCTATTTATAAAATTCTTAAATAATCGATTGGTGAAAAAATAATCGATTTAATATTTACGTTTTGTTTCATGTATCGAGTGCGATGGTTGGGCGTTAACTGCGTGGAGAACTAACTTTCGCGGTTTTCCAAGCTACTGAGAGAGGGGAAAGTAACGTGTTGTGGTTGATAATTAATGCATTATTTTACCTGTGGATACAAGCGTGCTTTAATTGATACGTCGATTTGATCTTGCGTGTTCCAAGATAATAATTTGTAGCGTTTTGTTAATTTTGACGGAGTTGATGGTTTATGAACACATTAAAATGGTTTATAGACGATATTAGTTTGAAAGGTTGGCTTGATGATGGGTATTAAAATAATTCCCGTATTATGTGACAGTAATTTTTTATCACATCGCATTTTTGTATTGGTTTTCTTCGTTCAATCAATGTAGTACTAAATTCATGTAACATGTTAAGTACGCCTGTTTTGATTAATTAATCAGCTTATGTTGCAAACAGGGCATCTAATATTTATGGTCGAATATGTACAAATATAACATTAAACCTTGTTTGAATCTTAATAACAACAATCACATCGACACTCAGGTGGCCAAAGACAAATTGAGAAATTCTAAAATGGCGACCTACAGCTATTTATAGCATTCTAATTTTAAACAACTGTCACATTAGTGTGATGATTTGTTGTTGATTATAAAACGAGAGACTTTTTTATACAAAGTGACACGAAATTATTTGCCAATGATTATAGGGCATTGCACTTATGAAATTGTCGTTGATAAAAATAACATGGTGTAAGACTTTGAAAGGTGCAATAATATCTAAATCCCTGACCTCAAATTTTATTTATTGTTAAATTATGTTTTTTATTACTGTAATTTTTTGTTTTTTTAAACTATTTTGCTACGCCCTAACATGGTCCATAAATGTACTGTAGCTTTAAGCCTTGTATACCTACCACCTATAAAACACTTCGTGGAATGCAAATAAATTATATGATTTTTTGCTTTATGATATGTACATCGATACTATTTATATGTTTATAGAAACTGTAATTGCGTAATAACACAAACGAAATCGATAGCGACTGATAAATACAACACAAAAAAGAAATAAATATCTACATTTCTTCAACAAAAACCTATCAAACATCCAAGAAAAACAGTCGGCCATCTTGAGAATATTTTCGCGTAATACAATATCATAATTACTTATAGAAAACAATAGAATTCCATTGTGACATGAAAACCTCATTGTTTGAGTCTGACAGACTAGTTCTTACTTACGCTGTAAACCTCGTCAGACCAGTCTCATTGTAGTCAGACTACTTACTTATTGACAGATTTATAGTGCACACTTGCTCGTGGCAGAATGTTTTATTGTTTTTGTAGAAAATAGGGGTTACAACAATCTATACTTATGAAACCAATATTAAAAATACAAGGATTTAGAAAACTTATTCTAAAAACTTAAAGGAACTGCCAAAAGGTACGTACGAAAAACATATTTTACTTTAAGCAACAATTCTTATTTATGATGAATCTTATTTTAATTTACAGCAGTTGTAGATCATCAACCATGAAAGGCTCTGTGCTAATTATACTATTTTATACGTATTATTTAAGTCCAAAGGCCAATAAATAAAACGGGAGTCATTTACTTACCGAAAAAAAAAACACAATACCAAATAAAAAAATAAAACCCAAATTGAAAATAAAATAAAAACTACGTTCCTCAAATCGTTCGAAAATTCAAATTTAAAAATTCAAATCCTTATTCCATAAAGGTCTTTACAAAGCCTAGTGCACACACAAACTGACAGTTAGCACTAGTACACACTACATGCACTTTCACCAAAATCGTGAGCGTTTTGTTAAGACTCGCACGTAATCGACATGTATGCGGTATTTTCATACCGTGTGGACGTGGCTTTACTTACAAATGGATGTTATGTACTTTTCGTCTTTCGAACGGAATTACAAGTGGCGTTAATACATAATATGGGGTACGTATAATGTACTCGAGGTGTCTTATTTTTGAGTTATTTAAATTAAGTTTTATTTCTTTTAGAAATATAAAAGTCATGATTCATTGTACACGTAATGAATGTTTTCTGCGATCAATAATATTATATAATTTTCGAAAAACATTTAGGTACAATTCTACTAAAACCGAAATAAAAAGAATCTACTACCAAACTACCATGGTTTTTGTTTCCAAATTATGCAATAGCTAATATACAATTATGTAAACATAAGTATAATTCTGTGTATTTTGTATATTTTTACATAGGTTTACCGAATATTTCTAAACTGCTTTATCCTTGCACTATAACTGCTGCACTCTCTGCATCACAAGGTAGGCTGGTGGAGAATGCTCAATGCATTAAGTCCGCCTTTACAATGTTTTGTGCATTATGTAATAAATAAAGAAATAACTCCCTAAGTTGGGCGAGAGGGAGTGACAGACTTACTGACTAAAACCCACTCCATTCCTTATCCTGTTTCGATCCAGGGCTGCAGTACATTATTCATTGCGATTGCACTCGCAACCCAGGCTAGGTATCATATTGACCCATCCACCAACAAGACATTCACGTACAAATTACATATACGGTAATCAGCATACAGATCTATAGTAATATCAATATTACACGTAGGTTGCGCAAACGCATATAAGCGGTAACTCTCTCCGCGTAATTTTAATAATGAGACAAACATATTGATTACACTGATTATCTTGAGAACTCTAGATAAAATAATGTTTATTAGTTAGTCCGTTGTGATTACGTGAAAAGAGAAAACTAACTAGGTAATAAGAGAAAATTAGTTTTTCTTATCCAAACAAAACAAATTATCTCTTTGTATAGAAAACGTTTATTTTACTCACGACTTCGCTGATATTAAAGTATAAAAATGGAAAACTTCATCAAAATCGGTTGCACAGTTTCGGAGTAACAGCGAAAAATATTTTTACAGTACCTATTTTTTGTACATAGAATACAGACGAATACGACGTTGTAATAGATATTATCTCGTCTATAATAATATTTTCAAATCTTACTTAAATGTAATAAATCATTAGGAATGACGGCATTAGCTGCTTACATCAAAAATTAATTATACGACCAACATTTATCACAATTTCTGCACCACCCAGAAACGCAGCAAGCTTGAAGACACAACATGTCAGGGTCAGTAACTCCCGACATCTGACCCTATTGTGTGTTACGCAACACAGATGTCGCTGCGTGCGTAGGATGCGCATGCGCCGGTGTCGTACAGTATTAATGATCGGAGTTATGATACTGCTATAGTAGCTTGAAAGATGGTGTGTTAGTCGATTAGTGAAAAGATATGAAAATACATATATTTGATAGTGAATGCATTTATAATATTTTATAAAAACATTTTAAAAATCGATAATCCCTAATGGTGTTGTGTCCGATTTTAATATTTTTGGGGAAAGCTTACAGAGGTCAAAATTAATTATACTCGATTAGTGTATTTCCATTCAAATCACCTTAAGATTCCTCAAGTACACCGAAAAGTCTAAACCTAAAATACCGAAGCTAGACTCGAGTTCCTAGTTGTAACGCCGACCTTTGGAAACGGTAAGTGTCAAAGTTCGATGCCAAAGAAAGTGAACCTAACTGTGATATTTGATACTTGTTAAATGTGATACCCGGTGATAGTACCCGGATACTCCGGATAGTCAGGATGTAAAGGATATTGTGGTATCCGCATTAGGTTGGCTGTTAAAGAGAGATAGGTATGGTTTTTATGTACTCATCTAGGTTATAAAATAACTATGTGGATTTAAATGAAAGACTGACGAAGATAATTATGATCATTAAATTAAATATTAACGGAGTATTAATTTATGTTTGATCTATATGATCTTAGTTTTTGTTTATGCAAAATTGGAATTTACTTCAATCTAAATAGGGAGCGAAATCGATTAACCGAACCTGATATTATTATCCTAGTATCTGCGACTCCTTTAACAGGAAGTCTACCAGTATTACCAATCGGATACCTATTAATTTATTATAGGGCAAATCTCTCTCTCTCTCTCTCTCTCTCTCTCTCTCTCTCTCTTTCTCTCTCTCTCTCTCACTCTCTCTTATATCATGTGATAATTAAAAATGAAATTAGTAACAGAGTTAATTCATTGAAAACGTTTAAAAGCAGTTAATGACATATGGATATGACCGCTTGTGACCTTTAGTTCCGTGTCGTAGTATTCGTAAGCAATCAAGCGATCGCATTTTGCATGCAACGTAATAACAATCACAATTTACCATGCAGTGCATACTGCAACAGTAAAACCACCCACTCAAAAACCTATGCTTAATTTTTATGTATTGTTATTTTTTATAATGCATCTACTTTTTACCACTTTTAAAGTTCATAGTCATAGTCATACCGGAAAGAAGTTATTGTGACTATGCTAAAAAGATATTAATTACAACTTACGCCCGCGGCTTCGTCCGCGTCATAGATAAAAAGTAGTCAATGCGTTAATCCAGGGTATCACATCTTTACATACCAAATTTCAAACAAATCGTTGCATCCGTTTTTGCCTGAAGAAATAATAAAAATACATCCATACATTCTGAAAAGCTTCACATGAATATCAACAATGTAAATAAAATATCTTAATCGATATCTTACTTCAAATCTGTATAGTATCAATCACCAAAAATATGGAATAATAACAAACCTAAATCTGATACCGTTAGAGCTGATATTCCAATAAAAATCTCAGTAGCTTCACTTCTAAACAACGATCCAGTGTGCCCAATGCTATTCACCTCATCCAAGACACCGTGCAGGCCAATGACCTTAGACATTGCATCACTGATAAAGAGTAAAAACAATTGATTCTATCAATCAATGTTACACTATTATTGTGTGTACTCGGAACTTGAGATTTGTCGTAGAAATTTGATAGGAGAGAGTGAGGCAGCCCACAGTACAATGGACAGCCACGATAGGCATTTACTTTTACTTTGTAATTATTTACAAACTATCCTTTATGTACTAGGACGGCAAATGAGCAGATGGATCACCTGATGGTAAACAATCTAGCCCTGTGGGGATCAGGGTTTTGGAGATTTACACCCGGTTTTTGAAAGGCTTGTCAATGCTAAAATTAACTAATTTCCTGTTAAATCTCTTGATCTTCAATCATCTTGATATTCATCTTCTCAACCATTCAGATGACTTGAGAAGAGATTAAATTGATTTTAACATTGATCGGCCTTTCGGAAACCTGGTGTTAGAGATTGGGGAACGGAACAAGAATTGGAACCCCGCTCGCCCTCAACGAAACGTGTTGTTTCACGCCTTGTGGTATTACTCTGGTCCAGCCAACCGACCTGATTTTTTTTTTCCCGAAGCATGGCTTTATCATACTAGAGCTAAGGATTTGCAATATTATCCTATCTAGCATAATATCACAAAGAGAGTGACCTTTTACAATCTTCTTCTGGCTAACAGATTGAATTACGCGACTGAGATATAACATATCTCCTACATAGGTACTACCATCATCAACAATTTCCATACTCTTCGTAAGCTCCAAAATCTCAAGGACCGTCTCAATTGAACTTACTGCACACTTCCACTACAAACATGCGCAAGAGTGGGTGTAGGTCAATGACCTCGCTATCGGTCAGACATTATTTGCTCTGGACACGATGGCCGCGATAACATGCCTCTCGTATTGTTGTACTCACGTACTGCACTACTCTTGAGGTGCGTATGCGCACTCTGTTGATTTATTGACGTTCCTTGCTAATGTTATTGTCGTAGGCGTTCAAATAAAATTACTGAATTACATTTTAGTAGTAGTAGTTAATTTATTGGAAAACTATCTTCTGTCCACAGCTTTACCCGCGTTCTTTGAACAAAAATTACTTCACGTGCCATTCCAGACTGTTAGCTATCTCTATGCTATATTTTATCCAAATCTATTCAGTAGTTTTTGTGTGAAAGAGAAAAGAAATGACAGACACCTCCACAAATTCTCGCATGTATAAGGCAAAACGTAGTCTGAGTAATAATAGGAGTAAGATCAATAAGGTGAATAAAATACAGGCCTTTATTTATTTAAAACATTAGCTCAGACGGACATAATTTAAAATGAGTAAAGAACAGTGTCATTACGAATAGAGTTTGGGCATGTCAACGTGAATTTAGAAATTGCACCGATGAATCTAAAAATTTAAAAGCAACTAGAAGCAACATATGCATAGCACAAATCCACCAACCGTGTAGAACATGACATTTAATCTGTACAAAAGAATCATTTAAAAAAGATAAAATAAGTATCATAGACATTACAGAGGTGTCATCTAACACGTCAATATTAATTGTATGACGACAATCACCAGGATGACAGATGACACACAATTGACACCGCCCTTGTCACCAATTCCCAGAATAAAGAAACCTAAGCACTGTCTCAGTGTGGGAAACACGGTGATTAGCGGTGTCACGCCATTAGGGAGGAGGGGGGATAATAATAATAATGAGAAGGTAATTCTTTACGTAATAAATTGTACAGTTATGCCGCGACACTGTCTCGCAAAGTGTCCTTTTTTCCTTATATTACTCTTTTTTATATTGTACTAGCGGCCCGCCCCCGCTTCGCACGGGCTCAACTATCTCGCTATTAAAGGGTCACTTTTTCCCAATCTTCCCCTCTACTTTTCTAATATTTTCTTGAATAAGAACCTTCTCCTAACAATGACAAACACAAAAAAAAAGAATTAGCAAAATTGGTCTAGGCGTTGTTGAGTTATGCGCTTACCAACACATTTTGCGATCCATTTTTATATATAAGATTACCATGTTTTTTTTTTGTTTTTGTGTTTTTACACTTGATTGTTCTGTGTCTTAAGTGCGTCCTAGACGCGAATAAATACTTTTTTCTTTCTTTCTTTCTAATTGTTGTTGTAACAGTGTTTTGTATGTAGTCCTATTATAAGTAATAAGTTTTGTCTGTCCATTATTTAACACATTTTGATATGGTCTTAAGATGATAAGGAAAGGATATAGAAACTATTTTAATTTGTTCTGTCCTATTCACGGAGCTACATCGTCGAAGTTGCACAAACGTAGGTACTAGTATTCCTGTATGAGAGTACTGAGAGTTCTGTATAAAGCGTTTATTGAATTTAAAATCTTATTTTCCACATGAATGAAGAAGTATATCATCCTTTAAAGAAGTTTCCACATATCACACGCAGTTTATCATTCCCATATTTACCTTAACATTCCCCAAACGCCATGAACCAAGTACTAAGACGCCGACATACACTTATCAATTACAAACACATGTTGCAGCTTATCGTGTTATGAAAGAACACACCTTTACTAAGCTTAATGAGGAATCAAAGAGTTGCATTGAAAGTGAATGTTGAAAGATTCTGGTGTTGTATTTGTAGTTGATGTTATGTTGGGTTGAGGGGCAAGCGCAGTTATGTACCGGGGCACCAGAAGCAGGAGAAAGAAAAAAGAAAGTTTTAAGTCTAAGGGTCTAGAGACTCCCTCTCGCTCCAGCCAGGGTGAAAATACATTTGATGATTTTCTTACAGTGCTATTAAAGTTCTGTGATGTGCTTCGTTAAGCAGTAATCGGGCTGATGATTAAAATAAAATAAAAAACGTTGCCCCACACTAGGATTTTCTCCTGTGTCGTGGGTGCGTTTACAAACATCACATACACATCATGATGATGATGTATATGATGTTTTCGTGAATTACTATTTTCGTGTAGATGGGAAGTTGTGGAAGGCAAAAATAAAATCAATGTTCTATTTAACTAAGTAGTAAAAGAATTTTGAAAGGCTTAAATATCACTGCCTATTGAAATTATCGACTGTTTTATACACCAGGCACTGATAGCAACAAGTATAATATACTTAACATGTTTGTGTAGATAAATAACTAATCATTATTTGCCAAAGAGAAAAGTACCTTATGGAGACCTATTTGTAAACAGAACAAACCTAAAACAGCATAAATGAATCAAGTATCCGTGCTACTTAGAGAGTTTGCAAATCGAAACCGAAAATATATTTGCAAGCTCCGAAAACAGGTTACCTTTCTAAATGCGTAATTGAGAACCGATTAGTCTGACCCACATCCCAATTCCTAAATCAGGCCGGACGTTAGGCCCATTAAATCGATCCTATTTCCGTGCTTCCGAAAATTGAACCAAACATGGCATGGAACGAATCACCTTTTAAAAAAGAATAAGCAAGATGACCTAAAATACAGATTGTGATGTGGTTGCTAAGCATTGATTTTTGTTAACATTAAAAAAGCGCTTACCTTCTGGGGGTGAAAGACCGGGGAGTATGGGATTCTGCCTCACTTAAACTACCAGTGACCACCCTCAACACATATTAAAGACCAAAGGTCCTCTTACAGACCTACTCCGAAATCCTCATGGTGCAACTCCAGCTACATCACATCCCTAGGGAGTATTTACTAAGCTGTACGATCATTTAGTTTGATTTCTTGGTCACAATTAGTATTATACTAATCGTCTTGAACACGGATTTGGAAAAGTATAATACTAGGCTAGCCTTTTCTGACTACAAATCATAAATATTATATCTTGATAAAATTAAAAGCCCTTTATCTTTTAAGCCATAACCGGACGAGATTTTATAACACACGTCAAAGGAATCTACAGTCAGTAGTCACGTAGTCACACAAAAGCCTCTATAAAACATATTTAGATAAGTTATACACACAACACGCACTGCTTTCGCTCATTGTCAAAGGGAAACCGCGACACACAGACAGACAAAGAAATTTCACATAAAAAAAATGATAGAGATACATTACGATTCACTAAACGTCGACTCAATGACAAGTACTAAGTACATTTTAAAGGTATTTGTGTAACAGTTTCGGCGCACACGCACGCACGTCGTCCCACTTCCTTCCTCACATGACAACTGACATGTTTTGACAGAAGGTTTGATCGGTATGCGTGTGCGCATCTTTCGGGGAATGAGCGAAATGCGTTGTTCTTGTCAAAAATGTTATGAGAACATAATAAAGGATGTTTTTGCAAATTCAATATTTGGGTTAAAATGTTCAAGGGTTTGAAATTAATCGTAATAAAAATGTTTCATTAATAATCCGAAACTCAAGTTTAAAAAAGACTTTCGTACATTAGTACAGCAACTTGATTAGGTTATTTGAGTTTGATCATACCTAATTTCTAGCTCATATCAATTCTTTATATATCAAACGAAGAACTTCTTCACTAACACACGATCTCTTAGATTTTATTAGATTTCGTGCTCCTTCTAGGTACCCTAGGAATATAATCACGCCGCTTTGCCCGCCATTTCGAAGGTCCGTGCTTGGCTCTAACTCCCCTATCCCCAGAATGTGCAGGGTTCTCAACAACTGGAGTGAACTGATAGACATACACCATGACAGTATTAATAGGATTTTAAAAGTTGTTGTTGTTGTCATTAATGTGTAATTGATTTATTAATATTGTATTATGATTGCCACAATTCTTGTACTAGCGGTATTAACCTATAATTAATTGTAACACAAGTGTAGGATCACATATTACTTGTAAGATAATGTTAAGGTATAAACAGTTGTTGGTCAATCTCAAATAAATAAACACACCAATTTACAACAAACAACTGTCACACAAACCTAACCTTCTGATATATATCTATATAGCAATCTATTCACCAGACAGCCATCAGCCATCCACTTTCGCTGAGGGATTCAAGAGGGATTGAGAGCTCGTTCCTAATCCCTGGACGATATACAACTGGTATCAAGTTAATAAGTAATGAGTTTTAACTTTCTCCTTTGTAATACGATTAAAATACTAAGGATACTGCTTGGGGGGCTTTCATTGCGATCTGGGGATTACTGAGTGGAATGTAATGGTGTATCAGTTTATAATAAGATGAGTTTATAACACATATCTTTTAGATTTATGTAGGTGATGCTGGCAGCTAGTATAATATTATCAACTTGCATAAAGATGAAGAATACAATTAATTTTTTTTATTGCGTAACTTGTATAATGTTAATTATGGTGTCATATTATACCTCTTTTTTAGACACAGTAGGGTTTTTTCCAGTGTCGTGGGTGCGTTTACAAACATCGATTTCACATCACACCAAACCTAGACTCGGAACAACAATTTGTGGATCACACAAAGAGTTGTTACGAGCGAGAACCGAACCCGCGACACGTTGGTGCGGCAGCCAGTGGCCAACTGTATAGTGTAGTAGTGGCAACTTTATATCAAATGGAATAAAATTAAAAGTCTTTTAAGAAATATTATCTTAACTTTGAAGACTGCCAGTTTCTGTACAATTAGCGAAACCTTGATCAAATTCCATACAAAATATTTTTCGTTATCAACAAAATAATCGATGTAGCAATCACGGTATACACCATAGACCACAAATTCCATGTTTGTTTAAACGTATACTTTCTCTCTTCAAGGTCGTGTGGTGTCACCATTGTTCATTGTGCATTGTTACCTATGGGAAGTCGGTACGAATGGTGCTGTATCAACTGATGGTGTCTCTCGGAAATGGTAGGAAGGTTATCGCGAAGATTGCCTGAGAAACTGACGATATAGTTAGGTGCACTTAATTACTTTAAGATTGCTGTGACTGCGACAGATGTTTAATTTGTTTCGACGTTATTTTACTTAGTACATATATTATTACACTTCATCGCAACAAAATGAAATCTGAAACAAGCCCCCGTTTATAAACAAGCCGAGTGTTTGTCGTACATTGCAGCAAAAGACAGCAACATTACCTGCTCAACTACAATCTTGTGAACATTATGAGCAATGTACGATGAACCGCAAAATGCGCCGTGTCAGTGTAAACGAAGTCTTACATTTATAAAGCATAGAGCTAGATTTGACTCCTCTTTATTGGATCAATTTGTGATTTTAGTAATATTTATATTAACGCAAATTTAAGCCTCATTACAATAGAATATAGACATAGAAAACTTATCACGGTCCAAACGCCGACTCAAAACCTAACTGATTTATTCACATAACTAATTACATTATATTATACAGTAAAAAAAAAACAGCCAATTAACTGTACCTAGTCTCCAGGCTTGACCTGATGATCTACTTCCAACACCACCTGGATATTGACACAGCTGATGACGTGGTCTCATAATTATCTGGTTCTCTCTTATCAGTTAAATAAATATTTTGCCTACCTCAAATGTAGGCTAGAGGTCAATGCACTACGTGCAAATATTCGTGCTTGATGATGAGTGATTCTTTATGTTGTAGGCGTGTACACGAGCTGACGGATTACCTGATGCCCCGCGCCAGAGGAGTTCAAAGAGCGTTGCCGGCCATTGGAGTTTGAATTGAGAATGGTGGGAGAATTGGGCCTCCGGTAACCTCACTTATTATTTGTACCGAAACACTTTTCTCACATGGGGAACGGATAGCCTGAATCACAACTGTTACTTAAAGTCACGAAAAAATCACGAGGGAACCTGTCCTCGTGATTTTCTCCTAATATTTAGTCTGTGGTAAAGAGGATTTGATATATATGTATATATCCTTTATTCAATAACTAGCTCTCTCGCACGATTTCACTTCCTACTGCGGCTCCATATAATCGTAGCGTGATGTTTTATAGCCTTTAGCACTCAGGAACATTGTAGCTATCTATCAGTGAAATAATTTTGGCAATCCGACCAGTGGCTTCAACGATTACCCCCTACATACAAACTTACAAAATTTTACCGCTTTATAATATTAGTATAGATATCTCGTGTATACTACACTAAAAAAATCGAGCACAATAATGGCATAGGTTTCATAATACCGTGATCAAGATGACCTTACAAAAACAGTTTATTATTTAACTGAACCATAGTTAATGGTTAACAATAACTGACCTTAGTCACCTGACCGCGTAAGAATTTGGTTAATCGCAAACAAATGATTAACTACCTAACCTACTTATATTTAACAATGGTTTTACTTTGACATGGATTTAAGATAATTGTTATTTTTAATTTGTTTTGTTGATTGTTTTGATTAAAGATAAAATGGTTTTTATTGTTATTTAATTATAATATACACATGTTTTAGTATTTGTAAATGTGAAAGTAAGTAATAAAGTACTTGAAAACTTACAATAGTCCTATGTAATAGTTATTTAGGCGGTAAAAATGGCGTACGGGTTTCTTCTGTCATGGATTCAACCGTACAGTTCCATATACACATCACATCACACACAGACAAGGAACAACAATTTGTCAATGAATGGTTTCTCGAAACGGCGGCAGACTCGGTATTTACATGTACATATCTATATTATGTGCCCCTTCTATCACTTAGGAGTTTACGAGACGTGACGCTATGCATATTTCCCAAGTTACAAAAATGGAAAACTAAATAATAATGACGTACGAGATGCATAACTCAAATTACTTATTTTCCCATACACTCATCAATGACTTCACATAATTAGGTAATTACTTGAAAAGGGGGAAACCTAAATAGATACTTATTATTTATGCCACGGTTTCGTTGTTATTAAGTGAATACTAAGACCAGGAAAACGTAGATAATTAATAAAATAAAAAATATGAAGTAAAATACTAATTTTTGTTTAATATTTCATTTTTGGTTTCTGAACCAGTACCTACTTTCAAAAAATCAAACGTTCGAAATGTTGTAAGAAGAATAAATTAATATTGATAGTGAACTGCTTAATAATAGGTCTTTACCTATGAAATTGCCGTTCTGCAGTACTGACCATTTCAAATCACGTTTAGTCCACGTTCAACCCCCACAATCTCTACCCCCAGCCATATTCGACCCCTAAATGTTGTACGGATTTTCTTTTGCATGTTTTTTTATCTATGTTCAACCCTCTATGGACAGTTAAATACAAAAGATTTTTCTCATCTACCCTCCTTTTATTTCTGCTATCTTAAGTTTTACCTTAAGTACCCTCTATTTGTACCAAATTTCTACTATTACTTTGCAATATCAATTAGTGAAATTCTATCCCGTCAGTAGTTGTTCGATCGTTATCAAGTGCATTACTTTTGTTTGTCATTTCTTATCACAATGGCCGATATTCCGTCTACGAGTAGTGGTTTAATTCATTTTGATTTTGTGACTTCGAAGCGCGGAGGACGCGTGTTACTCTTAGAAGGTCATCAATATTACCAGAAAAAAGAATATAAGAATGGTTCTTCTTACTGGCGGTGTGTTAACTGGCCTAAATGTCATGGAACTACTACTATTATGCTAACTGAAAATAAAATTATGAAGTCAACAGTACATAAATGCCAAAAAAGTATTGCGAAAAATGAAGTCAGGAAGGCAATTTCGATTTGCAAAACAAAAGTTAGCGAAGATTTTAAGAAGACTATCCCAACTGTATATCGTGAAGCTGTGATTTCTTTAAAAGACGCAAGTGACGACACTATAAAAGAATTTCCGTCGTATAAAAATGTTAAATCTAACCTATATAAGAAAAGAAATATGGCGGTAGGTGTTAAAAAAACCAGATATGCTATAGCGACGGATGTCGAAGTACCCGACATTTTTCAAAAGTTTCTCCTCTTTGACTATAAGTATAAAAACAATAGAATAATAGCTTTCGCGTCTGATACGTCGAGGGATATAATAAGCAGAGAGAAACACTTCTTTGGTGATGGGACATTTAAAACATGCCCACGTCCTTTTTTGCAACTATATACGTTACACGCTGATGTAGGCAGTTCTGAAAAAGAAACTAAAATAATGCCGGTCTTATACGCTTTGTTAACAAATAAAAAGCAAAGTACATATAATTTGCTTTTTACTTTAATAAAAAAAAGTATCCCAAACTGGGATCCAATGAAATTCACAGTTGATTTTGAAGCCGCTGTTATGTCAACATTAGAAGAGAAATTTCCTGAAGCTTCAATAAAAGGATGCTTTTATCATTTCAATAGAGCTATATGGAAGAAAGCAGAACAACTTAATCTAAGCAAAAATAAAATCACACGAAAACATGTAGCTTTATTGACAGTATTGGCTCATTTACCACCGGAAGCTGTAACCGATGGATATCTTTATATTATGGAGGATAGTCCTACTGATGAAGCTGTAACTAAATTTAATGATTATTTCGTAAAACAGTGGTTCGAGAACAACCTAATGAAAGACAAATGGTGTTGTTATGGTGAAAGACATCGCACAACAAACAAGTTAGAAGGTTGGCACGCTATGTTAAATAGGACATTAGGTAAATCCTCTAACCTGGTTCAATTTTTAAAAACTTTGGAGGATGATTCTATTTATCAAAAAATTTTAAGCACAAAAACTAATCAAAGAAGACCAGAACAAATAGAATATGATAAGCGGATAAATAACATTGTAAATCGTTTTACAAGTGGTGAAATAATGGTTGATCTTTGTCTGGAGAAGTTGTGTCCATTTATTTTTTAAACTCTTCACACGCATAGTGGTATGTCAACGAATCGCCTTTGTCGTTTACCAAAAAGTCATGTCTTCTGAATAGCTTTAAAATATAAATTGTTACAAAAATAAATATACTTCTGTTGTCACTAATACTTTATTTTTAATATTATTTACCTAACATCTTGGGGTTGAATATGGACAATGAAAAAATGACCAATGTATTGAAATCCACGTTCTACCCCTGGGGGTTGAACGTGGACAACGTTTAGGGGTTGAACATGGCCGGGGGTTGAAATTGTGGGGGTCGAACGTGGACTAAACCTCAAATCAAAATAGTTTTTGTTAGGCTAAGGCTATTTAATTTTGTTTTAAAAACATGGGATTCTTTTTCCAAAAGTAGTCATTTGTTTATTGATTAGTGTTACATTTTCATCGCATTTCAAATTAAAATATTCGTTTAAATTTTTTCATGCAAAACGGCAATTTCATAGGTAAAGACCTATTATTAAGCAGTTCACTATTCAATATTAATTTATTCTTCTTACAACATTCCGAACGTTTGATCTTTTACAAGTAGGTACTACTTAGTTCAGAAATCAAAAATGCAATGTGACAAATAAATGATCTGGTTAATCCAGATTATTTCTGCATCAACATTAATGCAACTTGCAAAACTAATTAATTAAATTATATATTATTTAACTTAGACCGGTCTGAGATATGCAAAATGACATTTTTTTATCTTTAATGTCGAGAGTAAAAGTTACTTTGGTCAGCTTTTTTTTTACTTGCAATATGTTTGTGTACATATGTATGTATGTATGTATGTATGTATGTGAAGTTGATTCTTGTCTAAACTTTGAAACTGTGTATACATGATTAATTTTTTATAACCAGAAAAGCTAAGCTGTTTGACTACTCCAAAACTTTTAAAAATATGTTCAGTCCTGGGAGGTATAGACACACTAATTGATAAGAGCATGTTTAAAAAATAGTATTTATATTTAAATTTCATTGAATTGAATAATGTATAGTTTTATTTATAACCTTCAATTGGTACTTCTAAGTTTATACGAAAAACCAGGCCGGCAAACTTACTACCACACGAAATGAAAAATCAATCTATGAAAATTAAATTAAAAAGTACAAATTTTCCCTAAATATGAGCTCGACCTGGGCGTCTACTCTTATTCTACGAAAAACGAACTTTCGATCCAAACTTCGCGTGTTTCCTACCACAGTTTCAATTCGTTCCGAAATATCGTTCGAACGAAATTTTTTGACATTTAGAACCTACTCTAATCCTTATTAGCTCCGAACGAACTTTTGAATTTGACAGACGATTTTTCGGATTTTTAACTTCAAATTGACGAAACCAAAAGTGTTACCTTTTAATTTTCGTTTAGTGTGGATTTTGTATGAAAATTGTTTGAAATGGCTACAAGAATGCTCTAAATCGAAGCTCTTTTACGTGAAGAACGTGTAGAGCGTAGAAGGAACAACTGGCGCTACCTGCGCAATCTACTTAATATACCTAAGTCAAATTCCCGACTTAGAGTTTGTAGGACAGTCGCCTATTATTTTAGGAGCTACGAGAAACTAACTTTTGGAAAAGTTTTCAAACAAAAACTCATAAGTTGTATGTTATTGTTATGATATGTTTGCATGTAGGTACTCCGATTATTCGGAACGTGTTAGTTAGTTGGAAGGGGTAAAGAAACCAATTGCTGCGCTCGTCGCGGCACAAATATGTAAAAATGGGGAAGTAAATAAAATAACACTTTTGAAAACAATACTGAGTTTTATTTCCTATGGTTCTGCACTTATAAAACAAAAATAAAAAAAAAATATTAGGTATCATTTTAAATTAAATTTCAGTTTTCTATTAGAACAGATATAACAAGGAGTATCATTTTAAACAACTTATTAGCATTTTATATAACATTAAAGAAATATCATTACTGTAACACATCCAAGAAGCATTATTTACAAAATAATGCTCAAAATAAAAATAAAAATAATTGAACATGAGTGTAATATGAATGGCTTTGTTTTAATTCTACTACATTTTTAAAAAAATTGTTTTAATTAACATTGCATACATTTTTATCAAATTCAACGACAGGTTTCTTTTCAAATGTAAATAATTGGACATTTAGCTTCGACTCGCTTTGTCACACAATTTTCTTCCACCACTACATAGTCAATATTAACGCACAGCCATATTATTATTCACATTAGTTCTTTGTTCTTCCACATCCCTCACATGTTCTTCTAACACCAATTTTACCTTTTAGCACAGTCTGGGGTTGGAAAATTATTGTGTGTTTATAACACTCAAACCCTGTTTTTTTAATAATATCCATTTTTTATACAATTCAATATATACAATTCAATAAAATTCCTTTCACCACATATATTTATTGTCTTTTATAGTATATTTTATTAACTCGTACATTGATAAAAATAAACAATCTGTTGACATTAATTTTTTGACACATGTCGTGCACGGTCCGAATACAGCCATTTTTGGTCGTCATACATAACAACCCTTTCTTGGCATAAAATAGTACTCTTTAAATTAGTCGGTTATAAATGTCTGAAAAAGGTTTTTTATAAAGTAACGATGATAAATTACACGATAAATTACAATTCCGTCAAAAATAAATATATTTTTATTTTCTGCGTGGCATATTATAAGTAATAGTTTTACAAACCACATATATATTGTGGAATTTAAAGAAACAGCCAGAGAATTTGTAATTTTAACTTTAAGTAAAAACCGTAATTTACCACAAATCACATTAAAAAGAACCTACACAATTACATTCGTTCACGAAAATTATCTCTGGATCGAACTTCGTATGCGTGTCCGAAAATAAAACAGAGTAGGGTCGTCAACGTTCTTTCGTTCGAGTTTCGTTCGTTTCCGAAAGTTTCGTTTCGAAGAAAGAGAGTAGACCCCCTGATCTGGTGTCAGTGGTACGCAACCAGTCAACCAGTCCCACCAACCTAGGTACTAATAAGGTCTCCAATTGGGGCGATGGTCTCACCCAACGAGTTCCAACGGGCTCCGTTTCACTATCAGTAAGCTGTTACTTTTAACTGCTTCTTATTAAAGGTTGGAGGATTTGGTGCAATATGAAAGTCTTGGCTGTTGCTCATTGGTTCGATTTTATTAAGAAAGAACTCTTGGAATCAAGGGAGGAAATTCTTGGCAATAATGGTACCTATGGACGATCGGAACGGAATGACTTTTAAATATAGATAAATAATTAGGAGTTGTTGAATTTCGATTGATAAATCTATATTATGTAATATTACTTACTATGTCTTAACTAATATTGGTATATTAACAGAGCTGAAGAGATTGTTTGAATAATAGAAAGTGCTGATCTCAGGAATTCCTGGTTCGAAATGAATAGATTTTTTCTATTGGACAATCCGTTTGTCGGGGAAGGCCAGGGTTAAAAACTTCACGTTACGACCTATAGGAGCCGTGCAATGGGAGTAACTAATATATTTATAATAACGGCACGCTTGTTTTTATAATATACAAATGTATATTCCTAGTATACTATATAAATATTTATACAAAATACTATTCAATACTATTCAATATAAAACATTATTTATTTTTTAATATTATTATAATCAATATTAAATATTAATAATAAAAAATGTGAATCTAAAGATAATGATTACCCAATATTATTTATGCAGGTAGGTCAATTCTGTGTTAATTAATTAATTTTAATCAGTATAAAATAAATCATGTTAGTAGGTGACAGCTGTCTCCTAGGTCGTAATGAATTTGTTTACTGTAAGTGTGATTCATACGCAATTAAAATAATTTCTTAATAATATTATACATACTAAACTCCTTGGTAATTAGCATTACATTTAGAACTATTTTTTTTTCTAGTATAAAACAAATTCGCTTTCTCTGTCAGTCTGCATGCTTAAATCTTTAAAACTACGCTACAGACTTTGATGCGGTTTTTTAACAGTAACAGTGATTAAAGAGGAATGTTTATATGTATAGTAACATTCATTGGGTAGTTGAGAAATTTAGTATCAGCTTTGCAACTGGGCGAAGCCGGGAGGATCGCTAGTTTTATATAAAAAGATAAAAGATGAATAAAGATGTACTATATTGTAATATATGTACTTCCTGCTAGGAATATATACGAAAAGTTTGTAAGTAGGAATTAATGCTTATTACTATTTCACGTAAAAACTACTGAACGGATCGAATGAAATTTTTGGATAGCCCATAGGCTGCTTCGAAACTCATTCATTATTTCATTTCTAAAAACAAAAGACTGATGTTATAATACAAACATCACAACTAAACACTATCATAAGATCAAATTATGTAATCACTAGGACCCACATAAACGAAAAGAACCGAATTCAGTAGATCAACCAAAACCTATCTGTAAAATTAATTTATTACATTTTTATTTAAATACAAAATTAAGTCGAAAATTTAATAAAACACATAGACATACTGTAATAGGTTGACTTGCTGGCCACTGTGCATAAGTAGAAAAAGAAAGTTAATTGACCATACGTTTGAAGATGGCCGGCCGAGTCAATTGGATGAATAGGATCTTCCGTCAGGCGTATGGAGAGGGAGGGAGGACAAGAGGAACATCTGTTGAAACAATAAGTGGAACATGCACGGAAGCTTGTGATTAGCTGATCAGTATTGTGTAATCAATTTTACGAGTTCAATTCGCATAATCAAACAAAAGGTGCATCATTTCAAACTGCATTACTACATGGTATAAAGCAACGTCGCTATTTCTGTTCCTATATCCCTATGTATACTTAAATCTATAAAACTACGTAACAGATTTTGATTCGGTTTTCTTTAATGCATAGGAAGATTGAACTGGAAGATTTTATTGTATGTGTAATAACATCCATTAAATAATGAAGATATTTGGTATCAGCATTACAGTTTGCAATTCCGATACTAAGAGATTAATTGCCAAAATGTATGAACTAGTTTAAAATACTTATTCTGTTACGATTTTTTTTTAATTTTGAGGTTATTTTAAAGAATAGGTTAATGGTAGTAAACATGTCAAAGGAACCTTGAATTTAATCCTAATGAGAAGACAATTGAGATGATCACAATAGCATTTACAGATAAAAGAAAACAAGGCAAGATAACTAACACCAACTTGTAAAAACTAGCATAAATGGACCCCTGAACGTTTAGAAAAATCATTTAAAGCTAGACCATGTTATAATCTGGTTTGTTATAGCTTAAGTTCCAAGCGCGAGTTTGTTTGATGTTCGAACTTCGAACGATATGGCGTTTAGCCCTCTGATTGGTTGAATGACTTGGAGCTGGCCAATCAGAGCGCTGAACATCATAACCTTGTCGATCACATTTGCGTAACGTAATCTCGCACTCGAAATTCTATGCCCCATATAAAATTGGATATTCTCATTAAATTTCTAAGTATATACGCGTTTTAACAATTAACAGTCACAATAAAATATGTATTATATGCTAATACACAGTTTTTGTCTCTTTGTAAACAGTTTTGTATGGTTAACTAAATTTTTGGTTTCGTAGAATCCATGTTTACGGAAATCTTTGTATGTGCGATGTACTTGTTGTCTTTCTGTAATAATAGGCATTATGTTATGTAAAAGGAGTTCAAGAATAAATACAATGAACAATTAGGTTGTAGGTTTGTTGTGTTCCACCTCGAAAACGACCGAAGAAGTTCAGATGGTGTTTTGTTTTTAGCACAGGTTTTTAGCAAGTACGTTGACAATGTTTGTAATTGTGTTTCTTCAGAAAACATGCCAAAATTTAAGCAATGCTTCGTATGTATGATAATTTTTATTTAATTTGCAACGCTTATTGGCCATTCAAAAGTTGTTCTAATATTGTACAAAATATTTTTTTTAATTATATATTTTTTGTGTGTATTTAAGATGGTATGGTTTTGGTATGAAGTACATTTTACAGATACCTTTAGATTATTTAAAAGACAGAACAGACTTAATTCAAACAAAAAAATAAAGAGAGAATAGAACAAGAAAATGGTTTCGCGTAAAATGAAACTAGACAGGATATTTCTTTTTTTTTAAATATGTCACTTCTAAAGGGACGAGAAGAATCGACCATTTACTTTTAATAATGCAGCAAAAAATAATGGGTTAATTCACCAAGTTAAAAACAATATCTATATATATTTGTATTCCTAAAGACATTAGCTAAATTAAAGAATACCTAATTATTCGTATTATGGTTACTAGCATTCCGTCCACGGAAACCTACCTACCAGATATCGGAGGATATCACCCACATCCTACTTATAACCGCGATGGTTTCTATATGTATACGGATGACGTTTCGTCCCTGCTTTAGGAGTCTGTTTGTCTTTAACGTAAAAACTGCTGAACTGATTTGTATGAAATATATGTATTGACATAGATTAGTATGGAATAACACTTAGGCAATTTTTTTAAACCTGGTTCTGCGAGCGAAGCTGCTGGCAGAAGACTTTTTTCTGGTTGGGCAAAATGATCAAGTGACTTCTGTCGCCCAGGGTGAGTAAAACAGGATAGTTAAACAGCTGGAAGAATCCTCAAAGAGCCGATAGACCACCACAGACAGGGCCTTACAGGGCTGATGTTCAGTCAGCTGCGGGGCAAGCGAGACACCGCGGCCTAGACCCAGAGCAGGAGAAGGAACGGGGCGGGGTTTTAGTCAGTAAGAGGCGGACACTTCCTCCCGCCCGTCCATAGGCAGTAGAAGTCTTTTGATGATTTTCCCTTCACAAAAAAAGACTGCTGGAAGAAGCTGTTATTACAATAAGTCTCGAATGTTCAACAATATCTCAGCTAAAACCTCAGTGAATACACTCAGATATAGATAGCAATTATCAATTGTTTGTATAGTCGGCCATTGTTTAGTTTTTCTTGATACTTGAGGCCCTTTGTGGAGGTTGTTCACAAGGTCGCGTATCACAGTAATCGGCTTATCATTAGGTATTTTTATCTTGATTGAAGCGTAAGTGGATATTTTAAGGTGGTTCGTCAAGTGTTGAAGTATGTTTTAAATAAGTATGCTTCTTACTTCTCATGTAAGTAATTTTAGTACAAAAGTCTATACAGTTGGGCTTAAAATCCAGTTTATTGTGAACTCTGTTTAGCCAATGTTTCTTCTTATTCAACGGTCAGTGTATACTGGTTCGCGTAGGTCGATGAATGCAAGACAAGCTAACTGGATATCTGTGTTAATATTTTGTGTTTTTGGGTATCTAAGAAGTAGTTTCTAGAATTTTCCTCCTCATTAATCATATCAAATTAGCGTGTTGTCTTAAATTTTCTTTACATTTAAGAATGAAATTAGAAGCTTCACGACATTAGCATGGGATTAATTAATACGACATTGAAGATGTACATCATATTTTAGCGGAGTGTGATCGGAATAAGGAGTTAAGACATCGATTTTTTGGTAAAGAATGTTACAATATAGGTTTTTATATAAATTTTCTATCGTCTCCACTGTGTGAAAGAGTTAAAGTACTTATAAGTTTGGTTAAAGAGGATCTAAGGCGGAGATCATCTTTGCCTTAATTCTTCTTTTTTAATATTTTAATTTATTTTTGCTTTATATACGGAGCGTCATATTTGTAACTGCAAATAAGCTCTTTTAAATAAAGAAAAAAAAAATTAATACGACATCTAAATGTCTATTTTGTAATAACAAAAACTCTTTTATGCATTAGGTACATAAATAGCTCTTTTACAGCATTATTCTAATGCTAAAAACAAACGTATTTCTTCACACTCAAGTGTCACATTCCTTTGTTCGCAATTGTATGTATTTAAATAAATTTTATTTCTTAAAAAACAAATGAGTAGCCACTCGAATGTCCTCAGATGGTTTATTTTTTAATTCCACCTTGACACGACACGTCGGAGACTGAGTATTAATGGACAGACCATTAGACTTTCATCATCAATCATTTTGTTTAATATACAACTTAATATAATATCCATTATTATAATTGAAAACAAACGCATGACACCCACTTCAAGAAGCTAGGAATAAGATTTAGAGATTCTTAAATTTAAAAACCAAAAACTTATCCTACTAATTGGTATTATAAATGTGTTTTTATTTAACAAAATGGCTGAACCGATTTGGTTAAAGGCTACTTTTTACCAACATTGCACGCGATTGAGGCTGCGCATAGAAGCTAGTAAATCCTAAATAAATACATGTAGAAAAATGTTTTAAGCTACAAATATTACAAGTAAATAAGGCACAGAGATTTATTACAGTACACTTTTAACAGCAAAGAACAAACTATGAGTGTGAGAACAGGGCCGTATTATCCCTAAGACAAACTAGGCAAGTGGCATGGGCGCCAGATTGCTGTGAGGCGCCAGGTTGTAGAGGGACGTACAATCGTACATAGGAGGCGAAAAACGGTTAGTTCTCTCGCTCTCTATTCCTATCTCTAAAAAAGTAGTGGCGCCTTTAAGGTGCTTGTCTAGGCGCTCACTAGGTTCAACCCGTCTCTGCTTTAGAAGATGAAGTTCTAAAATAACATGTCAGGTACGCAAATGTTTACAAACGAAACATAATTCAATGACTTAGTTGTAACATATAGAGCTAGACGGACAGACAGACTGACAGACCTCCATTACTTTGTGTATTTGTTGCGGAAAAATGAATTAAGGAAATGACGTAAATATTTACATTGATAAACCTCTACTATTAAGAAAAAAAATTCGTAGATCTGTAAGCATGTATGTATGTGAAGGTTTTAAATCTTGTTTAATGGAAGACAGAGAAAGATGTAGGAGATGGCAACATTTTCATTATTCATTTCACCAAGCTTTGCAAATCAATTGTGTTACATAAACCTTATGTTTGTCCAATTAATTTCAATCTTATGCAAACAGCCCTAAGGTATCGATTCAAATTTTAATTACAAATCACCTGGGTCGCAAAGAGGCTTAAATACAAAAACAATGGCTGCCAAACGATTACGAAAATCATAAATTCATAATGATAAGTTATGACGACACGTAACTCAAGACTGATCGTGCTTACTCCCCGAGGCGCATGCGCAGATCCAACGCAAACACTTAAAAAGGTGTCTTCAATAACTTTCTTGATTAGGACGCTGATTAATAAATAATTTGACAGATAAAAGGTTGAATTAGACATCTTAATTATGCTTATAAACAAGCTAATTGTGTCGAGATGTGGCCTTGGTATTTAGCTTTGCAATAATTCTCGAATAATGGCTGAATGCCTGACATTCAGACGAGTCTGTCCGTTCAGTTCTCGACACGCCTATGCTGTGTTTGTCGCTGATTAGTTTTTAGATAAACCTTTATCTTGTATACAAGTCATGATGACATTTATCAAATGAAACATTGAATAATAGAATTATTTGTCGATGAAAGGACATTTTTCTAATTGGCTTCTTTGTAAATAGAGTTCAGGGTTGAGTGATCGCGGTAAATGCCCTTTATAAAGTTTGTCTTTGAGAGGCATAATTTTAAAATTGTAATAACTTGTAATCTTTATATTTAGATATAAAAATTTTGTGTCACGTGTTTGTCCGCGATGGACTCCTACTAAACCGATTTTAAATTTGATTTGCATTCCGTGTGCATTTTGATCCAACTTGAAAGATAGGATAGAATATTACAATATTATTTACCTTAGCCACAGCAATGCGTGGTTGGAACTGCTAGTACTTAAATATGATAATGCACGATCGAATGTTTTCCACTCCTACAACGTTCAACCAAAAATCAATGCAATAAAAAAACAAAACACAATTAATAAATTAGCATCCATCCTCTCAGTCTTGTACTAAAGGAGCTATGAAACCATCCTAGCATAACCTATGTAATACAAACAGCAAGTTCCTACAAATTGTAGTTACACACGCGATTTATTTAGAAACCTGTCTCTATTGTGCCCATGTAAGACAGTAATTAGTATAATTAGTATCACGATTCCACAGTCAACAGGTCTATTGAAGCATTCATAGAAAATTAACTATAAAGTATTACATAATCTAGAAGATCATTATAAGATAACTTCTCATTCAACCTTTGCCAGACACCCTGCGGATGTTGTCAGTCCACCTAGCTGGAGGGCGTCCTACACTACTTTTGCCTAGACGTGGTCTCCAATCTAGAACACGTCTACCCCAACGGTCATCGGTTCTTCGACAAATGTGACAGTTTGCTAATTTTTTGGCCGTTTTTGACAACTTTAGTTGGATGAGAAGAACTAGTGCTATTGGGGAGCCTTACGTTCAACAGCGGACGGAATCAGGCTGATTATGATGGTGATGATAAAAGACTTTTGGAGATAACAGCCCCAAAAGCTTTTTTACCATCATACATATTACATTAATAAATACAAAAGGCCATGATTAATAAACTTTCATTCTATGTTCCATAAAAAATTAAAGCTATTATAAATTCAATGACTGAATTATTTTTTGTAACAGTATTTCTGTAAGTAAGCCAAAGTGTAATATGAAAGCTAATTTTAGAGTAGATCCACTCAAATGAAACATTACATATCTAGACCCAGATAAGTTTAGAATTGCAGGGAAATAAAAACAAAGAATGCAATAATCAGTCACCAAGAAACATGGAAATCCAGGCAAGGTAAAGTACAAAGCAAAATTACTATTACACCACAAGACGTCATAATAGATGAGAAACAAATTGATGCAGTAACTGATTCATTGAAACATGTTCAGCAGACAAGTTATGACATGTTCCTTGGACAGGTCACGTTCGTGTCAAATGTACAATCGTCACGTACTAAGGACGAGACGAAAGACGTTGGCGAGGTTGCTGACTTAGCTAATAGATAAATATGACCATACAATTACTATAAAACTTATAGAATAAGATTCTAGAAGGAAACGAAGCATTCATCTGATTCGATGGAGTTATGAAAAAATAAGGTCTGGGCTCTTTGTTGAAATTACACCTGAATCGGTTCATCAGTTTAGGAGATGTAACAACTACGATAGGGAAAAAACTTGAATTGCTTTTTCACTTCTCTTATGAAAAAGATGATGGTAATACAAATACTGGTTTTAATAAAGACGTAACAAACACTTGTATTAAAGACAAGACACTTAAACTATTTTTAACTTAAGAAAAAAAAGAAACAATAGCTAATAATAGTCAAGAAAAAATTACAGCACTAATAAAGATGACATTTACAAACTAAGCTCTTTAGACTAGAATATTCGTTTGTGTAATAAAGGAAAATGAGTTGGAATGTCAACAAAATACCCTCGGCGTGTTCAAAGACGTGACTGTATCTCATTTTCAGTATCTTTGTTATATTACTATCGTCTTGAATGCTTAGATCTAGAAGCTAATTATGCTGATAGTGCAGTTTTTTATTAGTTATCATAATAAACTAATCTATACTAATATTATAAAGTTCTTGGGTTTGTTTGTCTGAACGCACTAATCTCTGTATCTACTGGTTCGATTTGAACTATTCTTTTTGGAGATTCCCTCTTATGTACTTTGTGCGGCAGTGTGCCAGACTTTAAAGCGCCTGCTTCTCATGCATGAGCGGATTTAGGAGTCAAAATCTAACAAGTACCAATGTGACTTTTTCTGAGTTCATTATTCTTTCTTTTTTTTATTTAGAGAATACTGACATTGAGTGAAAGAAACCATCATATAGAAATTTAAAATAATAGTTTCTATCTATAAGTTCTCGCCAATCTACGCTAAAACCTTCTTTGAGTGAGAAGCGGTCATTGCTCTAAGCACTTATAAACGTACATATTTTTATAACTCTTAGGCCGTTGTTATACTCGTTGATGACCTGGTCTTCAGTACAATACCTATGTGGAGACCTGGAGACAAAGCGAAGCAATCAGTTTACGTTCGTTCTCTGTAATTAATTTAATTAATCTCACTTACGCAAGTCGGGATGGGAACTAATTTACTTTTATGATTCACTTTTGTTTTTAGATAAGTCTGCTTTTGTTTTGTAACGGTGAAATTGAGAGGATAGTTTTAAAGACTCTATTATATCTGGGATGTTAGATGACGGCCTTTTGGTGCATCATGAGTAAGATGCTTATTTCGTCTTTAGTCAAGTGTGAATAATGTAAGTTGTTTTTGCAAACTTTTTCTTTGTTATTTTGGATCATTCTTATTCAAGGTGAAATTTTATAAGGATTAAGTGTGTGAGAGATATGCTTTGGCACGAATAGGTCGGCTCGACCGGAGTGATACCACGGTTTCACAGAAAATCGACGTAACACATCCACACCGTTGTGCTTAGCATCAGGTAATCTGTCTAATCATTTGCCATCCTCAAATAAAAAAATCTTAATAACGACTTAGAAATTTAGCCTACCATCTACTAAAGACTATGAAAAGGATAATATATTATAAGAGTCTAATTCAAGAAACTGTCTTAAGCGTTTATGAAGTGAGAAAATCTACGACGTGACCACGACATAATTATCCAACAATAAGTCTACACACATATGTATCTAAAGTAGGTATGTATGTAATGGCAATCAACACATATTACGCGATATATCACAGAGAACCACAATGACTTCACGATTGCACAATATATTACTTCTTTGTCTTGCACCATTATCTCATAACAGCGACGCAGTAAGCGTGTAGGCTAATGAATCGCGGTAATGTTTGAGAAATACATTGTGACTTATAGTGAATCTATTCATGTATGGCATGACCATAGTATAAATGTTGTTGAATGATAAATTGGGGTTTTTTTAAGGGGCTTAAGTGTGGGAGCCATGCTTCGGCACGAATGGGTCGGCTCGACCGGAGTGATACTACGGCCTCACAGAAAACCGGCGTGAAACAACCACAGTGTTGTGTTTCGCCGTGTGAGTGAGGTTACCGGAGGCCCAATCCTTTCCCTACCCCAATCCGTTCCCTTGTTCCCTTTCCCAAAATCTCCAAATCTCTTATCCCCAAAAGGTCGACATCGCACTCTTAACTCCTCCGTCGTTGCAGGTGTCCATGGGCGACGCTGATTGCTTACCATCATATAATGCGATTGCTCGTTGGCCGACCTATCACATAAAAAAGGGGAGATTTCATCAACTGACTGCTCTCGCCCTGGGTGCTGGGACTGGGAGTGATTGACTCTTACTGACTAAAATCTACCTCGTTCCTTCTCCTGCTCCAGGCCGAAGCCCAGGTGCATTATTGTGCTTGCCCGGCAACCACGGCTATGGGGGTTTGTTATGATGTTTTATAAGTAACGTTGTCGTTGGAAGACAGCATACCTACACTTTTAAAGATATACATTTCTCTAGACACGTTCCAAACAAGTATAAAAATACTCAATAAAACAAATTTCTACTAGTTACACTTCTGAGACAATAGTATGGTCTATTGGCACAAATACTTCCTCCGTCTTATTACTTCCTCAGACGACCTCAGTCCTATTTCACTTAACCAAGATGAATCATCCTAGATGAAGCATCCTACATACAAACACCACGCACATCAAACTATCCTAAAGTCTCCAATAGAATTCAGACTTTAGAACTAAGTAATAAAATTGAATATCTAATAAAGGACTAGGATAGGTTCACCTGCTGCTCCGGAGCACCACTTAAATTAATTAGGCAATAATTAATTGGATACAATACATATCTTATATTTATTGAGTCACGATAAAATTTTATGGTCTTGTTGACAACGTAGGGGCTTGCGATGAAATGCAAGTTAGATGTGGTTGAAAACATTGTATCGTTGCATTGATAATATAATTAATTAAAGATAGACTATGTAGGTGCGATTGTCGCGCTTAGAAATTATGCTTGTGTCTCTCTATTACATTTGTTTGGTTAGTTTTATTAGCTGTCTTAGTGCCAGTTACCATTTTATTGGTTTGTGTACTTTCAAAGTTTTTTTTTATATTGTTGGTCGTGGGTGCAAACGAATTGATGTACCACGGCTCTATTCGGAGCAGAAGAACAGGGTTTTTAGTCAGTGACTCTTCCTCTAGCCACCCAGGGCTGGAAAAGACATTAGATTATTTTCCAACTCCAAAAAAGGTGTCAAACGAGCAGACAGATTATTTGATGGTAAGCCATCAAGGAGAATAATGCCAAGTTAGAAATAAGCTTAGAATTTAGCAAATGTTAAAAATAAGTACGAAAAGCAATACCATTTGTTTTAACTAATACTAATATGAAATAGGCATATGCCCGTGCCGTAACTACACCTTAGTTCTATGAATAATAAACCTTTTACATGAAGCTATGGACTGCATGCAGAAACTTGCAAAGAATGTTGATACTGAATCATTACCAATACAAACTATGACTGGTCTGGTCTCAAGCTGCCTGCTATAAACACAAATGATGACACAGATGCGAAGACCGTACAAATATTTGTGTTAACGTGAGAACCGAACTTGAGACAGTGCGTCATTGACCATCGACAACAGACTGCAAAGCTTAAGAAAAGAATCTTATGAATAAAGAACACTTTAAAAAAGAAAAAGACATGAGAATAGTTTAAGACAAAGCAAATGGTATTGGAAGCCCAGATAAGTTTACGTTTCAAACCAAAAAGCGTCAAAATCAATACAAGAATCAAGTCCGAAAAATTGGATGTAATAAGAAAAAAAAAGAAAGTAAGGAAACAGGTAGCAACGCCAAAGTAGTACAAGAACATTCTACTATCCTTTTCTTAACCGCAAAAGGCCAAAAAAATGATCGAAATTGGACCACAATGGTTAGAAGAACATCTCGGGCAAGGCAATGCAGACAAAAAACAAACTAGCCAAGTGTGAGCACGAGAAGAAATCCGTATTGTATTGTATTGATGATGTGTAGTCAAAGAAATATCAATATCACAATACTTTACTAACACGATACATAAAATATAGCCTAGCAAGAACAGAGATGGACAGAAAGGTCTAAGTAATTATAATCGTTTGAGTACAGAACCCTAAAACAATATTCTGATTGGTAAAAAAGAAGTATACTCAATGGAACTCGATTTCAATTTCATCTTGCGGTTATCAATAACATCGGATGAAGTTTGTGATTTGTATTGGAATTCAATTCTTGAGATGCAAAAGGTAATGATTGTAAAAGGTATCTGATATTTGAAGGTAATTTTGGGCGATTGCTTGCAAATTTTGAAAGGTGAGATCATTGTGATTGGGTACCGTTTGGAATAAAAGTCTGCATCACGCATCACTTCATATTACATTCCTAATTATTTTGGAAAGATTAAAATAATGTAACGCCTTACTGTTTAGCAGTAATGACCATCCCCTATAAAAGTTAGCAAGCTATGGACTGACAACAAGAACAATAACACTGTTAATGAGAATTACCCCAAACCTCCCAAAAATCTTTTGGAATCTGTAATAAGCCAACCGCTTGAACTTTTGACCACAAAGCATACACCATCTTCATTTAGCTAAACAATTCACTGTGTTTTTTAACAAACTGCAACACTATGTTCCCTACAATGTTTGGTTGCAACATTATCTACCATTGACATCACATGAATGGCTGCCGAAGCAATGGGCGTTACAACTAGGCCACTATCCATTCAATACAATGTATCACCTTTTCTTACCTTCACATTCGCATTTAGCACATCTATGCTAACTATCGTTAAAATTTCAGTAGACGAGTCATTACTCACTGCAAACAGAAGCCTTAGTACACTGGCCGGTATTTAGAGCGGCCGTACAAAGGTAAACTAGGACATGCTCACATACCTCAAGTCTGTAAAGATCGAGAATGGGGGTAGGATGGAAATGAGGCAGGAGATTCTAGGATGAGTTTTGAAAATGAGGATTTTTGTTTAGAGCTTCTTCTCGGATGACCCCGTTGACTGCATGATTATAAATAGTCTAAAGTACTACATTCGAGAATTTGCGAAAATCTTAAATATACCGAATGGAATCATATCTCAGACAGCCGGCGGCGTGAAACAACGCATTGAGTTATGTTTCACTGTGTTACCTTCCCCTAATTCATTCATCATCAAATCCCTCTCTAAGGGCCGACAACGCATCCTCCTCTGGTACTATTAACATCTTTAGACGGCATGGACTGTCCACAGCATGATGTAATCCGTTTGCTGATCACCCATAAAATAAATACAATGGTCGATCAGAAAATCACCTACGAAGACGATAATTCGTTCTTATTTTTCGGTAAATAACAAATTAAGACAATTCAGTGTGAGGTATTCCTCGTAGCGCTCCCGTTTTGAAACGCTCCCATCTAAGCGCTCCCGTTTAATTTCTCGGAGCGCTCCCAAAAGGAGCGCTTCGAGGAACGATTAAAAATATTAAACTTTAATTCCTCGAAGCGCTCCCACGTTTAAAAATAGGGAAAAGCATGAAGAAAACGTAATGAATTATATCGATAATTTTTAAAAACTCATGTGTTGTTGTTTTAAAAACGTGGGATTCTTTTTCCAATAGTAGTCATTTGTTTATTGATTAGTGTTACATTTTCATCGCATTTCAAATCAACTGCAATGTGATTATTAGACGTAAATAATTTATATTAAGTTTATCTATGCGTTTTATTTCTAACATTTTCTTTGAATACACAATAACATTGGTCCTTGTATACACATAAGAGTGCCGAAAGCAAAAAGATATTATTCTCTCAATTTCGTAATTTGGTTAAGCAACTTCGATGTCGATGATGCACACATGAGTTTTTAAAAATTATCGATATAATTCATTACGTTTTCTTCATGCTTTTCCCTATTTTTAAACGTGGGAGCGCTTCGAGGAAGTAAATTTTAATATTTTTAATCGTTCCTCGAAGCGCTCCTTTTGGGAGCGCTCCGAGGAATAAAACGGGAGCGCTTAGATGGGAGCGTTTCAAAACGGGAGCGCTACGAGGAATACCTCTTCAGTGTTAGCTCCTGTTAAGTTTTAGCTTCATGTGTTGGTGTCTGTACCAAATGGTTCCTCGTTGAAGATATTATCTTGTTATCTTAGTCTAGTTGTTGTCTGTCTACTGAGCCAATGTTTAAAGTAAAGTTTAATGAACTTCTAACACGATTCTTTGTTATCATAGGGATTAAATTTGATTTTAGAGTTGATGATAAGATTTTTATAAAACAGTCTTGATTATTTATTTTTAGGTTTTTCCTATTTAATTATTTTATTTTATTAACGTTTTTTGGCAATCAGACATTAAAATTCAAATAATGTAACCATTTCATGTATTTTTTGTGAATTTGCAAATTGTTATACTAATTTTACGTATAACTAATATTGTGAAATTAATAAATGATTATTTTTTAGAATTTTTATGGATTTATAAATTGAAGTCACTACCCAGTACTTTTAAATATCAATAGAATTAATCGATGTCTTTATCTCAGTCCCTATGTATGATAAAATCTTTAAACTACGCAAAGGATTTTATTTATTTATTTATTTAATATCTTTATGCACAAAACAAATGTACAAAGGTGGGCTTAATGCCATGGGCATTCTCTGACAGCCAAACCTTTGGATGATGCAGAGATAACTATAAAGGTGCACAAAACAAGCATCATCAGAGACGTTATAAATACATATTATATACTGTAAATATACATACATATGCTTATATATATATACATACATACTATATAATTACATATACTACTTAAAATTATACATATTTTGCTATTTGATGTCATGATGAGGATTTTGATGATTTTTTTGTAATAGATAGTGATGGAAGATATATAGGAAGTTTATACGTTAGTGGATAAATTTATTATAAGCGCTGCACCCGTGCGAAACCGGGGCAGATCGTTAGTTCAAAATAAAAGAAAGAAAGTGTGAAATAACGAAACGTAAAAAGAAGACAGTTCAAATTGAAAAGACACGAAACTACTCTTGTACTGTCCAACTATGGCCTCATTTCCAATCACTTCATTCATATTAGTATTTAACTCATTCATTTGTTCAGTAAAGTAATTATATTCAATTAAATGGTCGATTTACGTTCGCGTTTGACTGGCAATTATTGCATTTCCGACATCGCCTTTAAACATTTTTAACTATTACCCACTTACTGTATTAAACTACAATCAAATCGATTTAAAACTACTGCACAGCAAAATGGACTTACAACTTCAAGAAACAGAGTACAAATTTGCATAGCTAAACAAAAAGTCTTTATACATGCAAATCGATATTAGATAATAATGTACTAGTTATAAGGATTATTTTCGTGTGGCAAATAATACCGGTCTTTATAAGGTCAAGTGCGACATTTCATTGATACTTCCTGAAGTACCGGTTACCCGGTTTCGGTAACGGAGAGTGGTACGGAAATGACTGTAGCTTGTGTTATCTATTCTACTTGTAAACCTTTCACAATGTGTAATTAAAATGGCAGCCATGTTGGCACAATCATTTAAGTAGATACTAGTTTCTGCTAACGGCTTTGAAAGTAGTAGTAGTAGATATTATTCCAAACTTAATTTTTGAATAGTAAGTTATCCTTAATTTAATGAAAATAAAAATAATTAAGAATATGTATATACGAAAAAAATAATGAATATGGAAAATAAAATGTAGTCAGCTGAGCGTCAGACGCGACGAGCATGCTGCTCATGATAAAGAGTCCCGATGTGACTTGAAACTAGTAGAGCTATATTTGCAGTTAATTCAATCTATCTACACATATAAGTTGTATAGTTATACAAAGTATTGAACAACTCCATACTTAAGAGTTCTCACGTAAAGGGATACATGAATGTATTTTAATTATTAGATCTCACATTCAAAGGATAATTTTGTAATGATCACCTATGTATCAACATATAATCTTTATATTCATACCTCAACATTTCCTAATACATAATAATTATATTCTATGTACAATCGGTCAGTCAGATCAACGTTTACCAATCCGTCAATTTACATTATTGGATTTTCGACTTAATATTAAAAAACTTAAAGTTGAAAATCTAATAAAGATAAAGGTTGATAAGCTCGTTGTTGTGCTAGGAGCAATAAATAAAACAGTTTTGAAGCCTAATTTGTTATGATTTGCTATGCTTAGTCCTAAGAGAGGTAATAACAGATGAAGGTTGTACGTGACGAGGTCGAATATCTTGTACAATCAGTTGATTTGATTTTAGTAATAGCTTAGTGTAATTGAAATAATGTATTTTTTGTGAAAGAAAATCATCAGCTGACTTCTCCCGCCCAAGGTCGAGCGGGAGGGAGTGTCAGACTCTTACTGACTAAAAACTCCCCTGTTCCTTCTCCCGCTACGGGCCCTAGGCCGCGGTGCGTCATTGCGCTTGCCCTGTAACCCCGGCTGAATATCAGCCCTATAGGGCCCCGTCGGTGGTGGTCTATTGGCTCTTTGAGGAACCCTACGCGCCGTAGGTACGCTCGGGTTTGGTTCATCGAAATTAAAAACACTTACGTTTTGTTTTGCCGTGTGAGCAATGTTACCGGAGGCCTAATCCCCACCCCTTCCCCTCCAATACTGAATTCCCAACCTCTAAAAACCCACAAAAGGTCCGCACTACACTTGTACATCACTTTGGTATTACCGATTGTCTATGGGCGGCGCCGATTGCATACCATCAGGTAAGCAATTGTACCGTCTGCTATGCTAACTAACCTATCCCAAAATAAAAGCAAATTGGATTGCTACTTAATTCACGTCCACTCCAACGAAAACCACAAAACGTTGCACACATTTGCGTGTAAACAACGATTTTATTGTAAACGTATAATTATAACCGACAGAAGATTACTGTAGTTACGCACTTTAACTGTCACGGAAGGTGGTAACGTTCTTACTTTAACTGATAGTTAATTAGAAATTACTCGACTTTACTAATCTGGTTCCTTAGTTCCTAGTTTTAATTTAAGTAAGTGAGTCAAGTAACACACAATTTAGTATAATTTTATTAGAAGTAACGTGTAAGTTTATAGGAACAGATCTTTCGGAAGAGAAAGAAGGATGGAGCTATACGCCTTTTATAACTCCATCCCTCTTTCTCATCCGGAAGATTCACGCTTTAACACGTCATGGTAGGCCCTCTGACCATAGTTTGAGAAGAAACAATATCTTGTCTGGACGAGTTTATGGGTTTAAAACCCCGAAAGTACCAATGTGACTTTTTCCGAGATTTGAATGTTTTTTTTTGTAATAATTTAGACACCGCTGACATACGGTGAGGAAAACTTAACTTAAGTTTCAAATCGCCTATCCAACTTGAAGAAAAGTAATTAATGGTCATACCTCCTCCTTGTAAGAAGGGGTCTTTGCTCTACAATGGACATTTAAAAAGACTCGTATAAAGACGAGCAATTAATAATTGTAAGTCACAATATTGTTTTGAGTTTCTTGGTGATGTTTTTGCCCACATTCTTGACTATATGGATAGATAAATAATACACTGAGATTCTTGTAAAGTGGGTAATTCTATTGCCTATTTGGTACATTTATGCCAGTATTCAGATTACCCATTAACTTAAAAATACCGAAAGCTAGCATAAGTTCCTCTGGTAGTCGGAATACCGAGGCTATACCGAGAAATATCCAACAGACTATAAGCATACTGACATGTTAAACTAACCATTTTGCCTAGACTTCAGATTAACAATAAATATTTTTTTAACAGAAGGTCACTTCTCTGCCTTCGCCATAAGATCATAATCGTGATAACAGCACTAAAAGCATTTCATAGTTCCACATATGCCCTGGAGATATACCAGATGGTTCCCAAGTCATGACCCTTAGCATTTCCGAACGTATCGAACGAACGATACGTTTCGAAGGCCGACCGGTGCGCGGGCGCAGCGAAATGTCAGTGATAGGGTTGTCACGTTATTAAATGTGAATATTAGTTACGAAGAACCTAAATTGCTATAATATGAAGATGGGTATTTGATGTCAATTGATATTATTTATGTGATCGGACGGCAAACGAGACGGACGGATAACCTGATGGTAAGCAATCAGCGCTGCACATGGTCGCCTACACCAAGGGAAGACCTTCGCGTGCGTTGCCGACATTTTGGGGTTTTGAGAATCTAGGGATTGGGAAACGGGAAGGACTTGGGCCACCGGTAACCTCACTCACTCGGCGAAACTAGGTTTTCTGTGAGGCCGTGGTATCACTCCGGTCGAGGCGACCAATTCGAGCCTAAACATATCTCTCCCACACTATTTTGTGCTATTAAATGCATTCAGGGTATATTTTCTAGGTTTAACCCATAGTCGCCTTGTCCTCGTCGATCTTAATATTGATCTAATTTCTGTTCTACTGCACTGGGCAAAACCCCAACACTTAACGAGTAATTTCTGGGTTCGATGTCCTTATGAGAAAATATATTAATAGATTTATCAATTCAGGTCATTTATTATTGAATTAGTATCCTTTATATAGTGGTAGTTTAAGAGATTATTGTTTGACACAAGCTTCATAGGAAGATAATCAAACTCGAAATCATTTATTCAACTAAACCATATACAGGTAGTTTTAAAACGTCAAAATAGAATAATAGACTGTCAGTCTGTTCGTTAATGAAGCTTGTAGATAATAGAGAAGAACGAGCAAGAAAGTCTCATCTTTTTTAGAAGATTTTAATTAGTATGTGGTAAGCATTTTTCCGCTGCAAAACATATTGTTTACATTATTATTTCTATTAGTTTCCACTAATTATTTATTTACTAACTGACGGCGTTGCGTTTGAACGTTCTCAGGTCAGAGATTAACCAATTAACATTAATCTAATACGTCAATGGAAATGTCAGTATGTCTGCAAATAGCTGCATGCAATTATATATTACGGTGTCGATATTTACAGTCGGAAATTAATAGAAATTACAACATACTATATTCGTTTAATATTAAAAGTAGATCATTTTATGAGATTAGGAGAGATTTTACAAGGCTATATAAAATTATGTTTTTTTGTTATAAATTTCGTGAGGCATATTCATTCAATAATTATGTTTTACTGCTTACTCAGTTAGCTTTGCGACGTTCGCCGTCTCTGAATGAATATGAGTCCCTATCGTGGCTTGAATATAGTCGAGTTCTTCATCAAACAGTTACGTGAATCACCCGGTAAACTTAATATTAAATCACATATTCAATTAAAATCACACTATATCTTAAAAAAATAATTACATCCTTGTTTATGTAAATAATTTTATTCTTACAAAATGTTTATAAAGTTAATATGCTAGTTTACTAGTTAAGGTGTCAGCCCTATACGAGTCCGGGCGACAGGTGCACAAAAATAACAGATGCGGCTGCACATTTTGTTCCGACCGAGATTGGCCGTGGCAGCACTGTACAGGCCTACCTGAGTACCTTCCATGAATGGGTTCGGGATTCTGGTATAAGGAAAAAGGGAACCTGTTCTTTAGTTTCGCAAAGTTTAATAATAACTTCGAATGTGTTGCTAAGTGCAAAAAGTCTTAATTGTTTGAATATGGGTAACTAACAACCTATATACGGTATGATAAGGTAGATATCTGACATTGAAAAATTATGTTAACCGCGAACCCACCATAAACCTTAAAAGTGTTATAGAAACGTCATAGTGAAGCTATTGCCTACAGCAAATTGGGCAATAATTTTTCTACGAATAAGAGACCCGAAACTGAACAACAATCGAAATACAAAATTCGGAAGAAAAGACCAAATTTTTGACAAAACAGTCCTTTGGAGCGCAAACAAAGAGCCAACAATTACTAGGAAATATTAACCCTATTGTAATGCAAAATAGTTCCATATTGATTAGCCTATTATTTTCCCACGGAACCTACTAGAAATAACTAGGTGTGGTATTCAAATGATCTGAGATCGATCGAGTAGAAATCCGTCACGATTGAGAACGAATACACGTTATTTAATCTGTCGCCAGACATAAATAAAGACTCATTTAGTGTTGGAAACAGTTTTGATAACTAGATAAAAACTAAGTGTGGGAGAGCCATGCTTCGGCACGAAGGGGTCGGCGCTCGACCGGAATGATACCACGGCCTCACTGAAAACCGGCGTGAAACAACTACAGCGTTGTGTTTCGCCGTGTGGGTAATGTTACCGGAGGCCCAATCCTTCCCCACCAAACCCTCCTCAATCCCTAAATCTCCAAATCCCTAATCCCTAGAAGTCGTCGCGGGTGTCCATGGGCGGCGCTGATTACTTACCATCAGGTAATACGTCTGCTCGTTAGCCGATTTATTGCATAAAAAAAATACACGCATTACTTATGAACTTTTTTTAAAGGGCAATCTTTTCCTTTCGTCCTTTGGTTTGAAGTCCAGATTAGTGTATAGTCTAGTCTTTTTGGCTGTCGCCCAGAATGGGGCGAGAAAGAGTCTTTTACTGACTTTAAAGCACTCCAAACCACGAGCAGGACTGTAGTTTGTCTGCACATGACCCTTGGTTTCAGTTACAGGGTGAAGAAACAATTTTAATTTATCATTTTGTGGACTAACGTTATAAATTTTTTGTTTAATTTTTCTCTACTCCATTTCAGAACAAGTACTTAGCTTCAGTGAGGAACCGACTAATGAATACTGCTATATTGTTGTTATAGGAAAATAACTTTTAGAAGACGAAAATAAGTTCAATAGCATCACGTCCTTTTTGATACATAAAACAATTAGGCTTTAAAGTCTTAATTACAACGATACACGAGTTCTCAAAGGTCGATTATTAGATAATGTTATGACTATTACGACCAAGTTAACTGTCGCTTTTATTAACTAATATCACCTTGATACACAGTATCAGTGCAGTGTAATCACTGATAATGAGACTGGCTACATGTTACATGCCCTTGATCAGTGAAAGGACCGTTTTGATACTGTGACCTCTTCTTACAATCTGCCGTTTTAATTTTATGAATATATCGACTTACGTGAATTGACTGTAACTTTAGGTAATCTACACTGGATGGGTTGCGCGACGTCGCCGCGACGCGCACGCTGCTCATGAATAAGAGTCAGTCAGACAAAAAATTTTTATGTCATACAGATGTCAGACAAAAAAATAATCATATCATTAACGAATTTTGCATAATCTATAGACACGTATTTATTTTTCTATCCTAAGTATATTAACATACAATTACTATAATAAATCACAATAAATTTAAAACATGCAATGAATTATTGCTTCTGCGTAAATGTGTGATAGTTAATATGCTAGCTATATGAATTTAATTATTCATCATCATCATCATCATCATCGTCGTCATCGTCAGCGCGTTTCCGTCCACTTCGAATCCATCCACTGGTAGCCATTTTACCTAACTAGATATCGCCTTGTAGGTTCTAAGTACCTAGGTATTCATTTAAGAACGTTCAATCACCACGGGTTTTAATACATTTCAAGACCAATATATTGGAAACTACTAAACAGATTTTGATGAACCTTGGTACTCTTACGTGTTACATTAAGGTATATAAATACTTAATTACGTTAGTATCTACATATTCGAAATATCATTGAAGTTAGCCGTTGTACGCGAATTTAAATTTATAACTTACGAATTTATTTTATTTGATAGGAGGCTAACGAGCATTGGGATCACCCAATACTAAATAATCAGCGCTGCCCATGGATGTGTTATACTTCTGTCTTTATTAACTGCACCGTGGAAAGACTTTAAAATTATTACAATTAAACAAACAAATAAAATAATCCCCACAAATCGTGGGAAACATATGAAAGAGAACACTAATTTCGATTAATCGCAAACATCCTCGATTCTGAACTCGATGCGATGATACGACGATTATGAGCGATTTAATCGGTATCAATCGATTCCTGTATCGAGAACCGGAGTGTTATTTTTGCAATATAATTATGGCTGGTTACACGATGTCCGACACACTTGTAGTCGAGTTTGTGCACATAATATTATAGGAAAACCGGGCTGATCAAACTAGTCAACATGAAGTACTTATAAGACCGGCAACAGCGCTTCTATCTACCACACTTTCATTATTCGATTTTTGACTTTAAGACGTAAGAATTAATTAGGTAATCTTTGTTGATTTGGGATAGCTTGATGCATTGCTTTTTAAATCATCCTTAGAAAATAACACGTGGGGTTTTACAAGATCTAGATCACATTATTATAGTAAAATTTAAATATCAATGCAAGCTGATTTAGTTGTTTGATGGAATATTTTCCTTAGGAAATAGGTATCATTATTTAATTTAATTAAAATAATATACATTTGAGGTATTTCGTATGCTATCCGTAAATCCACTTTTAGTTTGTCTCAAGTATCAACAGTGTTGGAAATAATAAAAATTTTGATGTTATCCTTACAAAATATGGATACCTTACTGAGATAGGTTATTAATGGAAAATAAGAAAACTATCAGTACTTAACTTAAACAAAGTTTGGTTGTATCAAAATGGATAGTGGGTAAGAAACGAAAATAAAGTTTATGATCTTGACAATAAGACTGAAACTTCAAAATGACAATTTTGCTATGCCTACTTATTTAAAAAAAATTGATTTTGTTTACGTTTACTAACATATAACCTCTTTCTTAGACACGAAACAATTGTTTAACACTTTCGTAAGTATCGATTACAGTACGGCCGACGTATCTTGGCGAGTCTGAAGTTAGCCGATTAGCTGCGCAGTAGACAATTTTGTTCCTAAAAGATCCATTGCGCAGACAAACGGCTAACTTCAGACTCGCCAAGACACGTCGCGTCGGCCGCACTGTATTGATCAACATTTCAATAATAATAATTTATAATTTAAAAAACATCAAACATACGTTTTTATTACTTGTATAGTGTTTTGTTTCCTAGTTTATGAATTTAAACGATATTTGTCAATAAACATGATTAAAAAAAAACACAATTACGTTTGTGTACCTATCTGTCAACAATTGTTGTTCTAGTAATCACGGCACAGGTGAAAATCTTAGTGGGACAACCTGATCGTATTAGTCTTAATACACCTAGCAGATTTGCTCAATTTACAAAATCATACCTGTTAAAACCATCCAGGTTATCAAAGTGAAATACGATCCGGCCTAACGTGGATGACCAAATTATGAAACTTATACAATTTAGTTAAAAATTTGGTCAATAATTCGTTGCAAACATAATTTTGATGAACTGCTGCTACGTAGAGATGTGACCACGACCTATACTGGTCTAGTAGTATAGCCGAAAACAGATTCTGGATTAAAATGAGATTTGCCAGGTTTAAGAAAAAGTCATCAAATGAAGTGTCCGACTCTAACTGACTAAATACGACCCCGTCCCTTCTCTTTTCCAAAATTCAAAATCGAAATAAATGTGTAAGACCAATATAAATATAGAATATTGTGTCAAACCTCAAAACAACAAAAGCTAATCCGTTATTTACCTATCCACACCAAGAGCAACCAAAATACCAACTTTACAAAAAAGTGACTAAAAACACTTTAGGCAGTAGCCAACTTTTTGCCAGTATAATCTATGTACATAGCTTTTGGATTAGCAAGTTCAATGAACTTCTGAAAACTCTCAAAGAGAATTGCGATTACACTTATTACGTAAATTATTTGCTTTCTACTTTACATACATGACCTTACCATTCTAGTTATGTATATGCATTACTGTTTACTAGAATCCAATACATAAAAAACGTAATCAAGCATGAATAACTACAAAAAACGTGCGTAAATTGGTATGAAGGTATGATAATTATTGTGTTGGATGCATAACTAGTTTTACGTGAGGTTTTGTTTCTAATTTTACAATGGGGGGCAAATCTGTAATGTGAGCTGCAGAATTATAAGTATGGGAGAGCCATGCTTCCGCACGAATGGGCTGCCTCGACCGCAGTTATACCACGGCCTCACAGAAAACCGACGCGCGTGAAGCAACACTTACGCTGTGTTCCATCGTGTGAGTTTACCGGAGGCATAATCCTCCCCCCATTCTCTATCCTCTTTCCTATCCGTACACCCAAATCCAAAAAAGGCTGGCAACGCGCTTGAAGAAGAGTTTCCATGGGCGGCGCTGATTGCTTACCATCAGGTAATCCGTCTGCTCGTTTACCGACCTATGATATAACAAAAAGACTACACATCTACTTCTTGGTATAGACCACGTTTTTCTTAGAGAAAATAATGAGCTTTAACTAAATATTAATCACTCGAGTTTACAGATTGGTCATTATAAACTACATATCTACGGTTTCAAATGTGTTGAAGAAGAGTTAGGTATTTGTTAAAACATAGCTAATAAAAGTAAGTAAAATATATGTCCTTTTTACACTTAAGACAGACAACATTTTTACATAAGTGCTGAGAATTTGAGTGCATTGCGAAACATTTCCGTTGACACCTGACGCGTTCAAGTGTCGCAATCGGAATTTCACTTGCTCATTCGTTTTCAAGGCTATTTATTATATCGAGTCTTTTTATCTTTAAAACAGTCTACCTACCTAGTAACTAAAATTGACCGTTCAGAACCTAGATACAGTTAATTCCAAATAGAAGTCTTTCAAATTTTCCGTCATAATTCAATTTTAACGAACAAACTAATAAAAAGATACTCCTTACTGTTATTCAAATGGAAAAAAAAAAGAAAATAAAATTTAAAACAAATACTGAATTATTCCATTGAATAGTGCGTAACAAGAGAACGGATAACGGATTATTTAAATAAAATATAAAAAATAACTAGTTATCCACGGCGAATAACGACAGTGAAAGTTATTCGTAACGCATCGCTGCCTTCTATTTACCTTCGGTTAAACGTTATTTTAAAATTAAATATTGGCTTATTTGCTCTGCCATTGCTAATCAATTGGTGATTGACAAATTTGCTGGCGTAAGTCGCCATTTAATAAGAGAATGTGATAACGTTATTTTTATAGAAATCAACCGTTTTTAGGGAGATTTTTTTCGTAATTTAAATAAACGTGTAATGTGTTATTATTCGGCGTAAATTAATTGAGTGAAACCAGTTCCTTAGGCAGCAGTTTTTTGTTGTTGCAGATATCGCTATTTAAGCGATAAATCATTTCTGAACGTGAATATATTTTTAATGTTAAACACTTTCAAATTGAACAAAAACATTAATGAAATCTCAATAGATTTTTACACATTGTAATGAAATTGCTTTTGCTTATACCTAGTTGCTTGAATATCATGATTAAGACCAACATTTTTTCTATTATAATGATGACATAATAATTATATGACTAAAGGTAGGCAAATAGGACGAGGTTGATTAATTAATAGGAAAATTCTGAGAATCATATTTCATTACTCGATAAACGTTAAGAAACTGGCCTCAAGTCTTTATTCAAGATTATATTAGCTACTGGACACTGTTTATACCAAGAGTCTATAAAAATGGCATCGTTGTGTTTACAACAGTTGAGTAGTTCTTATCACAAACAAGTGACTTACAAAGAACGAGCTAAATACATAATTAAGATAGTCGATTACCAGTCAGACTGTGAACTAAATGACTCATGTCTATTGATATTGTTAAGTCAGATTATAAAACTGATTCTATACTTCAAAGAAAGTTATCTCTAAATATTAAGGTAGATTAAACACGATATGTATAACAATACCTATGATAAATCTGATTTTGAGTAGCCAGAAGTTTTAAGCGTGTCTTTGTCAAAACCTTTTCACGGCCCTTATTAACACTACTTGCACGTAAGGGAATATTTAGGAATTAAATGGTTGTAGTGTTTTGCATACATACTCAAATTGACCTCGCTTGTTATAATATGACCGAGATTACGAGAAAGAATGGACTATAAAAATCTTGCACGTAATACTAACAGTAATGCACGAACGAGACTTAAAAGCAATAGAGTAAAAAATAACACGTGGGGCTGACCAAACATTCTAGTTTGATATAAAAAACGACTTACAGCTTTAGAATATCCGCTCCCGGCGCTTCCATCGGACGAGTTGCTCAATCTTCTCTCACTGTTGGATGCTGGCGGCGACCACGCCGAACCACTGTCTGACGGCATCTTGACAACCACAACTGTCTCACATCATAGCTATCAACCACTATTAACTCGTTATTAACCGTTATTCACAACACTAGCACATCACTATCGGTGTTCCGCGGTCCATTTTACTTGTCCCGTTTACCTGCGGAAGAAAAAATATCGTTGAGATTTTACGATACAATGTTGTAATCCACTATCTTTTGTAGATAGCAAAGAATATGCTAGACGGGACACGAAATCGAACAAGCGATAACTAAAACATTTGTTAGATCTTACAATAGATAAGTTTACTAAAATGGTATCACGAAAAACTTGTATTAATACAGTACTTGAGAAAAACTCACACAATAACTGGTAGTATACAACGAGAAACGTATAACTATAACAGTAGTAAGTTTACAATCGCTCGGTTATTTCGGAAATAACCGTTATTGGAAACAGACGTCCGATCGGTGGCGCGCGCGGCGGAGTACTGGCGCGCCGAGCCTCGCGCGCGGTTGCGCGACACAACACAGATAAATTATATTATTTCTTAATCTATGACCACTTGTTATTATAAAACTATTTTATTTGCACAATGTTTTGTTACATTATTAGTTTTAACGCGTGAATGCATTAGTTCAATTAAAACGTACATTGTCTTATTGTAGGTATTCTTTATATAACAATGCGGGTATTACAAAATCTCAGTGTCATTGACCAATATTTTGCTTGTTTCTGTATTTGGGTTTTGATGTTAGACGCAGAATTTTAACCATTTTTCTTGTTAAATCTAAAGAATGCAATTGTTGTACGAAAAATGTCACTATTATCAATGAAGTGTTGTTTGCGTCGTAAAACCGTTTATTTTTTACGTCCCATCACACGAAACTTTCTATGCACAAAAAATAATTTGACACGAAATGCCGAAGAAACTTGAACTACATTTAAATAATGTCCGTACAATATGGCCTGAATTCCTGGTATATCTGATCGGTACCTATTTGTTGACACGCGATCAATTACCCATTCAAATGACACGGTGCACACATGACGCGATCTATCGCTGCGCGGACGCAGCAAAATGGGAGGCATTGTACGTACTTGATCACCACACTTTTGGGGTTACGCCGGAATAATCCTGTATTTTATCTCTAGTATTTTTGCAGAAAACATCATAATCAGAATTGTTCTACTTGCCAATATTGGCCAATAAAAAATATTATACATTTTATATCTAATTGATTAAAATTCAGATTACACCATCCGAATAATTATGGAAGATGGTGCGAATATGAATAAATTAATACCAATTTTAGCAAGCATTTAGTGTTGCATAGTTCTACATTTAATACTAGACATTCGAAATGTTAAGGATATAATATTATAGTGTTTAAATGCCAAGGTATTAGTGCAAAAACGTCGATGAGCGCATAAAATATATCGATTTAAGAGGTAGAAAAAAAGTGGAGATTTTCGATGCAGTAATAAAACGCCTACGGGCATTTTAGGCGTCTATCTTAGTTCATTATCGGAAAGGAAAATCGCATCAAAAGCGTTCGAGGAATTCGCGAGGTTATGCTCCAAGACAAACATGTATTGTATTTTTTGTGGTAATTACAGATATAAGTGAATTAGTCGCTTATGCTTCCTGCATTCTACAAAAACTAGTTTTTACACAGATGCTGTAAGAAATACATTATTGTATTGAACAATAGTCAAATAAATAATTCGTGATTTAGCATTGTATGCATTTTTATACCATTAGCTAAGTCTCCTGATTAATGATTGAGCTCCGGTAAGTAATTATATTTAATGGATTTGATTGTCCTATGCATTATTACCGTGTTTTTAGGTATTGTCAATGTTTCTAGAATTATCTTAAGGATACTAAAATTTAATAAAACATTTTAATACATTTAAGACTTTATTTGCCTTAAGTAAATTGTCGGAAAAGCAGGTTAGAGAACTAATTCCATTTTATGGGCTTATCTAAATTTGGTTAAGACAATCATTATTAATTTCCCAAAATGGCGAAGTCAGGTTGTTTGAAAGGACATTTTCGTTACGTCATCGCGGTGGCATCTCAGTGGATGGTGATTCACGATATGTGGCTAGATTCCACGATGACCTTCACCTTTGGAGGTGGTCGTACCACCGATGTACTGACGGAACTGGTCATATTGACACGTCTCGTGATTGTTTTTGTTACTCGTTGCCGTTTATTTGTAAATGGATTGGAGCTGTCAGTTTGTTTGTATTGCAAATAGTTTCTGAGCTAATATATGAGTCGTGTTATTTTTGTTATAGGATTGGGTGTAGGTTGTTGTGTTGTGGTACGTTTCGGCCTTGATTTCTTTTAAACTCGTTCGAGTGCATTATTGAACACAGGTGTCACATACAGTATTGTCACTTGACTTAATAACGTGTATAATTCTTTTAATAATTCTAAAAAAAGGAAGATATAACATTTAATTTTTTATAAGTTAGGTAAGTAATATCCTAACCTCTTGAAACCACATAGTCACCCTACCAATGGGACACTTTCTACGCTTACACACCGTGCGGAGATAACGGCGAAATTGTCTCGCTGAACACAATACGCGGACACACCTCTATAACTTCCTGCATAAGGTTCAAGTTCGCACCCAAAGGGCACGTTTGGGTCATTGTATAGACAAAGGGCTAACAAGAGAAATCGACTGGCCTGGCCTTATTCGTAGATTTATGTAATAGACTTTATTAGTACGGAGTTATGGGACCGGGTTGTCTTATGAAATATTCCAGTGTTTGTTGGTCAGGCCTAGCCGTCTGGGTACAGTCGACAACATTGTTTCGTGGTCAACAAGCTAAGAATTATCGTTTTATTGATACCCTATCGATTTAAACTGATTTTATGACTATAAACATCATATTTACTTATTTACTAAAAGTAAAGGGTGGCGAATCTGACGGAAGGTAAGCAATCAACGTCCCCCACAGACAACTGCAACCCATAGAAGTTCCAACTATGGTTCCAATGGTATTGCTGCTGGCCTTTTCAGAGAGATTTGGGTCAATCTAACTTACACGGCGAAACATATCGCTTTTTTCAAATAGGGTAATCACCAAATGCCTCCTTCTCCCGCCTAGAGTTATACAAGGAGTGTCATAGTGTTACTGGCTAAAAACCATCTCATTCGTTCTTCTGCTCCATACGTTTATTTTGGTCTTGTTGTGGTTATTTCACGTCGATATATTTAAGGCCGTCGTATTACTCTGTTTGTGCCCATTCCTACCAAAAACGACTGTTCAATTACCCACGGTTTTTCATTTATCTCGCACAATTTCCGTAAGCGAAAGCCATTAAGTTATAACTTTATAGGCGTAAACAAACTTGAACTTATCCTCTCGGAGTGGTGTGAAGTGTAATTAACAGTTAATCAAGTACCACATTAAGTTATTAGCTCATAAACAGGTATTAAGTCGAGCTTTCTTTAATAACTTTCATTTATCCTTGCACATTTTACGCATGTCGTCGCTCTAAACGGCTACAAATGAAATTTATTATTGTACAGGAGTTAATAATATAAATTGCAATAATGCACTTCGGTAGCATTGTTGATAACAATAAATAATTATTCGCAGTACTTAATAATTGAAATACCTTATTGGTCAAGGGTCTCGGGTTTGACTACCGAGTGGGTCAAAGAATTCTCAGAGCGTTTGCGTCTTTTTTTCTGCTCGGCTCCTACAGATCGTAGCGTGATGTTTTAGTCTATAGTCTGCCTCGATAAATGGATTAAAAAACACAAAAGGAATATTATTCAATTTAAACCAGTAAGTTCCGGAGATAAGGGCGTTTACACAAACAAACTCCACAGCTTTATAATATTAAATATAGTATAGATTATAATAGCACGGAATTTGGAACTGCGCCTGGTATATTATACGGTAATCCTATTACTTAATAATCATAACATTGCTAAAACCTTATAACACTGCGGGAAATAAAAACAATTGACTAACGGTCTGTGTATATTAACGCAGAAACTAATGACCAGATTTGGATGAAATTCATAGAGCTTATAGAGACAATACTTTTATGATTAAAATAGCAGTTTTTAAATTTATCTAGTAAATAGCAGGGTATAATACAATACACTTTTATGTAGAACATATCACGTGTATCAATGATTTCTTCATAGAACGAAAAGAAGAATATCAGCTGTTTATCCTTTACTTTAATCGTGTTATCAGTAAGCGATTAGATCATAGGCTATCTAAAGAGGATAGATAACAAGTTAAGATATTGATACCACTTCTAAGATGGGACACGTTATTTTTAGTTTTTTACGTGCTAGAATTTTCTCTTATTTTATGAAGTTTATGGTTTTAAATTCGTGGCTTGGAGGTTAAGGCGCCCGCTTCTCATGCATGGGGATGGGGATGCGGGTTCGAAACCTGGAAATGTACTTTTTCTGTATGTGTTTTTAATGATTATGATACCACTGATATACACACGGTGAAGAAAAACATCGTGAGAAAACCTGAATTTATTTTTTTATTAATGCTCCAACATTAACTTTTAGGGCGATTTTTGTCTATGTTTGACTGTGGCAAACGAGCTGATGGTTTACCTGAGAAGCGATCGGCACTTCCCATCGACATAGACCCCAGCAACACCATAAGCGTCCTTTTGGGGATAAGGAGATTTGTCGACATTTGATTACTTTGAGATTTTTCTTTTACTATCGTTTTTATTAGTTTCTATGCAAATTGAATATGATTTTGTTCTTCCGAACTGTTTATTCGATTTTTAAATGAAAACAAACACGTTCGGCCTCTGTGTTCGGCGCAGTCAACGATATACAAATTATGGACGCCCTGACAAAAGCCATAGGAGTTGTTCCTTCCGGGAACTGAATACGTAGTAGTACTGGGTAGGTAAGTATATATACTTAGGAATTAGGTAGCCATTTTATCCATATTTCCCCCAGTACCCGGATAAAAACCAGTCTGACTATTATTCCAAACTATGATCTATCCCTATACTAAATTGCATTGCGATTCGTTCAGGAGTTTTTGTGTGAGTAACTAGTATCTCACAAACTACGAAGCAAATACTTAAATATCAATATAAATAAAATTAATCACTAAAATGTTAATAAAATATTCGCAGCTTTTTTATGTGATAGGATCAATCGAGCAGACGGATTACGTGATGGAAAGCAAAACAACAGAAGAGTTACGAGTACGTTGTCGACTTTTTGGGGATTAGGGTTTTGTTGATTGGGGGATGGGAAGGATTGCATTTGGACAGAACGTTGTGTTTGTTTTACGCCGGTTTTCTGTGTGGCCGTGGTATCACTCCGGACGAACTCATTCGTGCCGAAGCATGGCTCTCTCACACTTCAATTGTTTGTGATAACATACATTGGCAATGTCCTGTAAACACTACGAACAGCATCAGTATGTCGGCAACGCATTAATGACTAAGAGAATTAATTTAATAATAAACACAATTATTGATATAATGTCACCGTGCGACATTTAACTCAGTACTTACGCGCATCCTTATGGACGACACTAACTTTTATGTAGGGTTGGTAGGTATACAAAACGAGTGACAGTGATAGACTATTATTCTTTATTGACGTTTCGAAAGTACTTGTTTAAGGTTTCCGGGGTAAGCACAATAAGGCACCGCTGCCTAGGTCTAGAGCAGGAGAAGGAACGGGAGCTTCAGTCAATACGAGTCTGCCACTGCCACAAATTTTAACTGTTTACAGCTCACAAAGTCCTTGTGTGAGCATGGTAACACAGAGAGGAACTCTAAAACGTTTTAAACTACCTATAAAAGACATGGACATTTTTGGTATAAATGATAATGGCTAGAAAATGTTACCGGTAGATAAGATGGCTTTTAACTTTGCTATTACTTTATTTGTTTTCTTTGGGCATTTGAGAAGTGATAATTTTATAATAAGTGTAAACTTCTTGTGATTTGTAGACATAAAACCTTTTATTTTAAAGCATTCTTTTAACAATTACTGGTCAGCCTTGAAGCAAACATTATCTACAAAATTAACTAAAAATAACGTCTTTCAAGTAAATTGCCAACGACCAGAATTGAAAAATCCCTTCACCGCCAACCCTAGCATAAGTAATTACCGCGCATAGCATATCAATTAATAATGGTTGACATTCAAAAGAATCTCAGTGTTGCAGGAAGGCCCGAGGCCGACTACATTCGTAACCTATCCCTTGTTACAAGGATATGGATAATGACGTCTTTTCTTTACAAAAACAGTAAACAGGAGTTATTGTTTTAAAATATATTATATGTAAGGGCAAATATTTCGGTTGTTTTTTTATTTACACTATTAATAGGGGAGCGACGACTGCGGTGCCAGCCTTTAAGGGATAAGCGCTTCGGAGATTTAGGGATAGGGGAAGGAGGATTGGGTCTCCGGTAATACAACACGAACGGCTAAACACAACGCTGTTCTTCCACGAGGCCGTAGTATCACTTCGGTCGAGCTGACACATTCGTGACAAAGCATGGGTCTCCCAGACTAAATTGATGTTGTTTTTTTTTATAAAACTTGAACAAAATAAATGAAAATTAAAGGAATTAAAAATATTAAGTAAAATTTGCTAACTAAACGCTATGAAATTTCTCTTTACCAGACTTTTCGAAAATAGAACATATTTTAAATTGTAATTTTATTCTAAAAGAACAACATTTGCACGTCTGTGTTTTAAGACAAATGAAAATCAACTTAATATTTCAACCGATACAATGCATTTTAAATCAACTGGCGACGACAAGCCGTAAAAACGTGAAGTCTCAGTGACACTGACCACAGTGAACATTCAGAATCAGTCGGTCGGCTGCGCAGGCGCACCGTTACCGCAGTTTTTGCGATCACACGTACAGCTATACGGTTTGTCTCGCTCTTACTTAACATAATGTTCGATGATTGATTGGTAGTGGTCAAAATCTATTATAACGCTGTTATTCTTAAAATGGATAGACGGAAAATATTATGAAATACTACCGTTGTCGTTTACCTATCATAGTCCAAAGAACAAAAAAAACAGATTAGCTTTTCCTTGTAATCTCCTCCCAGCCCTTAAAATGCTTAGCATCAATTTAACATTCTATCCCCAAATGGAAAAACAAATATCGTCTACAGCAACTATGTATAAGAAACCTTATTATTTTGAAAGCTTTCTCAATTTAATGCGAATTAAAAAAGCTAATGAAATTTTCAAAAATTTTCGTCTATAATCATTATGTTCCAGTGTGACTAATTTATCTGTTTGTTGTACAACCGTGCCTGGTTAACCAGTAGAACCTACCCCTTGACCTCAATCAGAAGGCCAGGGGGACAATCAGAGTGATCTATGGACCTTTGGAGCAACACCAAGAAATACTGGTCAAACTGGATCCACCACAGACTAATGCAGCCATTTTGAAAGGGAAAATTTATATCGTTTGCTTATATATTTGTTGGAAAGACTAAAAGCTGAACATGTTTAAGGCTGTCTGCATGCTGAAGCTAATTAACAATTAACAGAGATCTGAGGAAATTGTGAGCCACCACGGAGAGGGAAACCTAGAGAAAGTTCCAATTAATTTTATATTATTAAATTAAAACTGTCGTTAAAAGGTGTCTGGTTATTTACTGAAGGAACAAAATGTTGTTTAAATATGTAATTAAACATTTTTCTCTTGGGAAAAACCCTAGATATGATTAGTACAATACCAATATAAAGATCTGGTTAACTCTATAAGCTATTTGCAGCCATTTTTGCCGCCTGGCAATTGAAGTAACGATGTAAGTGTTTTAGTGCTTCCATGGTTGAGTCCGATCCTTCCCTCCATATCTCAAATCATTAAGTTCTCATAACCCACAAAAGGGCGGGAATGAACTTGTAGTACCTAACTCAGTTTGCTTACCATCAAGTTAAAAAAATCGACAAGGAAACGGGAAGTAATTATACTGGCATGAATTTTTCCAACGGTTTAGTTATCTTTAACTGAATTAGCAGACGCCAACCTTCATCGGCGTATAAAAATACTATTATTTGTATGTCAGATAAAATGCATGTTTACTGTACACACGGAAACATTTCCTCAATATATTCGCTCGTAATATGTTAATTTGCTAAAGGTTTTCGGGGCACAATAAAGACTCGTGGCAGCGCACAATTTTATATTTATCATGCGTGTGGCGCCGAGTTGTGCAAGGATTAAATATCTTGCTCTTAACATGCATAGGTCAAGACGAGATGTAATTCAAAAATGCAAATTTTTATATTATATTACCATTTTTGGATTTATGTAAAGTTGACTTTAAAGTCACACACTTTAAAGTGTGTTTTAAAAAGATGATAAAAGAGTACATACCAGGATGTTTTTTCTCCAGGGACTACTTTATAAAATGCTTCATTCTTCCATTTTCAATTTGACTTACAGCCCTGGCCTGGATGTTGTATTAGGAAGGTAGAAACTATTATCAATTTTGAAACAAACTAAAGCTCATTCCAAAAACAATAAAAAAATCAGATTTTAGAATTAGAGTTTTAACTAGTAGACAAACACAAACGAGGCTTAATAAAAGCAACAATTTCAGAATTACCTTAACGAAAAGAGAAGTTAGCGACAGAAACAGTTAATATTTTTGAGTCAGCGTTTCAGTCCAGCTTAGTTATTCAAGGCATTCATATAAGTGCGATTTCCTTTGCAAATCTGCGCACGTAACATGTAGGTAAGTGGTTAATTTTATTAATTAATAGTTAAATAATACAGTGAGAGTGATACGCATGGTAAATTCGCTACCTGATTGCGTAATTGCACTGTTTTGCATGTATTTCACGTTGTATTTTTACTTTTATTTTGTTTTAAATGCTTTTAAGGCTTGTTTTTTTTTGGGTTCCAATGTTTTTTTTTTATTAGTTGTGTTGTGTTTTATTTCTTTTGATATTGGTTTTCATTGATTAGGTGTTATGTATTATGCAATCCGTTGATTAGTTTGAATGTTAGGAGTACTTGTGTTTTTGTATATAATCGATAGTCGTATTATTTCTGTCTTCGTGGCCCTGTTGGTTGGGGCACGAGTGCAATGTCACGATGGTCCACGGCTCAACACGGGAGAGGAGAAAGAAGGAGATGGTCATTAGTCAGTAAGAGTCTGGCAACCCCTTTCAAGGGTCCCTGGATGATTGTCCTCGCTTAAAAAGGCCAATTGCATACCCCAAACGCAATATACACCTATATAACTATAGCACATGCCAAGACATATGAATACTCATCAGAAAAGATATTTAAGAAAATGTAAGTAATAAAGAGAATTAAATCGATTTCTGACGATACAGACAACTGTTCGTAACAGTTAATGGTGCAATGAAGTATTGCAAAGACAAATTCTTTAGGAAATTAGTTAGAACGTAGCTTGCTGTACCTACTATAAATTACTATGAATTGCCATAATTTAGCGTTTGACTTAGTTGTTGAAGAAATATTTCTATGAGCGGCTGTAGAAGAGGATTCGACTCCGGTATTTGTAACAAAGAAGTTATAAATTTTATAGCTCTTGGAAAGAGAACATTATTCTAGATTACAATCTTGTTTTAAGGTTTAAGATATTTTTCTGATCAGGAATCTTGCGTTTTAAACAATTCAATAGGGAATTCTAAATTCTAATTTTAAATGTGTGAGAGCCATGCTTTAATTCTATTCTCAAATGTTTGACATTGGGTATATACCTGTAAAGATTATATTGTAAATTTTACATAAATAAATAAAATAATAAATGTAATATGTTCGACCGGATTGATAGCAAGGGCTCACAGAAAACCGGCGTGAAATAATGCGTTTTATTTTGATTTGCTGTGTGAGGTAAACAAAGGTCCACTCCTACCCTTCTCATCGCCCTGGCAACCTTTTTGCAACTCTTATGGCGTTGTGTCCATGGGTCCGATAAGACCATGTCATTTGTCATCTAGTTTCCGGCCCTATCCCATAAAATAATTAATAAAATCCTAAAAAGCCTAATAATGTTTTTGCAATTAACGAGGACAGGTGGACATGCATACAAAGTATCCATAATTAATACGCTCGTAATTCTATAGCCTGATTGAAACTTAATTATATTTTATGTCCTTAATAAAGATTACTTTACCACTGGGAATTTATAACACTTTTACTATGCTTCAATTATGGCCGTATTGTAGGAGTGAGCGAGTTAGAGGTCTTTGTAAGATGTTGTCTCTTTCCACACACACATATATATAAAACACTTGATTGCTAAATCACATCTTATACGAAAAAAGAATCGAATAATAATTTATTTGCTCAGAATGCAGGTATTTACAATAAGGTGATATTTAAACATTTTAATGTTCATTATGCAATTGTCTCAATTAAAATTCTATTTTGGCTTGTCCCTTATTCTAGTAAGGGTAATGTCATTAAGATTTTTTATGTCAACCTTATACCTACACTGATTTTCTGCAATCAGTGCTCATACCACACAGGAAAAACATCACTCTCTCAGAACAAAATACTTGCAACAGTATTACATAGCTTAGAAGAAACGGTTGCCATCTTGTCACGAGCAACGCTGACCAATTTTACTTATTCAGTCGATTAGTCACGGCCATTCTTCAGTTGCTGAAACATACACTGACAACTGACAATGCAATGACGAGTAACGACTGGTAAGAATTTCATAGAATCTTACTTCATTTTAAAAAGTTTTGGCAATCTTTTGAAGAGGTTTCTTTGGTTAGTAATGTAAGAAATATAGCTTAGTTCTGGTGCCTTTAGTTGTTTAATTTTAGGTTGATCTGTAATAGGAATGTGTTATTTTTTTTATAGTTCCGTTTATTTTCATTCATCGCCTTTGCCTGGTTTATCTGTATTCCTCTTACTGTAACGACTATCATCTCTATTAATTATACTAGAGTTTAATATAGCTGTATTTTGGACATAAATCCAGTCCATATTTACTTAGAATTTTGTTAGTCAGTATGTAATTGGATAGTAGTAAAACGAGACTAATTATAGTCAAATCATTATTGAGCTTGTAGCCACGAAATTGAATTATTGTTAATAGGATTATTTGTAGACGGTCGTGACTAAGACATAGTGAATGAAAAATATCTGTATCAATATCAATCTACCTCTATTCGGATTTCTGAAGAAATCATCAGAACAGAAAATAACTTTAGTAATGTCTTCAGTGACAATAGAAACGTGAAAGTAAACTGTGTACCTAATCAATTTGCAGCAAAAAGACTAGATTACAAAACTGCAGTTGGTAATATTAATCACACAGAAAGCTAGTACATCAGGTATCCATCTCATTACGTTCGCATCTAAAAACACCAGCCGTGCCCACATTCTTAAGTCCTTGCAAAACAAACGAGTTACATTCTGTGCCTTAAACGGAGTTAGCACATGTCCCCTCGTCCGGTCTAGCAAAGCCTGCTGAATTACTTGATTTAGATCAAACTATTTTGGTTATTGTCGCTTCATTAGTGTTTTCTTTGAAACTTGTCTAGTTACTGTTATCAAACGCTTTAAAGAAATCCAAAAACCATTCTAGTTTGATTGTAATCAGTGTTGAATAATAAAAGAACCTATTAATAGTATTGTCAATGTCATTGTTATACTTATTTGACGAATATTTAAAAGATCTGCAATATATCATGATCACAGGTGATCGATGATTCTCAGCTTGTTGTTGTTGTCACGTGAGATTTTAGCTCATTAAATTGGTACAGTCACTTCAAGTTAGTTTACTAAATTCAGCGAATCTGCAATCTCCAATAGCCAGGGGACACATGTCTTTCGAAACTAGAGCCTCGACAGATGGCCAGTTGTATAACGCCGGTGATATTGTAAAACTGTAACTTTATGCGAACTAGCCAAGCGTGGAGGAATGAGGAAAGATTGTGGACACTGGTGTTGAGTTTCTTTGTGATAGTTACTTGTTGACTTCCAGGGCGGGATTCCCGGATAAATATTAAGTGGAGTGTGTCGGTATGCAAACACTAATTGTTGTAATGAGCATGTAAATCACTTGAGTGTCTCAGCTTAGACGCAGAGGAAATATAAGCATTAAAATTATCATGTGGAACGTTAAGTGTATTAGTGCAACTTTTACAGTTATTGCGAAAGAATAATTGTAAAATACTATGAACCTCTAAACTATGTTATATTTTAAATACGTAGCATAAAAAAATAAGCAATTTTGGCAGCTCGAGCAGCCTGATCTGCTCTGGCGTGTAGATAATGTTAATAAACATAATGGAGAAAAGGTGTGACGTAATGTAAATATGAGTTCGAAACGTGATCAACAAGATAGCTGTCCAAATTAAAACAAGTTAAGACAAGAAAGTGTTCTTGCTAATTAAATTATGAAAATTAACAGTTTACAGTGTAAGAAAGTATTCAGGTGAGCGTTCATAAGAATGAAAAGGTCATGGTTACGAATGTCATTTTATATGCCGTAAAATAATACTCTTAATTCGTTAAAATTGTGAGAGATATCCTTTTCTTCTAGCTCGTTTACATAAATTTGGATCTTACACACACTGGAACTAGTAGTTAAAGATACATTAAGACCAATTCATACTACGGAAAGTAGGATAGCATTAGGAAGCCTAAATGTTGGCATTAGACTAAATGACAAAAAATCTATGACTACCAGCTCTGCATACACCATTAAATTTCGTTCCAGTCTAGAAAAAGATTCCACGAATAAATTACACGATTCGTCTCATTGAAGAAAGTAACGGAATAAAATACTAAGACTAATATTTGATAATCATTCTAAAATCTCTATAAGTAGAACAATCAATTAAGGAGAATAACTGAATAGTGCACTAAAATTTAAGGTAGATACAATCAGACAGACCAAAATAAAATCAAAGCAAACTTGGGTACAGACATCATCGACCTATCATTTAAAAGTCTAAACGAAAAAACCTTTGCAAAAACGAACACAACACATGGCCTGAACGACCTTTGAAATTCCACTGAAGATCAGGTTTCAAATTAAAATGAGCCTTAAGTTATAAGCAATGATATTGAAATTAGTGAACATGAAGATGGTTGTTAAGATGTTATGGTTTAGTAAGGAAGAAAGGTAGTACAAAAAGAGGAAAGGAATTGTGAAGCGGTACCCCAACGACCTTGGGTTACTGTAGGCCGCGTATCGGCTGTTGCTCCGGGTTCAAGCCGGTTGCGTTTTTGTAGAACCACTTTTGGGTCGAGTTTGATCGATGAGTTTTTGGGGTACTCGGTTTGAAGTGGTATTCAGTTTGTGTTTAGGATAAGGTTTGTTAGAAGCGAGTGTTGTATTTCATGTGATTTTTTAAGTTTATCGTGGAATTAAAGACTATCATTAATTTTATGTTATGTTGTTTCAAGTTTTAGTTTTGGGTTGGAGATGGAAAAATTATCGCGGAGTTTTTTATCTACATATTTAGCTTAAATGAACACGTATGCTACATATTTAAACCAAAAGGTACTTTCTGTATAGTTCAATCATTGTACTTTCGTAAATGGCTTCTCTATGAATAATTGTAAGTAACACCATATTCATATTGCTTCGAAGCTCGATTTAACTTACGGTTAAATTCAAACCGTTGTACAATTTACGTTAGTACAACTCATGGTGGTACCGTTCGGAGGTCTAGTTACCCCTTTAGTGATGAAGCATTAAACTACAGGCATCTACTTTCTTCCAAATTATGACTTACAAGTAATATATTAATGTCTTTCGTTGAATGTTAGTTTGAAATTAACTTTGACCTTTGAGGTGGTCCTGCAACATCATCATTCTATGTTAATGTAATTTCTTGTTTAGCTATCACTATGCTGTTTTAATTAACCTTGGCAATATTCTCTTCAAATCTTCTCCATGTTTTGTTTCTTTTATAACCTTTACATTCATTGGTTTCTTTGAACGACACATCTCATCACCATTGGATAATAAATTGTATTGATTATGTATTTTTGTTCCAAACTTTCGTTTTCTGTCAGATCAAGTCGACACACTTGCCTCTCTGCCCTGTACCACGCCTCGTTTGTCCAGTTCGGCGCATCTATGCAATTATTAACTTTTACTTTCTTTGGTGATTTTTTTTCTGAAGTTTTGATGCAAATGTGGTAGAAAGTTCCGGGAAGGTTGCCGGTGAAATTTTGTTGCTTTGACATTTGATGATTATCTGTTATTAATAGTTTGTTTTATTATGTTTTCGTGGGTGATATGGCCCTTGTAACTTACTTGACTGAGACCAACCTCGTGTATATACTAGTATGTGAAAAATACCTCTGACGTCCGTAAAACATGTTCACTCATTTATTGGGGTATTAAAACTAATAATAAATAGTTAATACCTTAATAATTATAGAATGAAGCTATTAACCTTGACAGTATAATAGTAAATGTGGCACTAAATACTGAATTAAATAGTTTAGCAGATGCACCTGGTGTCAAGTTCAGCACGATTGAGCTGCATTCTGCATTTTTACTTTCATGTTTTGAAGGTCTTACAATTGTTTTTTGTTTACTTCTAACATTTGATTCTTAATGTGTTGTTCTATACATCTTACTTTACCCTTAAATACTGACCTTACAAAACAGTGTTTGGTCTAATGGTTTCAATGCTTTTTCTTTACCAACCATTTCTTTTTGTCCGTCATAGTTTTTTCCTTGAAAAAGGTTATTGATAGTTCGGTAATATTCCACCATAAACACATTAGCAACTGTTAATCTTGTCCGGTCAGTAGCATAGCCATGAATCGCCGTGTTCACCAAATTGTATAATTACACAATTAGAGCGTAAACGTTACCGGTGTAGCATGCATGTAACTGAATTGTAATTTTGATAATCATTACCTTAGTAGAAGGAAAATCTAATAGCATAGCGTCTGATAAGTTATACGAGGTCAATGACTCTATAATACTTGTTGTGGATTTAATATTAATGCTATTTAAAGGTTTATTTGCAGTTAGATTGTTTATGCTGTTAAACTTCTTATAAAGTAACGCTGCCTTTAAGAATAAAGTCTGACTCGTAGTGGCATTTCTATTTACTATTGTTATCTTTACTTTCAGAGATTGATTAAATTTCAAAAAACCTTTTTTGTAACCCTGGTCGAGTCGAGAGGGCGTTTCAGACCCCTAGTGACTAAAAATAAGCTCTTCTCCAGTCCGAAACCGCAGTACATTATTGAGTTTGACCCGCAACCCCGGCTGGACATCAGCGGCCCCATAAGTGGTGGTATATTGGCTCTTTGAGGCAAGTTTACATGACCAATGACATCAATTTATGCCAGATGTAAAGTTCCAAAAAGCTATTTAAACCTGTGATTGTAATAATCCCTTTCCGGGCAATATGTATGTAGTTTTTTTTCTTTTTTTCTATCAACGAAGTATTTCACCGACCAATTAGGTCTCTGTAAATAGGCTAGGTACAAAACTACCTGCTGAGATGGAACCAGTAATAAAACAGAAAAAAATTATACCTACACTAGTTATGAAGTTGAGAGAGGCGGACATTTGTAGTTGAAGTGATAAAGTTACAAGTGGTTACATATGTTTATTTTTTATAGCTTTTAGTCCTCCTGGGAATATGAATGTAGTTATGGACAGCTTTGAGCGACTTGGCGTGGTTTGGATAGGCAAAGAAATATTTAACAAATATACAGATACAAAATTTTTAAGTATGAGGTAGCAAGATTACAATTTTGTTTCAATCATTTCAATTCTTCAGCGTGATATCAAGCTTACACATCAATCGTAATCTCAGTCAGTCCGAAGTGGTCCCAAGTGAAAACAACAATAACACAAGAGTTGCCCGTTTTCAAATATTAATAGAAACCTTAGTACACCCATACGAGACCAGGCATAATCATTTTTACTGGCAACTGAAAGCCATGATAAAGAGACCTTTAACACTAGACAGACAAAATGCAGAAACGTCAGAAGTTTTATTGGAGACACAAATAATAAAGATACATCAGATAAATAAATCAGTGACGTTGAAAAAATATGGGGCTTTCTAAAGGAACTTATTGAATCAGAATAACTCACAACAGAAGTAGTTAAGCCAAATATATTTTCAATTTGCCATTTCTTAAGAATATTGCTTTTTCTCAATGCTCTTTTCTTTGAGAGTTTAAGATTATTTGGGGAAAATGCAATATGTATTGATACCTCGTGTGACGAAACAACAAGCAATAATGGTATTTCTGTCTCATCGTCAACTCTTGGAATGCCAATCACTGTTGCTAAATGTGGGTCTTCTGACCTTGCGTATTATGTTCCAGGTCTCAATTTAGTCCCAGCTGTTAACAGTATCTCACACAAGAAACCTCGTAAACAATGATCTTTAATGAAGTGAAAAGTCTTAAACATGTCAACTACGCGGTATTGAATTTGAGTAAAATCTTTTGGGTGGGTAAATTGTTTAAGAAAGTAGTATTAGTACATCAATTCTTAAAAGGCGATGAAGATTACATTTATACACAATTTGGAAAGGGTAATGGTTTAAACATAAAAAACATGAATATATTTTACGCGCAAAAAAAGAAAAATACTTCAAAATTGTAAATGACGATACTTTCACTGAAATTTAACTTTCTCAATAAATGCAAAAAACTATTTTAGAGAACTCTTAAGCCATTTGTTATTAAGACAAAAAAAACTAAAGTTAATTTGACGTAGGTGTCAATTATTCATGCTTCATACCTTTAATAGCAATCAGAGCTAGAAAAGGAAGTAACGCATTTATTAAAATATAGTTTTAGCAGGAAATTGAAAGCGTTACACTCCATAATAGTATGAATATTAACGATTCCATTATTGAATGACATGATGGCACTACTACACTAAGAGATAAAAGGCTAAAACTAAAAACGGTAGAGAAACGATTTTCTAAAATATAAAGCAATAGAAACTATATCTACTCCAGAATCGGCATCTTACCACAACAACACATAAAATATCAATGTTAGCTGACTGAAGATTGCAAATGCCCAAAGACGATAACATGCCAGGTTATCGCGAACAGACATCAGAATAATACATTTCCTTCAATCCAGAAACATGTTCAGAATGCTAAGTAATTGAATGTAGTTGACACACAACCTCTTTTAGAGCATGCCTCGTTACACTTTAAATAGACAAAACATGACGATTTCAAAAAATCAAGTTTCTATTTCATGACTAAGATAAAATCGTTGCGCGAAGGGTTTAAAACAATTTTGTATGTGGTTGTCCCCTGATATCTTGTGTTGCGTCAGTTGATACAGAAACGTAGCCTGAATACTAAGCGGAGCCTCCGCCATTGTTGAATATTTCATACAAAGCTTTTGTAAGAGATGCGAGTGCGTATTATGCAACATTATTGAGATCATTCGGCCGACCCGAAATAATTGGTTCTGAATATATCGCTGCAATTATCAATGTAAGTATAGGGCAATTATCTAAATTACTCAATGCTTAACTCTAGTGGCAATTACAATCGATTCGTAAAAACAAATATTGCTTAAAGCTGTGCCAAAATGCCAATTAAAAATAGATTGAATAATTAACAATTTTAAATAATTGAATCCGAGATAACCATGAGGTTATCGGAGCAATAAAATACTAATTGGTTAAATCAGACAGAATAAAATAAATGTATATTTTATCAGCCGCGTATCCACACAATATTAATTTTATTTATTGTTTGAAAATCCACGTATAACTTGGTTTCAAATCGGATTTCCAACATCTTAACGTAATCAAAGAAAAATAATAATCATTGAAGATTGCAACAGATAATTAAGTATGAAATAACAAAGTTGAAATAACTGATGAAGGTTGGATAGCGAAGGGGAGCGCTGGAGCGATGGTGTGAACTAATCATACTGTCTTCACAGGCATGGATAGCAACTGGCACAGATTTACCATTACGGTAGCATTTTGTAACGGTCCGCCAGTTTTTTGTCAGATTAGAATTGTACGTACAATGCATCGTGATTATAGTATGTCAGCCACTAAATTATACCAGATACCAAGAACAGGTTTCACGAAATACGCTTTGTGTTGCACAGAAGCTGATGAAAACTTACAACCGCTATAATTCATTCTTATCAAAGGATATAATGTATTAGAATGCAACTAGATTACGTAAATACAATCGTTGGACAATATATCAAATAAAATTAATCCAATGGACTGAATATTTGACAATACGAATCTATCAATGATGATGGTAGACAAATGGACGCGGTTGCCATTAGAAATAAAGGTAAGATAGAACATACAATAGAAGATCATTGACTTAACAATATCCATACCGTTGCACATATCACAACTCAAAGTTCAAATGTAAATTTCAATAAAAGAAAAAGCTCGGTAATTTGAAACTCATATTTGATCTACGCTAATGACGTTAAAATAACTATAGTGAATGTTAATTTTCGCCGTGTACGGTTGTGCGAGTTCGTTGCCCTTCGTCCGCCATATTTGACCATAGACTATGGAGTAGTGTTGTCGGTTAACAGAGCATGACCATAAATTACAAAAGCCTCCTATTTGCTTGTTAGTCAGTTTCGTGACGCATCACTAAGTTTTTATTTTGCATTCAGTGATTTTGTTTTTGGTACTTATAATTGGTTCGACGTGTACATTCATATACTTTTACCTTATGCAACGACACCTTATTTTGGGTGGAAAGTAACGGCGTATTTAGAGTAGCTTTGTCCCCCGTAAAAGACACAAATAACATGGCGTCGTTCTTTTTTTGAATGAGCTCGACAACTTTTCATTAAATTACTTAAATAGAATTGAGACCTATATGTGCCATAAAACCACGTTCAGACTACTAGACTGTTACAAAATAAGAACCCAAATCAGGGTTTAGGAATTGCTCAGTCATTTATGTCACTGCTGAAGCAGACACTCAAAACAAATGTTATTTATGCATAAAATATATGAAAAACAACTTTTGGATTCGACACAGTTTACTGAAAACAGAAACAATAGAACAAGGTTAAAAATAATAATGCTATTCTCATAATTATGATGTCTGCAAATTATAATGATAAAGTCGAAGCGATTGTTGCTCACAACTTATTTCTGCAAGGCACACACCATAGCATTGCAGTATTTATTGTGAAACATACTCGTAGTACTGCAACAAACGAGAGTCATACCGCAATGTATTTTTTTTTAAGTTATTTAGAAAAACTTCATAAGAAATAACACGTTTTGAAACAAGATAGTATCGGACTACAATCAACATAACAAATCTGATCGAGCTACTAGATATGAACAGAAAGTCAATATTAGAATTGAGAAATGTTTTCAAGACAATTTGTAAAACAGATATACATAATTACATCGAGGTGTTAAACCTAATCAGTTGAATCAGAATGCCAATAGAAGTCTTGGTGAAACAGAATAATTGAGTAGATTTTATCTTTCAATTTTATCGATAGAATTGATTTCTATTTCTTGATCGTCTCAACGTTTATCAATTATCTGATGGTAAAAAAGGGTTAAGACAACGTTGATTAACAACGCAGTTAAATTTTAAAATTAAACGATCAAGGTGATTATAAAACTTGAATCCTGATATCTGACCTCTAGATGACCTGGGACGATAATGTCAAAGCAATTTCTCTGGAATTATAACTGTGGCGAATGATAAGAACCGGTCCCATCATGGGACCTTGGTGAACGCCTGCGGTAATTTTTCAACTATGTTAGATGTATTAATAAACTCGAAGTGGACAACATTTTTTATAGAAATACAAAAACATTTTTGTCATGTTATAAAACATCAAAATTCTTCTTTTACTTGTGTGAATGTAGTTGGACTTTCTTACAATAGAGATTATTGTTGATGCAATACGTTCCTAATAAAAAGAAGTCTATTCAAGTTCATTTCACACCTGGTTCTTTTCATATCAATAACATCTTACTTTGATTAAATAAATATTTACAATACGAACAATGAGACCTTTCACATCAATGATAACGATCTTTCTCCGGTAGTAAACTTGCTTACCGTCATGGCATTATAAAACATATGGAGATATAGACGCATCTCCTGTTTTTATTTCTCTTGCTTATGATAATTCTAGAAGAGTTTATTTAGATAGATGTGAAGCTTTCTGTACTAGATAATGTCCCATGTTGTAAAATGGGTTTTATAAGTAATTTTCTGTTGGTATGGATAATGTTAAATATTTATACCCTAATGTGATAAGAAAACTTTGAGCATGTTTATCACAGTCAACTATGAGGTAGGATATTAAGATGCCAGTCACTTGATTTGAAATAAATTTAGTTGGTAAACGTAATTTTTACTTGCTGTAGTGTTAGTAAGTTTGTTAAATATAAAATTGTCTGTGATCAGCATGTTTCCATGTAAACCTCGTTCGTTGTCCTTTACGACTCGAGAAGCTGTGCCAACAATAATTGCGTTAACATGACCGCACGCTATATTTAGCATCGATTAGGAACACGATCACGAGATTAGACACACGATCTAAACAGTTAATAGATTTTAAAGACGGGATAGCTTGGAGACTATTTCTCATTCAGGAATCATCCTAGAAACGAAACAAGATATATTTCAAGGGACCAGATTCGATGATTATAACTTATAGTTATTGGTTCCGATATCGATAATGCCAGCATGTAGATCATGATAAATATCATCGTATGGCTTCGTTGGCTTCCCTATCTCCTCAATAATATCTCAGTTTACCTTTCCAAGTTATACGGAATAAGAAGCATTACTTATTACCATATCAAATGATTTCACTGGGTCACCGTCTGTACTAGTAGCTATAAATCAAATTTAAGACGTCATTGCGCTGCGGTCTACTTCTCTTTCATACCATTACTGTGTTATTTCCATGAATATTAATTTGAGCTTATCAATAGAGATGTGAAGGTAGCCATGCTTTATTGGTTCTTTTGTCCATATATCAGCTTTAATAGAAATGTTCACGCCACGATCTGTACATTCCATGGCCAAGCCTTTAATCTTGATTCCAATTGCTAGCCTTTGTACTTTATAATATAGAATACCATTCTATTCGCCAAAGAAACTTTAATGCTAGTTTTTGTTATTGACCTATCGGAATTACCGTCTCTAATTATCATAGATTTAGTAAGAACCCTGCAAGAACTTGCTTCCATGGTATTTTTTGTTGTAACTCACGCAACGTATGCTTGTGCATATCCTTTCTAGTCCTCAATTTGCATACTATCAGGTAGATCTGAGATACTGCAATTATGTAGAAACGTAGCCATAATCGTAATAGATTCGAGATCGCTACACCACTTCCAGTCGATTGCGAGCAACATTTTACAATGTACTGCATGGAATCTGGGTATCCGAATTACAGTTAATAGTACCTACGATATATCATTACACACATCCATAATAATAATAAATTATGAGAAGTGATTTCAGAGAATATTACAAGATGAGGCAAGCTTTAAACAAACATTCTAAAATCATTGATTTACGTTTGAACACTTCATGTTTAGTTTACAATGTATTATCTAGATTTTATGTCTTATGTATTTACTTGGAATTTCTAAGCTAGTATATAATTTACATGAAAAGCCAACAAAACTCAAGGGTTACATTCACAAATTGGATAGTAATGGCTTCATATATTAAAGGCTGCATGTATGATGAAGTAAAGGTTGTATGACACATTGCAAGGAAGAAACCACTGGTTCTCAATATTAAATGTCGGTGATTTTTTTGTGATAGAGACAAACAAACATACCAACCACCTGATGGTAAGCAGTCAGCGCCATCCTTGGATACTCGCAACACTAGAGGACTTACTAGAGCGTTACCTCCCTTGTCCACCACAACGCGAAACGCTATGATTATTTCACATTATCACAACG